>OZ007527.1:1968479-2539146 GCA_963931895.1 Eupithecia pulchellata | reverse complement strand
TGTCATTTAGGCTTCTCTGAAGCATATCTGATGCCGTGTTTGGGTTTTCGTGGGTGGCAATTAGGGCAGTATCGTCGGCGAATGTTCCCACGAGTACTCCTTCTGTCGTTGGTAAGTCTGAGGTATATATTAGGTACAGCACTGGACCAATAACGCTGCCTTGGGGGACACCAGCACGTATATTATTTAGATTTGTCATCTCCTCGCCTTGCTTTACGTAAAAGTTTCTCTGGCTTAGGTAAGATTTTATAAAGAGGAAGTAGTTGATTGGCAAAGTTTATAGGATTTTGTAGAGGAGGCCGTCATGCCAGACGCGATCAAACGCCTGGGAGATATCCAGGAAGGCAGCGGAGCTGTATTTCTTTCCATCGTAGGCTCTATTTATCTCATTGACTAAGCGATGGACTTGCTCAATTGTACCATGGGCCGCGCGGAAGCCAAATTGATGAGAAGGGATATGTTGGGTTTCCGCTATTTCCAGGCTTAGACGTCTCATGAAGAGTGTCTCCAGAACTTTGGAGGCAACTGGGAGCAGGCTTATTGGGCGGTAAGAAGTTACTTGTTCGGGCGCTTTTCCAGGTTTGGCTATAAGAATGATTTCCGCCACTTTCCATTGTGCTGGTACCTACGTAATTGCGTCGCAGGATAGCGTTGAAGATTTGTGTTAGGAAAGTGATGCCTTTTTCCGGTAGTTCTTTTAAGACTTTAGCCGTGATTAGGTCGTAAGCAGGGGCTTTGTTAGGTTTTAGGTTCCGTATGACATGTCGTACTTCACTTTTAGAAAATTTGTCTATAGGAGGAGAGAGCTGATAGGTTTCTGCTAGGATATCCAAAACTTCAGACGCTTTAGCAGAACCTGTGTCCGAGTTGGGAGTGAAAGACGTTTTGTAAGTGTTCTGCGAACAACGCTGCCTTTTCTGAGCAGTGTTGTTCCAGGTAAAAAAAAAAATTTCGTATTTAGGTGAAAATTTAAAAAACGGGTTGTATATTCAAGTTTTTATAATAAGTGTTTACAAATAACGCTAATCGGCCTCCATTTGAAGCCAACTGATCGCGTTCACTCACTTTGTTTCGCGCCGCGTCGCGCCGCACCCTACGTGCGTTTGGTCACGTTGGACTCTTCAGTAGGTCTCTACTGTTTGTTGTTTTCGCGCCGCGTCGCGTTCGCGTCCAGATCGCTCACGCAGTACGCCCCGTTAGGGTTTTGAAACCGATGTCAAAACCCGAATACCTCAGATCTACTATGAGCTCCGCAAGACTATCAAACTTGGCTATATTGTCGATTGAACAAGAATTGGCTGCTAATATTGATTTTGACAAAGTTATTTCCGACTTCGCTGCTCATAAGGCCCGTAGAATCCGCTTGTAAAACCGCTCATCCTATTTTAACTTCAATAAAAGGTTGCATTGCATGTGAAATTTAATTTTAATTAAGCACCTAAAGAATGGGGGCGGCAAAATGGGTCTCCCGCCCCAGGCGCCGAGATGGCACGCTACGCCACTGGCTCCAATCGCTCGCTGCTACATTCATTCGACTTCAAGGAGCGAGACCGACGACGCGGCCAACGTATCCGAGGACACGCCACGAACGACAAGCCGGAGCGGATCCACACGGCTCCAGGAGCGGACACGACTCCAGGAGCCGTTTGACTCCGGATCTACACACCTCTAGATGATTCTATTATGAAACGAACATCCGACGGTATTTTTATTGGCTGAAATAATTTATTACTGCTGAGTACAGTATCGCCGTGTGGTGCCGGAATAGAATTTCACCACCCCAACTCTTCCCGTGGGTGTCGTAAGAGGCGACTAAGGGAAACACACCGGGGGGCGGGCAGCAGCGCCCTCTGCAGAATAACTCCATCGAACTGCGATCCCCAACCCGCATGCCCAGCGTGGGGATTATGGGCAATAACCCCCAAATGATAATGCCATCTGTGGCGCTCATTAGGGGAGGCCTATGTCCAGCAGTGGACTATTATAGGCTGGTGATGTTGATGTTGATGATGATGTTGAGTACAGTATAGGTTCTTAATTCTTTGAATGCCAAACTTGGACGACGGTAAAAAAAATACATAAGGTTATTTGATTTGTAGAACTTTAAGGTTGCACTTTCACAATTATCCGATGCTCTAATAATGAATGAATGAGTGAATACTTGATCGTACTTAATATACAATTCCCTACAAATGAGAAAATGAATACCATAAAAATTTGCAAGTGACTATGTACCATTGTTTCTTTATGAATACGGCTCCGTAAACCAAAATCAAAAATATTACTATAATACTATATGGGGTTTACTTTTCTCAGACCCAAAGAACATAGATTCGGCCTGCAAACATACCTAAATCCCAGCCCTGATTAATGTTGTACCACAGACTAACTATAGTAAAGGCTGTACGCCAATAAAACTTTCACTTATCAAACTCAAGTTTTACACAAGTACTGCCTGTACCTTAATTCAAAAACTTGCAGTAAACTAAAGCTATGAATTATTTATGAAACGAGATAGGTATCTACCCGTATTTCTTTACTGCATTGCCGTTTACCTGCAACCAAGCTGCGGCGCGGTACTTGGCAAATGACAGGGTAGGTCAATGAGAAAAGAAAATTCTACAGGGGATATGCTCTATTATAATAAAGCCGGCGAAGTCGGCTGTCCACCAGTTATATACTCGGACTTCACAAAATCCAAAAATTTTATTTACACACTTTTGTGTTATTTTAAGGAATCCTTAAAGTTTTAAAAATTTCTATATGTAACCTATGATCATCAGAGACATAGTAATGGTGAAAGAATTATTCAAATCATTCCTGTATTTTCGGAGCCGATTCAATTCAAACAACCAAACAATCAAATCCTTCTTCTTTATAATATTAGTATAGATAAGACTTAAGCCGGGTGGTAACTGCCCTGGGCGTATTCGCAACAAGCATAGGTAAGTACAATGTTACGCTACGTGTCATAATCCGTGTTGTAGCTCTTTGCGAGTGCCTACGTTTCCTCGTACTGACTGCACGGATGCTCGCTGTACGGGTTACAGTAATCTCTCTAAGGCCTTCGACACACTTGAGGGAACTTCCGTTGCGGTAAATCCATTAGAAAACAGTGAACGACATGGAACGACCGATCTTCCGCGTACTTTGCCGCGTAAATCTAGGCAATGCAATAATCCTAAGTAAATTTAATTCGTATATCGTTTTCAATTTTATCAAACTCCTGTTATCGAAACCGTCCTGGGAACCACCATCAGTTAACTTTACCCCTTATTTCATTTGAATATTTATAGCTTCACCCTTCTCCATCCAGGTAAGTGATCCTTAAAATTCAAGACTCGTGGAATAATTTAATTTAGAACTGAGACTATTCTTCATATTAATTTTAATTGATTGAGAACTGAATTTACAGCCAAAACTTTCTTCATGCAAGACATAAAGTCGTTGTTGTCGTTGTTGGAAGAATAAAATGATACCTGGAGACTTGAAAAACGATAATTGAGACAGCGTCATCCAGTCCCCAAAGAAAACATAACTTATAATCTTGGATATGGATTACATTAAATAATTTTTTAAACAAAGAAAATTACTT
Organism: Eupithecia pulchellata; assembly: GCA_963931895.1. NCBI lineage: Eukaryota > Metazoa > Arthropoda > Insecta > Lepidoptera > Geometridae > Eupithecia > Eupithecia pulchellata. The sequence continues at coordinate 2,535,551 of OZ007527.1, read as the reverse complement.
TCAATTAATGGAAACAGATTAGAACTACTATTAACAATCAAACCATTGAGTGCAGCTCACTCTCACTGTTCCAAACAATTTACAGGTAAGGTAGTTGAACTGAACTGACCCATATCAACACCATTCGGAAGCCTCCCAAGATGCTGCTGGCTGTGTGGTAATAATAAATAATAATGTCGGACAATCCACACAGCATCATCTAGCCCCAAGCTAAGCAGAGCTTGTGTTATGGGTACTAGATGACTGATATGCATAATACAATATTATTAAATAGATAGATATTTTTATCATACATAGAAAACAACCAGAACCCCTCAACAAATATCTGCATATCGTACAAATATTTGTTCCGAGGCGGGAATCGAACCCGCAACCTCGTGCGTCGCAGGTGGACCTTCGCCCACCGCGCCACAGAGGTCGTCGTATTGCTGATGCGCTCCACCAGATACTCACCAGCTCTCGGGTTACTTCCCTTCGACCAGACGCTCAGAATTTATTATTATTAACATTTAGCTTGTACAATTAATGCACAGGAAATTGTATCTCTCATATATCTGTTTTATGCACATGCAAATTGCGTTGCACAATGCACATGACATTGTTTATCTATCATAATATATGATTTATCCAATAAAAAATCATTTTTATGCGATATCGCTTTGGCAAGCTGCCAAAAACTAAGCTCTCGAGATACGTTCTAGGAGTAGCTGACAGCAAGCTAAATATAGGTCTTTTGTTTCGGCCTTCAAGGTGCCACTGGGCCAGTGAGTTTATTTTTTACAAAAGTTTAAAACAGCTTTTAAACTTTTATGATTTCAATATAATAAAGACAAACGTATTGAGAGAAACGAAGTGGAAATAAAAAAAAGGTACTTAGGTAAATACGAAATAAACAGTCTGTAAAAATGCTTATTCCCAAACGTCCACGAATCCATTGTTTTCAAAAAAATTAAAAGGTTCATACTTTGGTTCCCAAGGGGTCCACGATAATTTAAAATAAATAATAATTCCTTTCCCAGCAGGTCCATGGTATTGTTTGGTACAGTTAGCAATAAGAGCTTCGATACTATTATAACTATATTGACGACCTCTGTGGCACTATGGGGCCTGCAACGCAAGAGGTTGTCGGTTCAATTCACGCCTGTGTTCTATGTATCATAAAAAATTATTAATCTATGAAATATTTTGTATTATGTATAATCAGTTATCTTGTACCCATAACACAAGCTCTGCTTAGCTTGGGGCTAGATAATGCTGTGTGAATTGTCCAGCATTATTTATTTATTTAACATAACCCAAGCTCTGCTTAGCTTGGGGCTAGATGATACTGTGTGGATTGTAGGAACAGCGTTATTGATTTATAGCCGCTCCGCGGGCAAGCCATACATAATGGCCTGGGTGAATATTCACACCGGACTTTTACATCCATAACGTAACTAACAAGGCTCTATTAAAAAATAATCTGCTCTCAATTTTGTAAATAAAGCACTTAAATATTGGTGGGTGTAAGTACCTAGATACTTCCTTGGCTGGAAACATAACCAACCTTGGTTGATTTGGGCTAATAATCCTATCAGATAGCTGTCATAAACACAACTGTAATTGCTGTAATTTATGGGTATTGTAACCAGAGATGTGATTTATTTGAAATACTTCTATTTTAAATGCAAATAGAAAATGCAAAATACCTATTTTGTATTTTGTATTTAAATACCTTTCAGTGAAAAGTATTTTGTATTTTATTTGAAATGCCTTTCGAGATGCATTTTGCATTTTAAATATACATTTTAAAATACAAAATACTTTGTGATTAAGTTGAGCCAACATTACCAGTCAAACAAAACAAAACGCTTCTATTGCCGAATTCGACCGATAGAGGCGCCAACTAACCATGCACGACATCTTTTTCTTCTTTGGTCAGAGTGCGCGTCTTATGTCAATGTCAAGTAATGTCTGACAAGTGTCAATGTCTGACAAGTGTGAAAAATGAGTGATGATGTATTCGAACAACTGGTATTGTTAAAAAGTGTTATAAATGTTATTTATTTTTATCACTTTTTAACAATACCAGTCCAGTTGTTATTAATTAAAAAAAAAAGTGTAATCGCATTGAGTGTAGGTATCTATTCTCCTGTGTAATAAATAAAAATATCTGTGATTTGGTCAGGGTATTTTGAAAAAGTATTTTCAAAATACCTATTTTGCATTTAGCATTTGAAATACAAAGCGCAATACTATTTGGTATTTTGCATTTGAAATAGTAAATCTGAAAAGTATTTTGCATTTTGTATTTAAATGCTTTTTTAAAACCATTTTGTACATCTCTGATTGTAACGTTTCTTGTCAAAATCCTGTTGATTGATTTATTACTAACTTCAATCAGTTATCTTACACCGGTGTATAATGGTTTATCCACATTCTGACTGAGTAATAACATGTTTTCGATGGCAATACCAACGAAATTGAATAAAATAATTGAATAGAATACAAACAAAATTCGAACAAACCTGTCTGGCTGTATAGTATCAGTTTTAACAATAGATAAAAGTTTTCGTTGAGTACCAGACTCATTGTCAAAGTGTTGCCCCTAAAAAGGAACAGAACATTTGAAAAATATACTCAATCGAGTTGGTTGGTATGAAGATATGGATGGATGGAAAGCAGCTTTGAAAAGTAGTTCCTCTGTATCCATCTTTTTTCAGTTCTATTTTACTCTATCTTGGTGTGCAATAAATTGTATTTTGTATTGTATTGTATTGACCTCTAGCTCTACAGGCGCTGTAAAACACTTAATTTATAAATGACATTGCACATATTACAACATATTTTTTTATCTTCTAGTCTATTATAGTTATATGGTTGTTTTCATACATAAAAAAGGACCAGAACACCCGGAACAAATATCTCCAGATTCTACTAACGTATTCCCCGAGGCGGAAATCGAATCCTCAACCCAGAATAAATATTGAAATATTAAATAAGCAATGCTTACACAAAAATTACCATCCGTAATGTCTCAGACACACCTTCAATACCAATAATCCTGTATTCATATTCGACACGGGCAATACATAAAACGGCGAACGTGACATTCTTGTTGAAGATGTCAGCATTTTGAGATCTCGGATACACCTATTTCCGTCACGTACCGTGCTCCCTTCTAGTTTATAAGCTACTATTATGTTCAACATTGTCATACAACTGACAGGCGTTTTGGAGCGCGTGCGTACGATTGTCTCACGAACTTGCTTACCAATTTCTGACGCTAGATTATAGATATTATATGTGATAAGATGTTATGTAACGCGCTTTATCAAAGGGCGAAAAATTGTGGAGGAAGAAAGCAGGATAAGGAAGTACCTACCTACTTAGGTATTAAGTACCTACGACGGAACTAAGGTGGTATTTATAGCGTGACATTGTATGGTTGTTTGTTTCTGAATTATGTACATTCTCGTTTTTTGAGAATTTCATTTACCTATCTATTACGATTCAAGAGATAATAAGGCCAATACAATTTTAAAATATCAGCAAAAGAGGCGCGCTTATTGTATGTTAAATTGACTATTTATTATAATAATAATAATAATAAATCATTTATTTCAGATCACAAAAAATCCATAAAAAACACAATTATTACAAACAAATTAAATTAAATTAAAAATTACTAATTACAATTAACAAATTACCTAAATACTACAAATAAAAATAAAATAAATAAAGGACGTTGTGGGCTAAGCAGATCATTGAGCCACCAGCGATGATACTGGTTTCAGCAACATCATCCAGTGGCCCAAGATGCTGGATTGGAGGTCCTGCGCTATGGCGGCCAGGAGGCTGTTGGAGCTGCGGCGCATGCGGCCCACCAGGGATGCGACGCGTTTGCGCATGATTGCGTGGAACCCGTCGACATGCGCATCCGCGAACATCCCCGATGCGCTACAGTACCGTGGCAGCCCCAACAACATCCGGAAACCATTGTTATACTGGATACGTAAGGCGTTGTAGGCTTTTTGTGTATATCTGGTCCACAGACTGCACGTGTAGAAAGAAGTACAATACGCCCTAAAGAGTGTTATTTTGACTGGCGCTGTACAGCGTGCGAATCTGCGAGCCACCATATTACACCTCACCGACAACGCCCTACGCTCCCTTTCAACATCCACATTGTCCGACATATTTTCAGTGACCCAGTGACCCAGGTATTTAAATTGATTAACCCATCTAAGAGGAGTACCATACAGTGAGACTGGAGGTACAGAGTAACTCTTCGTACCGGCTTTGAATAGAAGCAATTCACTCTTCTTAACATTATATCTGAGTCCATGGGCCACTGCGTATGTCTCACAAACATTCAGTAACCGTCTCAAAGCACTGACTGATGGGCTCAGTAGAACCATGTCATCTGCGTAGCTGATATTATTTACACTTTGGCCATGGATAGAACAGCCTAACTTAGTTCTACTGAGCTCATCAATCAGCTGATTAATGTACAAATTAAAAAGCTTCGGTGAGGTAATCCCCCCCTGCCTCACCCCGCACCTCAATTTGTACTCCTCAGAGTGCGAGCCTGCCCAAATAAAATATTATGGAGCAATAGTGAAAATATCAATTGCCTTAGTAGTATATGACCGTAATGATAACCCATAACGTACGAATCGAACGATCGAAGGATTGCTATAGCTTAGGTAAGTAAAAATGCACAAAGTACTTGCAAAAGTGCTGTTTATACTTAAATCGCACAATTTTACTTTGTTCTTCTTATTCGTTTTCAATAGCCTTAACGTTTTAAAACTTACTAACTCAACACATTACTCATACTAATGTCTTAATTACAATAGTGTGTGAACCTTTTGAAACGTAGAGGAAATAAGTAAATAATCGCGATATAAATACGCATTAAAATAAATATATTATAACCTAATAATGCCGTAAAATGTAAATTTCCATTGCAAATCTTCTTTTCGGAATTCGGAAAGCGGTTCCATTCGAAAAGCGAATCATTATTCTGATTGAAGTTCAGGCTTCTCTGGATGGTAACGAATCATAAATCGCATTAACTTAGATTTTATTTGATTAGCAACGTCTTAGTGGAATCTAATTAAGGAAAAAGTGCCCCCCATCTTAGTTCCTTTCTTGAAATTTACTACCAGCTCACTAATTCGATGATATATCAGGCAACATCGATATATTAGCGAGTGTATCGCTCGTACTATTTTTGCCGCTAAAGAGCGGAGAATCGGAGCGTACAGAGTAAGGATTTTAATGAATAAATAAATAATGCTGGACAAACCACCAGCAAGCCATTATTTAGCCTCGAGCTAAGCAGAGCTTGAGTTATAGGTACTTGATGACTGATTTATTACAATACAATTCAATTACATACTAATTGAAAACGACCAGAACGCCCGTAACAAATAACTGCAGATCATTTGTTCCGAGGCAGGATTTGGAACCGCAAACTCCTGCATCGTAGGTGGACCTTCGTTCATCGTGCCTCTTGAGATTTGTTTCTTTGTATTGATTTTAATGGTACCTACAGCGTCCACTGGACCCCCAAATGCCGATACCGATGCCAGAGTCAGGTATTTCCGCCGATGAACTACAAGCATATCGACTGCAGCAATTAACATTGTCGGATCTACATTTTTGCGATTTTCGTTTTATTGCATAAAAGGCCTTAAAATAAGTCTATAAATGCTCCCTTAAATTATTAAATCTCTAAAACCAACCATCTCTGTTTTTCTAAGAGAAAAAAGTAGTATGTGTTTAGTGCGCCCAACTAATATTGTCGCATAGTGCATTGCGACTTTGTTACGGGGCGAAAAAGGCGCGCGCGGCGCGGAGATCTGCCACTTCCGACAGTGTTAGCGGGAGCAGCGCACGCGTCGGTTTTATTTTTTAACCCGTAATATAATTTAGACAATTTATATGATAAATTCAATATTCATGCTATATCGAGATCGAGACGGATTTTAGACTCATTGGGTCCTGAATTTAATTATTTATAGGTTACGATAAGCTGAATTAATTAATATTTTTCTAAATAATGTTCAAAACTACTCTGAACGGACAATAATGTCGTATATGACAGATACAACAATGTTCATGGTTTTCTATTTAGTTTTCTGTGTTGGATGTGTCACATACAACATTGTTACTTGCTGGGATGTGGTTAAATTTTGTCGGATATGGTACTACCGACTTTGTTTCATGTTAATTTGATAAAAAGTTCTGTAGGATGTACCACTAACTACATTATTGCTTGATGTGTGTTTGATTGTATCTTGTCGGATAAGGTATTACTGACTTTGTTACCTGTTTATTTCTAATTTTTAGTGTCGGATGTACTACTTTTACTCAATAAACACAATAGCTAGACCAAAATTCTATCTGCTCTGGCTTGCTATTTTAATATTTTAGGAGAATTCCCTCAAGAAGTCCCCTCATCTCCGTGAAAAGAGGGGACTTCTTGCTGGATTTGAAGCGGAGCTACCATAAGTGTGGTTGTATGAATAATTTGTAAACCTGACGAAAAAGAGGGGTTCGTGATTTCACTCTACTTATATGTAGCAAAACCGCTCGGAGTGACTATGATCCATCGTTTTCTAGAAAAAGGTCACACACTAAAGGAGGGAGAAAGTGTACACGTGACAGTAGAGCGATCAAACAATAGCAAAACTTATTCTAAATTAGTATCGTAGCAACTGTACTACGAATTATTACGTAAATCTTACCATGTGCCATAAAAGGTAGTGATTAAAATTTAGCTTTGTTACTTATTTTTATAGATGAGAGATTTTCCACTTTCATTCTTTGTTATTGTTCCTACTAACTTACGTACTACTGTACGTCCTTTGTAATAAATTTGTAATATATCTTCTACTATAGCCTAGTCTATATGCATGTTATATTTAAAGTTAGTACATTAAATTAATGAACATACGTTTTTAAGAAATGATGATGATTTCAAATGTACTATGGCAGGATGGTTTCTTTGGTTTCTTTTGTTGATTCAACTCTACTTGTGCTGTATTAATTCATAATAGAAGCTACTTAGTTTTTGTCTTATGAAACTCTAGATTTTTATAAAGATTTCCAATAACGGATTGAATTTGATAACCTACTTACACAATGACTTCTTAATTTCTGGAATGTTAAAATAATAGGTTTGGAAAAACGTCTTTTTAGTATGTATGAACTTGTAATAAGATCTCATAAGATCGGCTATATTAATTGTATCTGGCTGGTTTTGGTATCATTAAAAGTTTAGATTTTAAGGAAGATAATTCCAAATTCAAATTAGGAGAATGTCTGATTTTTATTTGTTTTTCGTACTTTCAAGATGAGTGAATCTAATAAAGAAATACGATAACGTTTAAAATTTTACTACACAAAAAAATGCAACGCAAGCCGCAAAAAAAGGACCTAGTGCAGTGTCTGTGAGAGTAGATTCTTAATTACGACGTAATGAAACCGAACCATTTTCGAAGAAGCTTATAACTGGTGATAAAAAGTGGATCACGTACGACAAGAACGTGCGAAAAAGGTCGTGGTTTAAGGCCGATCAGGCATCAAAGACTGTGGCCAAACCCGGGTTAACTCGCATCAAGGTGATGCTGTGTGTGTGGTGGGATCGGAAGGGCATTATTCATTATGAGAGTTACCACCAGGCAGAACCATCGATTCTGAACTCTAATGCAAACAGCTGACGAGATTAAAGCAAAAAGTTGAGGGACAGCGGCCGGAATTAATAACAGAATCGGTGAGTGGCTTTAGCCACTCAGCAAAAATTAAGAGAGTTTGGCTAGGACACTGGGAAGTGTCAATGCATCCGCCGTATAGTCCTAACCTTGCACTTTCCAATTATCTACCTGTATTTCTCTTCTTGAATGTCATTCAGAATTCTTTAGGCAGTGTCAGGTTAAAATCACGAGAGGACTGCCAAAACCACTTGTCGCGGTATTTTGATGGGAAACCCTTAAGTTTCTATAGCAATGGGATCATGTACCTACCTTTAAGACGGCAAAAAGTTATCGAACTAAATGCTTCTTACATGCAACAACAACACCAGCCTATAATAGTCCACTGCTGGACATAGGCCTCCCCTAATGAGCGCCATACATGGCATTATTAATCAGTTGGAGGTCATTGCCATAATCCTCACGCTGGGTATGCGGTTGGGGATCACAGTTCGGTGGAGTTGTTCTGCAGAGGGCACTGCTGCCCGCCCCCCTCCGGTGTGTCTCTTACGACACCCACGGGAACAGTGGGGGTGGTGAAATTATATGCCGGCACTACACTGTCTATTCTATGCCGGCACCAGACGGCCTTCACCTACATACTATAGTTAAATGTAAATGAACTATATTAAAAATGTTTTGTATATTCTTCACAAATGGGAAGAAACTTTTTTCCCAAACTATTATGTAGCATGTCTTTACTTAGTGGTCAGGTAATGTGGTATATTTTACAGCTGTTTATAAGTGAAAAGTTCTGTCAACAAAGTCATTGATGTCATCTATCCATTGCCTAAGTCCCCGAAATAACGTCTTTAGAGATACTTAGTTAAAAAAATTAAAAAAATACAATTAATAACGTTTTTAGCGACACATCCAACACAAACGAAATAGGAAAGTCCAGGCAATATTGCGAGATGTGCCATATCCGACCAAATTTAGAAATTGTAGTTCAGATAATAATGTTGGATCTACCATATCCGACAAAATAGTTGGATGATTAAGTGGTTAACAATGTGGCATGTGCAGTTTCTCATATTTCCTATGCATTTTAGATAAATTTGAATATACTACTACGTCAGGTAAATAATATTAATATGCCATACCAAATTTGGCTCAGGTACATTGACTATTGTTCACTTTATTCATATTTGAAACTTTGAATGGCTGTACTGTAAAGTATCGATTTTGCACATACGACTATGTTAATTGCTACGGTCGATATTATTGTGAATGACGTGTCATTGGAAAATTCGAGCGCTTTGAAAATACTTTTTTTTTCGATCAGAAAGCATTTCGGAAGATAGGGTATCGCCATATATTGTAAATATCGACGAAGCTCACGCTTCGATTCCAATCAAGTGGAAACACAGCTTTATGGGATTTTCTTTGTTTTTATTCATTATCTAAATTCTTATTTCATCATCTGCAACCTTTAATTACAGGGCGTTTTATTAGCAGGAATAGTATGAGACAACTTTCTTGGACTCCTCTGATTGTAGTTTCTTATGAAATACCAGCAAACTTTCACATTTATAAGATTTTCAGTGATTATTCTCATTATAACCCAGATTAATTAGGCAGTGGGTCGATACTTGGTCCTCTTATTCATGTACCGGCTCATCAATAAGTCCTCAAGGTGTTCCCTTTGCAATTCATCCATCTCATTGAAAGAGATGAGATACACAGTGGAACATGAATGGGAGCTCGTTCCTTTGAGCCCGATCGTTATGAAAGATTCGGTTACTTACTGGCTGAAGTGAGACGAAATTAATTTTAGGTGCTATATAACATAATATAATCCTTACAGCCGGTTGTACGTTCAATAATCATTTCTATGATTAACTAATAAGTGATCAAATTTCTAGGGCAATATAAAACGACATTGACAATAGAAATGAAACAGGTATTAAGTTTATTAGTGCGAAGATTATTGTGGTTGTGCGTTTTATATTCATATAAGGTAAACAGCTGATTAGTAAATGTCTACGGGCGGGGGAACTTGTACTTACTTGAAAAAATCATTAACGTTTCATTTGTACTTTTCAGAAATTAAAGTAAATTAAATACCTACGAGAAAACTGCAGATGTAAGCGTTAATTGGAAAGTTGGGTCAAATAATACGAAGAAATAAAATGGCTGAAACACACGTAACCCTTTTGTTCGAGATAAAAAAAACTCGCGGCCCGGATGACTATTTGGGATTATTTCGGATGTAGGTATATGGAAATATTCGTTTAAATTGATTTACTGAATAGAAAAATAAATCCTGTTAAATAAACGATATTGAAGGATTTATTTTTCTATTTTTAATAGCCAATCGCTTACACGGTATTTATTTCTAACTGGAGTTCCTTTCACTGCAAAAATATATTTATATTTTTTATAACTAAGTTTACAGTATAAAGGTTTTTTAGACCTAACAGTAGTTTCTGCCCTCGGCTTGGAAAGCGTTTTTGGGATACAAAATACCAATTATTATGAGTTTTTCTAGGTCAGAACTTCATCCGTGCAATTTTCAGCAAACTCATTCGCTGGTCGATTACGATGTATTCGTGAGTGCATTACTCATATTTTCGTCGATAGAATTCATTAAATAAATTGGCTGCATTAATAATAAAAGCAAGATGATAATTTGTGTGCAATCCACAAAACATCATCTATCCCCAAGCAAACCAGAGTTTGTATTATAGAATGTCCTTAAAAATTTACAAATTTATTCTTTTGTGTAATAAAGTGGCAAAAATTATATTCATGTCTAAGTTTTAATTGAAACTTTAAGCAGTTGAATAAAATGAGGTGTAGTGATTTAATTTTAAAAAATCTACTCCTTTAATGTATTCCAATGTATTCCAATTTAATGAATCAATGAAATACGCCACATGTTTTGTCGGTAAAAACCACAACTTTTAATTTTATACCTAGACTGACTTTGTAGGTCTCTTTTAAGATTCCGTGTACTGAAAATTTTTCATTAATTTTGTTTTTTTTTTTCTTCTTCATTTCTGTAGGTACAGGCGCACGAAATAATATTATTTCAAATGTGAAGTCAATAGCTGCAGTAGTTTCTACGGTATTAATGATGAAAAGGACATGAAAAAGCAAGACAATAAGGGTGCAACCGAAAAACCCTAAGTTAAGCCAGAAGGACTACAAGGCTACGTGTATGTTTGTGTGTGTGTGTGTGTGTGTGTGTGTGTGTGTGTGTGTGTGTGTGGGTGGGTGGGTGTGTGTGTATGTGTTTTTCTTGTGTGCTTGGCGCTCCCGAGGTCCCCAACAATTATATAAAACCATGGGGTGAGGTTTTCTTTAATACGAAAATAACAATCTAACAAGGTAAAGGTTTCCTATTCGCTTCTTTACTTTACCTTAAAAGCTAAAGTGGACAAAATTTTAAGTGATCACGTTACATCCTAGTTTTTCATTAAAATATTGTATTTTGGGACGTTTTAAGAGTCCTTAAACGCCTAAAGGAAAAGCACTTTAATTTTAATATTTATCTTTACTCTCAGGCTTTTGTAGTAAAGCTGAATTTATTATATCTTCTGCTGTTTATTTCTTCTGAGATGAAGATCTAATACACAATGCCACTGTAAACGATCTACGACTTTATTTCAGTTCGTCATATCATATATTTCTCATTAATTTTATAGATTTACTGAATTTTGATACAGTTTTACGTTCAATTACTAAAACCATTTATTTTGGTAATCAGAAACTAATGTGATATTCCACAAATTTGACGAATTTATTAGGGATATTAAAATGTTTGTGCATGATTGCAAATTTAGTAATGACTATTTCAAATTAAAATTGAGGCAATTTATATGAAATACCCGTAGTAATGTAAAAACAAATGTCAGAACATTAAAATTAAATAAATCTAAACGAGTATCAAATCATAAATGCTTTGCAAATATTTTATAAGGGTCAACAAGAGCGAACTTCGTATATAAATTGGGTCTTCAAATTTGATCCCTTTGTTTAAATACAGCCTGATTGCTGTCAACGCGTTTAATGAATTTAATTAAAAATCAATTTGAATTTCATTTGAAATGAAGTGATTCGTTTGTATTTGACGCTTTGAATTGAAACTCGATGTTCCGTGTCAATTTTTGAACATTTTCAGGTTTCGTGATTGTCACTTGTTCATTAGGCGCCTGGCCTTCGTAAATCAGATGTCTTAATTCTCAAAATGGCTTCTTGGCTCGATGTCATTTACGAGTGACACCAAATAAAAGCCTGCGATTTATTCCGATGATGTAAGTGCCGTAAAATATTGGTGAAAAAATTAAATAACTACCTAGTTAGTATTTATATACACTTTGTCTACAAAAATGCCTTGGATTCCTAATGTGAGTAGGTCAATTATTAAGTGTCTCTTATCTCAACAATCATAATCATAAGCAATAAGTGCAAATAATGTACAGAAAACAAACAAAATATCATACAGAATAATAAAATAACCAGATTAAAATAAAAGTTCTAGTTAGAAAGGGGTTTTGGCTAGAAACATAAATTTAGTTGAAGAATACAAATTCATTTCATGACTTTAAATAATTATTACATAATTATAAATATTTTTTTTTTTTTATTTCGTTCATAGTAAGAGTAGGTAACTATATATTAAGTAACCACACAATGGCAGGTGTCATTTTGTGGTTACTTGTGGTGTGGTTTTTTTCGACAGACCTACATGCATAGTTTTAAAATAGAACACTTTTATTTTAGCACCAAGAAAAAAAAAAATTTCAACAGTCTGCTATGACCTCAACTTTTTAACTATTTTGTATTTTTATAAAATATGTATATTACAACGTAATAAATATTAAATAATGCTGGAAAATTTACACAACTTCCTCTAGCCCCAAACAGCAGAGCAGAGCTGGTTGCTAGATAACTGATAGAATAAAATAACCAACGTCTTATTACATTAAAATGTCTTCTTCTTCTTCAATCTTTATTTTCAAACACCGAATGTCCATAGAAAATAATAAAACTAATTACATTAAATATACATAACAATTTTTTTATTTAAATACTTACCGCCTCAAAAATCCTATCCGAACACAACACTCAACAGAAACTCACAACGCGGTACAAAACTTCGAAGGCGTTGGTATGTTACGTACTACGTAATGCTACGCGGCTAGGAACACTACGTGCAAGCGGCTTCGCAGCGAACTGGAGACTGGCGCTACGCTAGCGCGGTGATTCGAATTTCGACGACGCAGTTTGAATTTCAGCATACTTTATTGCAACACCACTTCTAAATTTTCACGTTAGTAAATGCATTTTATTTATTTTCCTGCCCTATCTGCCTCTTTGACGTTAAGTATGGACCTAATAGGTAATAGTAAAACGAGACCTGTTTGAGTCGATACTATAGGTTAGGTTGCTTTGACAGCTCATATGTTAGGTTTCGGTATTAGTCGGTAATAAAATCCACCATCTATGTTTGTAGATTGTTTACAACAGCCAGCAGTTAGCTGAATTGTTTCAAGTTATATTTAGGTTCTATAATTTATTTGTACCTAATTTTCTATGTTAATTAAAAGTATATTCTCTATCCTCTTGCCTCGCGGCTCTCGAACGGATTTGACGTGTTACTCTGAATTTAATATTTGTTAAATAAATTTGAAGCTGCGCCTAGGGTCCGTGACTGCATCACGTCTTGATAACTGGTGCTGCGCCCGCTGTCTCCTGGAGTCTCCGGCCTTCGCGCTCTGATCCCTCCCGTGAGTTGGAAATAAACTTTTTACAACAACTAAGTTGCACAAAGTCGACCCTGTGGAGACTTGAACCCGGGACCCTCTGCGCCGCGAACCCGTGTTGCGACCGCTGCACCAAGGAGAAGTTAGCGGCCGCTGCGAAATTTACCAACCCTCACGTTACGACCCACTAGTGCCCAGAAGTTATCTATTAGCAAACATACTTGATTGCTACCATCAAAAATATTATCAACTAAAATAATCAATACCATATAACACTTCTACAAAATATCTAGCTCAAATATGCAGCGCACGCCTCCGAAAGCTGACGATGAAGTTGAGGGCCATTCTTCTGTAAGTCGATCTGGAACAGAGCAGGAATCTGACTCAAGCAAAGTCACTCGCCGCGTAAAGAAAAGACGAAGCCCCGAAACAGATCTGGATGCAGTGTTAACTTTCAAATTAACAACTTTTAAGCACGATATCACCGAACATATTACAAATCTATTCACTGGATTTCAAGAGAAGCAAGACAAGAAATTCTCAACATTGTTGTCTGATATGAGTGAACTTAAAAAAGAACTCATGGAAATAAAAAAATTTAATACTGAAATTGAGCAAAAGATTTCTGCGCTCTCTGGAGACTGTGAGATGAGTTTACAAAAAAATATCGAGGTTACCAAACATCTGGAGACTTTGGAACAACAGCGTTTAAAAGATGGAGAACGCTTTGCGCTTTTGGAGGACAGGCTGGAGGATCTACAGAGAAGCAGCCGCAAGACATCAATAGAAATAAAAAATGTACCAAAAGAAACTGGTGAAGATAAAGAAAGTCTTATAAAAATGGTTCTACAATTAGGTAAATCCATTGACTGTTGTATGAATTCGACCTGTATAAGGGACATATATAGAGCACGGGAAACGAAGAATGGACAGAAAAACACCCCTATAGTCGTCGAACTTTCCTCCACGATTGCTAAAACTGAACTTCTTAAAAAATCTAAAACATATAACATCAGAAATAAAGAAAAACTGCGTGCAAAAAATCTAGGATTAAAAAAAAATGAAGAGACATCAATATTTGTGTCGGAGCATTTGACAGTAAAAGCATCCCGTCTCTTCTTCCTGGCCAGAGATCTGGCTAAAACCAAAGGTTATAAATTCTGCTGGACATCTTATGGCCGCGTCTACGTCAGACATAATGAAAACTCACCGATAATAATGATTAAATCTGAAAATCAGATCAACCACCTTTTTCAGTCAGCGTGACTACCTTGTATAATAGCTATAATTCACTTAAATATAAAATTTTTGGAGTTCAATCTATCCTGCTGTAATTTGATATTACTGTGCGTGTTGTTGTGTCGAGCTAAATACTATATACTTCTAAATACACACCCACACCATACTTACTTACACGAAACAAAACAAATTTACTTTCCTCGTCCATATCCCAATATATCGACTAGTAAAGCGTATTACATAATCGTTAAATTCTTTTCCCTAGTAATAAATAGCGACAAAAATAAACCATTCCCTTCTGAATACTCAATGCGTATAACAATTAAAATATACATGCAACACTTCCTAGCAGCACCTGTAATTATCTTGTACACTATTAATAATGGATAAGTCCCTAGCAGTAAACGAGTTAGACAATATAGAAATAGCACGTTCCCTCGAGTGCTCATTACAAGATATACATAGAACTATCGATATAAAGCCCACCGATCTTACCGTTTTGTCCCAAAATATAAGAAGCGTCTATAAAAATATAGATGACCTACAATCTAACTTATCTCTCTTAACATTTCAAACTGATGTTATTGTGCTAACTGAGTGTAGGCTTAAACAAAATAGACCCATTCCGCAAATAAAAAACTACAATTCGTACACTACTACTCTACATTTAAATCAAAATGATGGTGTCATAGCTTACATTAAAAATACACACCAAACCACGGTTAAGGAAATAAAGTTGACACATGCGTCCTGCTTGCAAATCAATCTTAATAATATACTGTTCCTATGTATATACAGATCTCCCTCAAATAATAACGCTGACAATTTTATACACTCACTCAACATTTACTTAGAAAATATAAAAAGTTCTGAAAACATTGTAATTGTAGGAGACATAAATATAAATATAATACCTAAACTAACGGAAAATAATCAATATCGTAATAATAGACTTAACTATTTAAATATGCTGTCCTCGCATGGTCTATTACCAGGACATACTCTACCTACAAGAGAGAATAACTGTTTAGATCATATTATATTGAAAATTAATAAGAACAACACATCTGCCACAATTGCTGTAGCACAGACCTCTATCACCGATCATTTAATGGTCTGTCTGTGCTTAGCCAAACTTAAAAGTAACAAATATTCAAAACCTAAAGTATCAGTAAATTACGAAAAGGCATTGGAAAGCTTATGTAAAGAAAATATTATAAGTCTATTAACAATAAATGACCCTAATATTATTTGCGAAAAATTAATTGTAATGATACAAAAATGCCTCAATAACAACACGATTACAATACGTACGCCTAGATGTAAACAAGTTCTAAAGCCTTGGATCACACAAGGAATCTTACGATGTATACGAAATAGAAATAATATGCAAAGAAAGATACGCTGCGACCCAACAGACGAGATTCTAAAAATAACGTACCGAAGATATAGGAACTTTTGCAATAATTTGATTAAAAAACTTAAAAGGAAATATGAACGAGAGCAACTTAGTAAAAATATGAAAAATAGTAAGAATCTTTGGAAAACAATAAATAATATTACTAGCTATAAATCAATAAAAACATCAAACACTCAACTACTAGATATTAAGGCTTCACCACAAGAATCGGTCAACTATATTAATAATTTTTTTGCTAACATAGGTAAAACATTAGCTGAAGATATTACATTGTCTACTAATGGTGGTGATAATTCTACAAGCTCGAACTCTAGAATTAGATCTCACAGTAATGTATCCTCGTTTGTTCTTTTCGATACAGACCATCAAGAAATTACAAATGTTATTGCAAGCCTAAAATCAGATAGTGCTCCAGGATGGGATTGCATACCAACTAAATTCATTAAAATGTCAAAGAATATTCTAATCCCAATATTATACCACCTAGTAAACCTTTGTTTTAAACTAGGTCTTTTTCCTAATCTATTAAAGAAATCAATAATAACACCAGTTTTTAAAAGTGGGAGCCGAGATGATGTTAATAATTATAGACCCATTTCAATCTTGACAGCAATATCAAAAATTGTAGAAAAATTGTTAAATAATAGACTTATATCTTATCTGAATAAATTTAAAATACTTACTAACTCGCAGTTCGGTTTCAGACAAGGATTATCTACTGAAGATGCAGTTACTGCACTCAGTAACTATGTTGTTAAAGAAGTTGATGGTGGAAAAAGGTGCTTAGCGGTATTCCTCGATCTCAAAAAAGCATTTGATACTGTTTCTATTCCTATACTAATAAATAAACTAGAAAATATGGGAATTCGAGGAATACCGCTAGCCTTGTTTACTAGTTACCTCCATGATCGTAGACAGAAGGTTAAAATTGGAAACACTGAGAGTGCCGATGAAATCGTTACGTATGGAGTCCCTCAAGGCAGCGTACTAGGCCCAACACTGTTTCTAATATATATCAATGACATTTGTAATCTTGAAACCAGCTCTAGTAGATTACTCTCGTATGCTGATGATACTGCCATAGTTTTCACTGGCACATCTTGGAATGAAATTAAGACAAATGCTGAAACTGTACTCGCAAATGTCTATAGTTGGCTAAATTCAAATTTTCTAACGCTTAACATTTTAAAAACAAATTTTATTACTTTTACAAAATATAATAATTTCCAGCCCCCAAATGATTTCTGCATTGCAATTCATAAAATCAACTGTAAGAAAATTAACTGTTACTGTCCAAATATACAAAAAGTTTCAACTACCAAATACCTTGGCATAATGATAGATCAACGGCTCTCTTGGCATGCTCACCTTGAACTCTTGATGAACAGGACAAGAAAACTAATCTGGATTTTCAAAACTCTACGCCATGTAGCTAACAAAGATTTACTAAAACAATTATACAATAGTCTAGCACAATCAATTTTAAATTATTGCATACCAGTTTGGGGTGGGGCCACAAAAACCAAATTTCTGCAACTAGAAAGAGCTCAAAGGTCTCTTTTGAAAGTAATGTTCTTTAAGCCTTTCCGATATCTTACAGAGAAGTTATATTTACATGCTAATATTCTGACGGTAAGAAAGCTCTACATTTTACATACTGTACTAAAATTACATAAAACACTTATATATGACCCCAAAAAAATTTCTAAAAGAAGAAAGGATAAGATAATGCCTAAAGAAGTAGCTCGCTCAAAATTTGCAACGCGCCAATACGTCAAACAATCGAATCATCTGTATAATAAAATTAATAAGACTATAAATCTCTACCCACATACAAAACATGATTCTAAAAAACTAATCATAGACTGGCTACTGACCCTCACATACCAGGACACGGAAAACCTGCTGGAGATAGTTTCTTGATAGCGCACACAAATAACCCTACCCACGCACACTACACATATTTTACATTACACGTGAAAATTTATTTGTAACATACATAACACATTTGTAACATAAATTAACGTTTCGAGATCTTAAATTTTATAGAATATAAGAAAATCAATATATTTTATTAAATCTACTTAGTCTATAAGTGTTATTTTCCATAAGGCAAGAGCGAAATCCCCTAACACAAGTATCTCTATACTTAAAAGGGGATTTCCAAAGCAATTTAAAGATTTGTATAGATTAAGTTAAAGAAATAAACTATTTTATTATTTTATTATTTTTATTATATTGCTATAACGAGTCTAAACCCGAAATTTTGCTAATTAAAGTTAAGATGATAAGTTTCCGTGAAACACCTAAAGGTGCTTACTTTGCTGCTTTTGGTTCTATTTTATTTTCCGTTACCAAAATACAGGAGTAGTATAATACAGAGTGCACTGTGATTGTGCAAATACTTCATGATCATCATTATCTTCATCAGCCCATCTTAGTCCACTGGGCATAGGCCTTCCTTAATGAGCGCCATAGCGCATGTCTTCAGCTTATCGCATCCAGCATCTGCCTGCAGTCTTTCACAGATCTTCATCGCACCTGGCCAGAGGGCGTCCTACACTATGTTTACCGAGTAGTGCAGGACGCCCTCCGGCCAGGTGGTATGATGACCTAAAGAAAATAATGGTATATAATCTGCCAATCATTTTGACGAAGGAGGTTCGGTTGTCGCCTCAGTACAAATGTTCATACGACCTGCAAATATTTGTTCCGTGTGTACTGGTCGTCTTCTATTTTAAGTTAAAAATATATTTATATGTAATATACATTGTATTAGGTGAGTATTTCAATCATAATACAAGCCCTCCTTAGATTGGGGTAGATGATGATAATGTGTTTATTATCCAGCACTACTAATTATTTATTCTAATATTACTGTAACGCTGTGGTTTACCTCAATCTATACTAATATTATAAAGAGGAAAGATTAATTTGATTGTTTGTTTGTTTGTTTGAATTGAATAGGCTCCGAAACTACTGGACCGATTAGAAAAATTCTTTCGCCATTAGAATCCTAAATTTTCCGTGATGAACATAGGCTATATAATATTTTTATATTATTATATATTATTTTTTAAAGTTAGAGATCCGCATGAAAAATTCAATAATTGAACCGTGCGCTGTATATTCAACCTATTTTTCTATTATGGCGCGTCAGAATAGAAAAAGAGGTTGAATATACCTATAGCGCTCTGTGCTTGCCTTTTCTCTACGGCCAGTGTCAGTTATGGAGTGTCGAGTCAATGTCAAAAATCCCAATGCTGTTAGAAAAAGTAAGGGATCCGTATGAAAACTGTGAAACCCATCGTGTTAGTGTGTATAATTTCTGAAATTTTTGTTTAATACCCGTGCGAAGCCGGGGCGGGCCGCTAGTAAATAAATAAAGCTAGTGAATCCTGTTATGCCGTATTCAGTTCTTACTAGCTTTCGCACGCAGCTACGCACGCGTTTTTCTGAGATAAACATAATGTGACCCAGGATCAAATAGAAATTATACATTTAGGAACAAAAGGGGTTCAAATTCCACCTTAAGACTTCACACTAAGATTCACACAAGATAAAGGCGATAGTCTGAATAATATAATCAAAATCTCATTTACCAGATTTTCAGTGTTCAAATAAAAAGATGTTTGTTATCTTCACACCAAACTGATCGGTTAGCCTTTCTTATTATTCGTGTACCCTTCTGTACCAAACACTGGCCTTTGGCCACTACGGCGGCATATAGATAGATCATGTATGTTGGTTACTATCGGTTCGGTTTTTCCCCGGCTTCGCACGGGTATTTAACAAAAAGTTCAATTTTCATGCGAAATCCTAATTCTTTTGAAAATATTCTATATTTTCAAAAGATGCCTATGTTTATCGCGGAAAATTAAGGATTCTAATGGTAAAAGAATTTTTAAAATCGGTCCAGTAGTTTCGGAGCCTATTCAATTCAAACAAACAAACAATCAAATCTTTCCTCTTTATAATATTAGTAGGTATATACATTTCCGTACTTATTCATAGTTTCATGAGTATATATATAGATTTGCACAAATTGAACTCGATGACAGTGTCACATACAATTTAGACAAAATGGTAGAAAAGGTTGTAAAAATTAGTAGAAATTGGTAAATAGTATAAAGTAAAATTGGTAGAGTTTGAAATGAAAAGTAGGTAGTTCTACAAACGAGGTTTAAGTACATTTTAATTATTAAAATGCGTACAAAATTATGATAAACTTTCTACGGCTTTACTTTACCTCTATAATAATAAAAATAGGTAGATTGGAGGTCGAGGTACGATGCAGACGTAGAATAGGTAGATCTACAAAAAAATTGCTAGATATGACAACTGCACTGCTCGTTTAAGGCCCTTAACCTAATAAACTCGGAACTGAGTTAGGGAGTTCGTAAAAATTAAATTAAGGTATGTTGTTCTCTCCGTTGTTGAACGGGTAAAGCGAGGTAAAGTGGCCTCAACCCTCAAAAAGATGTACTGGAATGATCGGCAAACTCTTACTGTTTGATCACATGAAATAAAATCTTAAACAATGTAAAAAAGTCCCTGTCTTATACAAGCTAAGGTTGAGAATCGCCCGTGTGGTGAAGGTTCTTGACCCAATATCGGGTACAGATGGTCAGAATGTCTCATAAAATGAAAGTGAAATAATAATGTTAGGGTAAATGTTTTTTTAACAGTAATCCTTTCAATATAGCGAACTTTGAAAAAATTGTTTAAAAATACTTCTATAGGTACTTTTATATGTGTTTTTGGACTTTATCCGAATTTATTGCTGTGAGATATCGGCCAACGCAATAACACATTTACCTAAGTAAAATTCCCTTACTTAAAGCAACAGCGAAATAAACCATTCGAAAAACTACTTACCTATGTTTATCTAAGTAATAGTACAATACCGTCGAGGGTTGTAATGGTCGCGGCGGAAAAACTAATCCTTGAGCAATTTAGCCAATCGAAAGAGGCTTTTTGTAATAACAACATTCAACCTTTAGAAATACTTACTTCTAATGTCTTCAAAGAGGTTGTATAGCTCAAACTCGCATGTGTTACCTCCTTGGTTTAAGTCCAAAACTAGTTTAAAACTTTTTAAACTTTCACGATTTGTTGACATATTAAAGAATATTTATCGGGTGTTTATCGCGTACCTTTTGTTTTTATTTTTCCCTACGTTTCCATCGCGTTGCAGCGATCGTGGTCACGGGGCGACTGGATGTTAAACGTAGGGGAAAATAAAAACGAAAGGTAGGTAGGTAGTTTCAAATCATATTTTTTTCCATCTATTTATTTTAGATAAGGTACTGTCCGCAAAATACGACAGTAATGAAATATTGTTAGCGTCTCTTCGAGTAATTCGGAAAGGTCGACCTTGCTCAAAGAAAACTCAAAGAAGGTTGTCAAAATATTGACCTTATTATTGAACTTATTGCCTTATTGTCTAACTTGAAATCCATTACCAGTGAACTTCAAACCGATTACCAGTTGTAGACCCAGTTCGAATGTTGTCGGTATTGTCTAAGGTATTCAACTGGTCTTCGGTTTCAGCTATTTACACAATACGAAAGTGCCACTCAAAGTCTAGGCTACGTTTGATATGCCAAACTGAAGCCGAATACGATTACCAGTTGCGTTAGACAATAAAGCCGCTGATTAGATACTATTTTTGAGTAAATATTGTTTTCTTAAATCAAAGACTTACGCGTATGTATCCTAAATAAACTAAGTCCAATCTTTGGTAAGTAGGTACTAAGATTAATGGAGGGGAGTTAGTTTAGTTTAAGGGCTCAGTGAAAAAAATACTTCAGTACAAAATAGTACGGCTCGTTTCTTTTGAGCATCCTTTGAGTTATAATTTCAAATCTATTATACAAAGCATTATTAACAAAGAAAATAACAAAACCAAACTAGATGTAAATAACCAAATAAGATGATGTTATATTATGTATAATAAAAAAAATAAAAATACCAGATGCATAAAAACCGTTTGACATTTATTTTTTAACTAGCGACCCGCTCCGACTTCGCACGGGTTTAAAATAAAAATAAATAAATAAATAATGCTGGACAATCCACACAGCATCATCGTACTAGATGACTGATATACATAATACAATATTATTAAATAGATAGATATTTTTTATTACATAGAAAACAACCAGAACCCCTGAAAAATATCTGCAGATCGTACAAATATTTGTCCCGAGGCGGGAATCGAACCCGCAACCTCCTGCGTCGCAGGCGGACCTTCGCCCACCGCGCCACAGTGGTCGTCAAATAATATTAATTTAATGTTAATGCTAATTAATACCTTCCCCTGAATCACTCTATCTATTAAAAAAAACCGCATCAAAATCCGTTGCGTAGTTTAAAAGATTTAAGCATACATAGGGATAAAGGGACAGAGAAAGCGACTTTGTTTTATACTAAGTAGAGAAGTATCGGTAACTAAGGATCTTTTTTCACGCCGATAACTAACCTTATCCGACACCACATTCCAAAACCAATCAGTAGATCTAAGCACCTTCCGATGTCTTATTCAAAATACCTAATACATATTCCTCCGAATCTCCATAATCCTTATCTTAATTCAACTCATCCACAACCTAAACCTCCTTTGACGAGCCGCATTAATTCGTCGCGCCATGATGTAAGCCAGCCGATCGGCGGCTCTATCATGAGAAATAAGTATGTACACATTAGGCCGGCCTCTCACGGAGCACCAATTTTCAATATCAGATATCTTAATACCGTAACCGTTATTCGGGTACGATTCCTAGGTACACTTTAATCCTAGAATACACAATCATACATTAAAAAAGATTGAAGTGAACAGTGAATTAAAGTGATCACTTTATTTCCCAGTATTACTTATGTAATTTGTATTTTGTAACGTGTCCAAGAGTCCTGTAAGGCCTAAAGGAAACAAAGCACTTTGATTGTTCGTTACAAAAGATAAAAACACACGATCTAAACGAGTGCTTGAGTGGAGACCGCTACTTGGCAAATGAAGGACGGCCTTCGACTTGGTGGGATGACGTCATGTTAAAGACTGCAGATGCAGTAAGCTGAAGGACGGGCGCCATGGCGCCCACTAGTCCTTTGTTGATGAATATGCCACTGCGTTTTGGAGCATGCTATTTGACAACGCACCCCCGTGCTGTCCCTATACCAATAGAGACAAATGGGGTTTTGTATTCAAGTTAATAGCTCGATATTCAATACCTAGGAGTCTCTACCTCGGCGGTACACTTCTTCCATGGGTTGTTACCAGCATTTGTTTATTGTTATGGATGGGTTTTCGCATCCAAAATATGTTTTGGGATCCATATAAGTTTTTATAAAAAAAATTTTGTTTAATGCAAGTTTTGACAGAGCAATTCTGGCAACATCAGGCGTGCATCAGGTTTTGGTACTCCATAAACATTTAAGACTTTCTACATCTTAGATTCTGGTGTATTTTGTGATTGATTGTGCTCTTATAAATTATTAGTATTTTGGTTTATTCATAATAAAAACTCTTTCAGGACTTTTTTTTTTACTTTTTACTACCCTACGTACCAGTGTTGCTATTTAAATCGTGATACAGCCACATTCAATGGATTTACATTTATAACAGCAGACTAGTAAAGCTCATGTGGGTTTGATCGCATATTTTATTTAAAGTGGTTTTGAGAGTTGTTAGATAATGCATCCATATCATCGATGCAATAATATATTATTACTTTGTTCGTAGAAAGGTACCTCTACATAACTTATGATATAAGCTATGATACCTCTAAAAACCTCTAAAAAGGTATACCTTTTATTTATATTTTAATATTTTCAGGTTATGGCCTATTACACTGGCTTTTTCCGAGTATGTTAAGCTATTTTTATAAAAAATAAATTAAAAAAATAATGCCGGACAATTCACACAGCATCATCTAGCCCCAAGCTAAGAAGCAGAGCTTGTATTATGGGTAGGTGCTATTGGACTGATATTATGTATAATAAAATATATTGCATAGATAGATATTTTAGTATACATAGAAATAAACCAGAACACGAGGAACAAATTAATATAAACATATCGTAAAAAAAAAATTGGTCCCGAGGTGGGATTCGAACCCACAACATCCTACGTCACAAGCAGACCTTCGCTCACCATCACGCAATTTTCGACGACATTCTAACCTTCTTGTTTTTTCACTTACCTCTACTAACCAAGTCAGTCAGTCAAGGTAGATAATATTTTATATGAAGATATTGTGTTCTACAGATTTGAGGATGTTTATATCATTCGGTGAAGTATGCAAAAGTGTTTTTCAAGTCGCAAATTGTATTTGAAATGTATATTCGAGGCGAGAGCATTCGAGATAAGAAATATATATCTATAGGCAGCGATCTACCCTTTTATTTACTTACTAGCAGCCCGTCCCGGCTTCGCACGGGTATTTAACAAATCAATTTTTCATACGGAATCATAATTTTTTTGAAAATATGTAATATCCTATTGTTCAACACGGTAAATTTATGATTCTAATGTTAAAAAGAATTTTTCAAACCGGTCCAGTAGTTTCGGATCAATTCAAGTTAGGGATCCGCATGAAAATATCAATAATGAAACCATGCACTATATATGTATTCAACCTCTTTTTCTATTATGGCTCC
This sequence comes from Eupithecia pulchellata, assembly GCA_963931895.1. NCBI lineage: Eukaryota > Metazoa > Arthropoda > Insecta > Lepidoptera > Geometridae > Eupithecia > Eupithecia pulchellata. The sequence continues at coordinate 2,510,781 of OZ007527.1, read as the reverse complement.
GCTGCTTGCTTTTTCTCTACGGCCAGTGTCAGTTATGGAGTGTCGAGTCAATGTCAAAAACCCCAATGCTGCTAAAAAAGTAAGGGATAATTTCTGAAATTTTTGTTAAATACCCGTGGGAAGCTGGTGCGGACCGCTAGTGTGATAAAAAATGCATTCTATTTGGCAGGTACCTATCCTACAACTAACTAGTCTAGCCAATTTCTCGCTAGGCTCTGGGACCCATTCGATTGATCCACACAGTTTGTAAAGCGTTTGATTTGTTTACGGGCGTGTTCGCCAAAGTTTAATTAGATTTAACCGATGGGGATAAATTGATGGGCTTGGATGATTTAGGACAAGCGATTTTCAGTCAGCTCGTCTTAGAATATCAAATACGTAGTTCGGGAAATTCTCTTTCACTGTTCCTATTTTTCTTACTGCTTAGATGTTTTAGTTTAAGATCGCATCAACGAGTGGGCGAAGGTCCGCCTACGTCGAAAAAAGTTGGTGATTCTATTCTCGCTTCGTGTAATTTTATTCTTTTAATATATAAAGGATTTATAGAGTTCATATAAAATATAATATTTAAAAATCTATTCTTCTTTTAATTGTGCTGTATGCTTTACGTTGTGTTGTATTATTTGAGTTGATTCATCTTGATTTAAAATTGTATAATTTGCTTAAAATTCATAATTGTTAAGTATCATGCACCCAAAGAAAATTGCTCCCTTGGCTTCATACAAAAGAAGTTGAAGTTAATTCATAATGTAATTCATTGCATCGTTAGCATACTACGAAAAGTAGCTCTTCTCATTCCGGTACGATAATTTTTTTCATTCCGATGCACGATAAAAGTATTCGCAAAATAATTCGCACTGTCCATACCTACTAGGAACTCACAATTCAATATTCAGTATTTATTCAGTGTAATTTTTTAACTCGTGTAAAAGAATGCAACCAGTGAGCCTGTTCAGTTTAATAAATTTTAAGGTTGAATTATTATGCTCTTTGAAAAGTTCAGTATTTTTTTGGAGTTTATCATTTCCCAGCACTATGTAAATATCCAAGCAAATACAAGTGACATTCAATATTGAGCCCAGTTCCGTAGAATGCATCATAACGAACCATGCCCGAGGATAGACACCGAAGATCGAGGTCAGTTGAGGGATAAAAGAAGTTTGATAGATATCCTTACTCTCCATTGCATTTTGGATCCGGATCGTAAAACAGCGTCCGGTCAATTTGTGTCCTAAATAAGCATGCGAAAATATAAGTTAATACATTCGCTGCCAAAGAGGGCGCTACTGCCAGCAGGATTTCCAGAAAGGCATGTGCGTCGTGGATTATGAAAGTGTTAAGCCGTGACCTGGTGAGTACGTATCTGTTAATAGCATTGCCATACAGTTGCAGCCAGCGTCTTGGTCTAGGGACGCTTCCTATTGGTATTGATACGAAAAAGAGTTGACTGTATCAATTTGATATATAACTAGCGGTCCGCCTCGGCTGTGCACGGGCATTTAACAAAAATTTAATTTTTAATGCAGTACCCTTATTTTTTTTAAATGTTCTATAGCCTATGTTTCATCAGGAAAAAAATAGGATTCTAATTGTGAAAGATTTTTTCAAATCGGTCCAGTAGTTTCAACCTATTCCATTCAAACAAAAACAATCAAATCTTTCCGCTTTATAATATTAGTATAGACTTATTCTAGCTATAATTATGTTTATGTAGTTAATTATTTATTTTTATTTAATTTATCTTATCTTTATGACGAGCGGTGAAAAAACTGGCAACTTTCGAAACACAAACTTCACCTTCGTTTTTGATCATGCAAAAATAAATTATTTATCAGTTATAAGCTCAGTATCCGTTACCTTTTGCTGCTCTACGATTTCCAAAACGACTGTAATGGAATGGGAATAAAAGAATCAACTGCGATTACCAATTTTCCTGTAAAGTTTGATAATGCCAACCCTTATAAACCCATTATAAATGCATTTGGATGGATGTATAAATGTAAGGATGGTTATTACTTCTTCACTCTAAAGAACACTTTACCTATCCGATAAATTAGTTCCCATTGTATAGAAATAACCTTTAAACGTGTACGGACGCAATGTAAAAGAAAGAAAATACATTTATTTATCCATTTATAAAAAAAAAATGTTATATTAAAATATATTATCTGAATGAGTTATGTTAATAAGTGCAATTTAAAAATCTTTTATCACCTTTCACAGGTTTATTAAAATTCGCGTAAAAAATGTACACATAGTAAACGATTCGCCTCGCGGTCAGTGAAATATTAGTTATTATCGCCGATTTAAAAAATTAGATACCTACACGTCTTCATACAAAATGGTTCATTAGAAACAACGCGAATAAAGCCGCGGCCAGAAAATAGTGAATAATATTTTGAGTAGCCCTTTTACTGCAAAAAGAACCCCAAGTCCCACCAGTAACTTTCTTGGCGCAGTCATTTCTCCGTTGTAACCGAACTCCTTGCCTCGTTAGGTGGTGAGATATACCGCTCATTTGTACAGCCTCTCGTCTTGCTTATTACTGTCCTCGTGTCTCACGCAGACGTCGTCTGTTCATAAACTTCAGCTGCATAGCTCAACTTTATTAAGTTTATGGAAGGGTGTAGTTCTATTTGCAATATGAGCGCCTTGACCGCTCTCATATTTTGAAATTGCTTCCGGATGGCAGCTTCTCTCGCGTTTCTTGGGTAAAATGTTTGTTAAAGTGACGGTTTTTATTATATTTAGGTGAGTCTATTTGACGTCAGTAACGAAACGTGATCGTGAAGGATTATAGGGTATTTATCCAAAAACTGAAAACTTCAATAGAATAGAATAGAATATAATAGAATCATTTATTTGCTTAAAACATCAGTATAAACATGGTGTGAACATAAAATTATGTAACAATTGATGAGCTTCATGTTTTGCCACTTCTGGCGTGCAAATAGGAGAGGGCATACAAATTGTATTTAAAAATTTGTTTGAACCTTTTATGAATCTAACAATATGGGATTGCTTCTGAATCTTGAATATATAGTTTTAGTTTATAAAGTAAAATACCATATTCACGTAAACATTGATAAAACTTGACAAATTAAACGTAACGAATCCATCATAATATTAACTAAAACCCTCCATCTTGCAAAGAAATGACCACGATTTCATTACGAAAGACCGCCATATAAATTCATACGAACTGTACCGTGTGAAGTCACTGCCTCTTTAAGCCTACACCTATCCCCTAGTTTAAGAAGACCTCTCGCTATATTTTACAATGGATATTAACTGAGGCGATTCACTGAGGTCTATCGTTCAGGGTAAAATGGTTTGTATAAAATATGGCTATTGAAGGATATGATGATAGAGAGAGGCGAGGATGGGTTTGATAGCTTAGGTAGTCTAGAAAAACTGTGTTTTTTCAAGATCGAGATACAGATCGTCACGGCTTGGCGTGAGATTATATTTTTTGTGGTTTAATTAAACATTTACGGCTAAAAATCAACATATCCAAAATACAATAGAATCGAAGTTTTATCATGTGCTCATAAACTATTTATCCTTGTAGGAAGCAGAAGAGAAAATATAATGAAAATTATAATTTCGCGCCAACACGTGACAAACTTTTAAAATTACCTCATGAGCTTCTGTGAGACAGCTCGATTCTGTTGTTTTGTAATCTGTTAAAATATATTTTCATAAAATAGTGGTAATGCTTTTCAGCGCTTTTAATCGAAATAAATTTAATTTTACGTTTCACCGCGTAACAATTACTAAAACAACATTTTGTGGCTGCTCTTCGTGTAATATTAATAAGCATTTCTCTAACATATTAATTAATTTATACATTACTTACTGAAAACGATCTTCCAATATTAAAATTACTAGCAATCATTTGAAAGGGAAAGCGTTAAAATTAAATTCGAGTGAGATATAAAAGTCTTTGAAAAGGATCAAAGACATTGAAGTAGGCGAGTTCCTTTAAATCTGAGCCAACCAAAGATTCTGTAATCTTCAGTTGGCTCAGATTTAATTGTCTATTGATATTGATTTTGAAAAAACCTTGACAAATAAATAAAACAACCTCCATTACCAAAATTAAAACTTTAAGCTTGTAAAGACACTTATCTAACGGAAGTCAATGTTATTACAAAGTACTCGCAACGAAAGTATTTATTATGAATAAATTTATGTTAATTTATGTAACGAATACAGTTCAGATAATTATTATTCCGGGTTTATCCCACGCTGATTTGATAACAGCTTGCCCTTCGAGGGTTTCTATGGGTCGTAGTTTGGGGCCAGGAAACTAGCTGTTTATAAACATTTTTCTATTAAATAGAACATGGATGTAATGTTGTTCTACTAAATCTGATGGTTGTAAAATTATTTTATTAAATAGAAATGGGCCTTTGATTATGAAAAGGATAAATTTGGCCAAAAGTAGAAATGGATGTAAAGGCCTTTGATTATGAAGAAGATAATTTTTATGCTCATCATAATCAATGCCCTTAACATCCACCAAGAATAGTTGATGAAGTGTTAGTTTTTGGCACTTACGTAGATGACTTCAAGGCCTATTACGGAAATGACAGATGCGCCCGCATTTCTTGCACCACCCCATAGATAGTGGCAGGTAAAAGCCACTCTGAATTTTCTGAATTCCGTTGATATCTCAGTAGTTGCTTGACATTTACCATTCTGCTGCGATGGCTAAATCCGAAACCAGTAATTTGTAATAATTTCCCTTTTCCTTTAATTTTAGTAAAACATTACGAGCTCTGATAAATTGTCGCCGCTTATTTAGTGGCTTACAAATGACGCACCTATACTACGTAACATAACAGGCAAGTTTGACGTATACCCTAACACAAAATTTATCCACGCTCTATTTTACGATAGTTCAGTTGCTTTTAGTAAAGGTTGTGGCTGAATATTAGTTTCTATGTGGCTGTATGATGCATGCGGCGGTTTGCAAACTTGTATTACGAACACTGGAGTTTATTAGTATTTTGTTGTGGGAATTGTTTTAGTGTTGTTTATACAATTGGCAGGGAAAATGTAGACTAGCATTACGTTAAATTTAGACCCTACTTTATAGTGAAACTCTTTAGACTTTAAAATGACTGTAGGAAAGTGTATTATAAAGTGGATTCAACCTATAGGTACATAATTATGTTCCAGAATATCCAATCAATCTGTTTGATGTGATCGAAACACTTAGAAAAACTGTCTTTAATTGACATTAACAACCAAACATGGTAAAGGTTTCTTTTTAAATTCTTGACCTTAAAAAAGAATTAAATGAACAACACTACATACAATCAAACCGGCAATATTATTTTATAGTATTACTGTAATTTATTTTTCTGAATTATCCGAGAGTCCTAAAGTGATGATGAAAGAAATAACGTACTTTGGTATGACTTTGGTTTTTGAATTTCGAAAGTAATTTTATAACGTCGCTATAGTAATTCAAATTAAAACCGGGATACCAGTAGGTGTATGTATAAAACATTATGAATACGCGAACCAATTTAAAATCCCGCAAAAACAGGTCAACTGCTATAAACAGCCAATATAAATTCAGATATAAAAGTGATCGGCCGATTCATAAACTCATGACCAAGTTTATGTTGTTTAAGCGCTTGCCTTCAATCAGCTTTTCAACTGTGAAAATGGATGGCACTGGAATATATAAAGACTCTAAAAGGAATCAGAAATCTATTACGTATTATTTTTAGGTGCTATCCGGAAAATAAGTTTCCTTATGTATATTCAGAATCTATCGATTCGGTAAATATCGAAGTGGTTTTTAGCCCTAATATTTTTCGAGTTGAGAAATTCCAAAGAGTAGGTACCTTATTATTATTTAAGAAAAATACTGAGTCTATGATATATCTGAAAAAATGCATTCGAAAGAATGGAATACATAATATCATTCAATTGAATGAAGACTTCATTGACTTTGGTGTCAACAATTAGGGAACTTCATATACCTGATACAATGTATATCCTTCTCCATCCAGGACATAAGTTTGTGGAATGCACAATCAGATTCCTTAGTCCTTAAGTCTTAAGGACTTGGGCTCCAGTCCTTGAGGCTTTAAAGTCAAGAAGTTTTTCCTTTCAAAAAATGTAATATTGGTACCTACTATTTATCTTTGTATCTTAGTAGTATATTTTATATATAAATATTTATCTTTGTAAGTATATGTAGAGTGTAGTTATGTATTACTTATATTTATTTATTATTTCTTTTTATGTATTGATAATATATTATGTCAATTTGGTACACCCCTGCATTTTTTATAACAATAATTATTTCGCTACCCATTGTACTTGTCATGTGTAATGTCTCTTGTTATGTTCTATTTCTGGTGTACAATAAATTATTTTTGTATTGTATTTTATTAAAATTAACATAAACCAGGCGACAGAGTAGTTAGCTGTTTCTCCAGAGATTTTCGACGTGGCTAAGGCTTACTCATCGCATCCTCTGATGCGGATCGGAATGTAGCTGAGGGTCGCTAAGCCCTCAAAATCTCGCGATCCTATTGGATAGGTTGGACACAATATATATGTCGACGTTTATCAATTGCCGTGTGGTGCCGGCATAGAATTTCACCACCCCAACTCTTCCCGTGGGTGTCGTAAGAGTCGACTAAGGGAAACAGCGGGGGGCGGGCAGCAGTGCCTTCTGCAGAACAACTACACCGAACTGCGATCCCCAACCCGCATGCTCAGCGTGGGGATTATGGGCAATAACCCCCAAATAATGATGCCATCTAAGGCGCTCATTAGGGGAGGCCTATGTCCAGCAGTGGACTATTATAGGCTGGTGATGTTGATGATGTTGATGATGTTTATCTACAGAGCATTACTCTGAAGGTACATATATGAATAACGAAAAATAAGCAGAGTTTGTGTTATGGGTCAATTCATGCACATAATCGATGACTGTTTTATTAATGCATAATTAATAGCTATTTCTAATTCTAAGTGGGGAACTGAAATCTGCAATGTCGCCTACTGTCTAAAAACATCGCTTCCGGCGCACCGCTGCTTTTTGAATAAACCTGGCATCAATTTATAAAAAAAAATCAGCGGTCTGCCCCGGCTTTGCACAAGTATTTAACAAAAATTTAATTTTTCATTCGAATCCATAATTTTTTTTAATTTTTTTATACCCTATGTTCATCAGAGAAAATTTGGGATTGGTGAAGGAATTTTTCAAATCTATCCTCTTTATAATATTAGTATGTTATCCACCGGACAGTTTGCCTGCGTACGGGTGGTTAAACATTTCACATCGAATTTGGCATAATACCTATAAAGTGCATTCCAAAATATTAGCTTCGCAAAATAAATCGTAGGAGCTTCATAAATATTTCAGATTCAGGTAGGTACCGGATTACCGGATTCGGAACCGTAACGCTTATAATTTTTCACATGCAAATAAAGACAAATCACGTCGTATTTCACGCAATAAACATGAACAATAAACTTTGAAATGTTTTCATATGGACACGGGTTTTGTTTTATCTGTGTTGCAGACCATAAGCCACATTTAAAGCCGCAGTGTAGATTGGAGTAATTATTCACAAATAGCTTGGTTATTTAGTTTGTATATTACCATTTTGCGAAAATAATATTGTTCTGATGTTGGCATATTTTGTTGAAACGCCCTAAAATTACAACTACAAAAACCGTGTAAATGCTTAAAATGCTTTGTAAATTGCCGCGCGGTGGTTACGATCATATTGTTTTGTTTTAATATCTGAATATATGTTTTTGATACTGACATCATTGAATTAGTTGCTTTGACGTTGATCTAGCTCGCATGATCAACCGGAGATAGTGAAGTCTCGGGTTGAAATCTCGACTAAATGCAATCTCGGCACGTTAAGCCGTTAGTGCCTGACCTCTCCCGGGTCGTGTCAGTCTGATGTCGCATTGAATTATGTTATTAAGAGAGTACTCGTGCACAATAATAATGTCCCGCTCATGGCTTGTTTCCGTCTGAGCATGGCTGCCGATACAAAAATTGTACACAAGCTTAGAGTATCATCATCAGCCTATGTTAGTCCACTGTTGGACATAGGCCTCCCCTCAAGCTTAGAGTATAGCTAGTCCCAATCCCAAATTAAAAAAATCTTAACCACCGCGCAACGTGTATTATTACAGATTTCGTGCGTTGCGAACACGTAACTTCTTTCTTTTCTTTTTCTTTTTATTTTTGAGAACAGTACGTCGACGTTCTTTTTTTTTGTCGTGATGACGTACGTTGCTATGCCGTAGTTCTACCATCGATTTCATCGCGATGATAAATTTCTAATAAATCGCGCATGCGTTATTGTTTTGTTGCCCTAAGCTTTATCGTTGAGTTCTATCCTCACTGAAGTCAGGAGGTTTATAATTCCCCATGCACTATTCCAGTCACATCCTAACGCGGTTTCATTAGCCGCAAGTCCACCTTCGATGGAACTTCATTGGAAACTCGCCAGCAGTCGATTACTACTGGTTCTCGAATATAAAATACAAATATTCGTTAGCAAGTTTCTTGCTGAGACTTCGCTTGTTTTGTTTCTATTTTGATAATCAGGTATTTATGCAAACCAAAGCGAAATTCGTTTGAATTTAATTTTTGTCATACGATGTTTTGCGATTGATTCTATCCATCCTTCCAAACGTTCTCATTTATAATATTAGTGGCATATGCTTTGATGCAATATCATCACACGTTCAGTATTTCTCCTGTTTGTTTACTTTTAATTTTCCGATGCGCGCCGACAGTATTTGATCCCGTTGAAACGCCGGGTAAGGTAAATAATCGAAATGAAAAATACAATGTTTTCTGATTGATTAAGGTTAAAGCACTTCCACATTTTGAGTGATGCTTTAGGCAATTACTTTCCCCTGGACCTATTGTAAATTACAATAGAACTTACAACAACAAATTACTGACAACGAAGTTGGTAGCATTAGACGACAAGCTCGTAGCATGGGCTACAAATGTCGTTATTCTGATAATCAGCACTCCGATTCCCGTAGTTCTGATCTTGAAGATTTTTTAGTCTCTAAATATTTGAATGAAGAAAGATTTTTTGATTTGTTTGTTTGTCTGTTTGAATGAAATAGACTCCGAAACTATAACTGGACCGATTTGAAAAATTCTTTCATTATTAGAATTGTACATCGTGTTTGATGAACATAGGCTATAGAATATTAACAAAAAACTTAAGGTTCCGTATGAAAACTTCCATAAAACAACCAAACGTGTGTAAAAGTTTTAATTTTTTTTTTCTTTTTTTACCCGTGCAAAGCCGGGACGTAATGTCCTGCACTTAGGTTTTAGTTCTGTGTCACCATCATCCGCACTTTCCGTCAAAAATCTTGACACTAAAAAGTACCCGAAAATTATCTGTATTGTGATTAAATAAGTATAGTTAAATAAATGATTTGTTAATCAAACGCACAGTTTTCTTACTTACCTCTAGTAAAATAGTTTTTAGTAAAGCATCTAAAGATTTTCTCGCTTTCGCTTCCGCGTTACTGCCATTACCCCATATTCATAACGTTCTGCTAATTTAAAACACTGTTATTTCTATTTCTATCTTTTCTTTTAACGTAAATCAGAGTTAGAAAAAACACTCCTTAGCAAATCTTTTATGGTAGCGATATTTTTGAGTAAGTCTTTTCTGGGATTATTTTTATAATATAAAAGTAATCCCAGAAAGTTTGTAAACTTTTAAAACTCGATCGCGCAGCTAGTAGAGGTAAAGTGGTTTTAAGCTGGATAATTGTGGTCGACGAAGTTAGTACCTTCCATTGCAAACTAGTTCGGAAAGTAAAGATCGAAAGAACTGTGTTGAGCACGCGCCAACTTTACCTGGTACCAAGATCTAATCGATTTTTAACAGGGTAACTGCTTAAAACACCATTTTTAGGTACTCAATGATCAATCGATTTTAACAGGATATCTACTTAAAACCCCATTTTTAGGTACTCAATGATCTTATCGATTTTAACAGGATATCTACTTAAAACACCATTTTTAGGTACTCAAAGATCTAATTGATTTTAACAGGATATCTGCTTAAAACCCCATTTTTAGGTATTCAATGATCTTATCGATTTTAACAGGATATCTACTTAAAACAACACCATTTTTAGGTACTCAATGATCTAATTGATTTTAAGAAGATATCTGATTAAAACAACACCATTTTTAGGTAGGTACCTACTCAATGATCAGTCGATTTTAACAGGATATCTACTTATAACACCATTTTTAGGTACTCAATCATGTAATCAATTTTAACTGGATATCTATCCAGTTAATAATCCAGTACATAAAATGGGGTTTTAAGCAGATACTTAAAACCCCATTTTTATGTACTCAGTGTTCAAGATATTAAGGTAATTTTCTTTTTCAAAATATGAGATGTTTCGCAATAATATCTAGGTAAATGGGTCTGTAGTGCAAACCTATTTTAAAATCATTGGAAGCCGTGTTTAAGTTTCAAGATAAATAACTCCTCGATAATATAATTTTTATGGGACCCTTTTTATTTTCTTATATACACAAAGTTCAAATCTTTTAACTACGGCCAATAAATTGATAAATTTTATTTTAACAATTAGCAATGTTAGCAGAAGCTTATGAATAAAGTTTTATATTACGTTTTAGATTTTAGGTCTAGTATTTTCATATCATTTTAACTTATTTTCTATTATTGTAAAGCGATATTTGATAGTTATATTAGTAAAAAATCGGCCAATAGTTGGCGGGGTCATCGGCAAACAAACAAAAATTTATTTATTTAAATTATGTAGGTACTTTTACCTTTACAGGCGTGGTACCCAATGTAGTAGAGTCATAACGACAATAATCATTAAAATAAATTAAATTATAGCATAAAAAAATTAAAACCTATTAATAACTAAAATTGTGAGACCCAATAAAAAATCATCGATTAAAAATACAAAGTATAAATTGAAAAAAAAACATAAAAATTAAAAATTACTCATTATAACTTAAAACAAAGCCCTTTGAAACATAATACATTGCCTCTTACTCGATGTGCCTTTTTACAGCATACGCCGGTGCATAAACAATATTAAAATGCGATAGTTATTCAATATCCCAATAAATGCGCTTAAACTTTTCTTGCTATTAAAACCCCCGAAAATACGAATATATTTCGGACGCCATCTCAGAACCCTTGTTATTGTTGAGTATTCGTACAATTCAGTCTCTTCATGAGAGGGTCATTATCAGAACTATTTTCTGCAGAATTTGTGCTAGATGAAACAAATGGATAATTTCCCCGAAGTGTACTGTAACATTACATTGTTTTCTTATCCCTAAAGTTGGGATGAAGAGGCCATTCGGTGTCCGAAAACTTACCGAATAAATACTAATATTTATAAAGTTCCTTGTGTTTGTAATTAATAACAAGATGAGAAAATTGTATTACAGAATATTGGTACTATAAAAACAATATTTAAAACATCTATTTTGTTTGTTAATGATGAGAACATTGTAAGCACTTTCAAGCACAGTAATTAGAAAAATTGAGCTAACTAAGCGAAAAATTCTTTCATTATTAGAATCCTACATCATCTCTGTTGAACATAGGCTTTAGCATTTTTACAACAGGGTTTCATTTGAAAATGAAAACTTCAATAAAGTAACCAAAGGTGTAAAAAAATTTAATTGTTTGGTAAATTTCTTTTAGTATACCCGTGGCGGACCTCTCCTAGTATGACTAAAGACTTTTATACACTGTATCTTCAAGATATTGTTCATAATCTACAAGAAGGACAAGTATTAGGAATGTCAACACACAAGTTGGAAGGTCAACAGTTAAACAAAACTTGAATTCAACTTTACCAATGCAGCAACGTAAACTTGCCAGAATAGAGGAACAGATTCAATTAGGTGACACACTGCCCCATGTTGGCCGACCCATGGACCGGTCCCGTTGGCCTGCTCGGAATTAATCATGGTCCCTCCGCTCCAGTTGATCCAAAAATCAGAGAGTTTATAAAATGTATGGTAAACATCGCTGACGCAGCACGACGGATCGGTGCTATGAAATCCGACACAGAACAATAGTGATCCGAAAACCAGATGTTGGCCGACCCATGGACCGGTACCGTTGGCCTGCTCGGAATTAATCATGTCACGCTCCCCTGATCTTAAAAGGCAGAATTTCTAATCAAGAACAATGCGAATGAAGTTAAACATACATGGTCCCTCCGCTCCAGTTGATCCAAAAATCAGAGAGTTTATAAAATGTATGGTAAACATCGCTGACGCAGCACGACGGGTCGGTGCTATGAAATCCGACACAGAACAATAGTGATCCGAAAACCAGATTACCAGAGAAAACAAATCTTATGTATACTGCTGACACAGCTGGGTTGCTGTGATATTTTCTATGTTAATATTATAAAGAGGAAAAATTTGTTTTTTTGTTTGCATTGAAAAGGCTCCGGAACTACTGGATCGATTTGAAAAATTCTTTCACCATTCGAAATCTTCATTATTCCTGATGAAAATAAATTATAAATTATTTTCAAAAAGTTAGGGATCCGAATGAAAACTTCAATAACAAAAGCGAACATGAATGTGTGTTTTTATTTTTTTGTTTAGTATCCGTTCGAAGCTCCAATCCAATACAATACACAATAAATACATTTACATAATATATTAATACTACCAGCATTAATTGTAGGCCGACTGTTTCTCGGATTGTCGGTTGGTCCCGACTTTACCGTGTAAACTCTTACAATGAGGAGCGTTTCTAGAAAAGCTATACAATGAATGTCATGGATCGGAGTGCTCGTGTATAGGCCCTGTAACGAGGAGTATTTGGAAGGCAATGCGACACGACACAACAGTGACCTTGTAGCTCGGTGAGTCGAAAGGGATTGCTGCCACGAAAATACATGAATTTATATTGAAAACTCATGTTGCTCTGGATTAAGATTGATTTGTACATAATAATTTGGGTTACGAACTCCATTATTTTCACATTTTGAGGAATTAAATGAAAAAATACGCATTATAGTATATTATTAGTTTACTACCTGCTCGTATAACTCTGTGGCACATGCGATTTATCTAGTCTAGTAGATGTATAACCACAATGTCCTGTACATCTCAACAGTCGTTTTATTATCTACGATGATAATAAAACGACTGTTTTGAAATGTACACGACATTGTGAGTATTCGTACAAAATTGACTCCTTATTGTTGACAGGTGAGAGCATGAAGACTGAATGACAGAGATGCAAATCCGTCGACTCACGGAATATGTTGAAGATAAATCTGGATCGTTTTAACATTAAAAGTATTTATAATAAGTAGTATAAAAGTTAGACTTTAACATAGTAACTTAGTCTGTCTTATTTTTTATCAAGGTAACAAGCGGGTGGTCGAAGTAAAGTACCTACCAAATGAAACAACAATAATGTTATATAAAAAACAATAATATTCTTTCGAATAATCTGATTAAAAAAATAAAGGCTTTAGGACGCCTGAGTACTTAAGGTTCATAAAACAATAAATACAAAATATTGAGCGAAAATAACAATACCTAACGATAACAATGTCTTCATAAACTATTGATATATAAAAAAATAGGTAAAGCATTAAGACATGATTATAATAGAACTAGCAGTCCGCCCCGGCTTCGCACGGGTATTAAACAAAAATTTCAGAAATTATACACATTAACACGATGGGTTTCACAGTTGTCATACGGATCCCTTACTTTTTTTAACAGCATTGGGGTTTTTGACATTGACTCGACGACACTCCTGACACTGGCCGTAGAGAAAATGCAAGCAACCTCTTTTTCTATGATGATGCCGCGCCATAATAGAAAAAGAAGTTGAATATACAGCGCACGGTTCAATTATTGAATTTTTCATGCGGATCCCTAACTTTTTTGAAAATACTATATAGCCTATGTTCATCACGGAAAATTTAGGATTCTAATGGTGAAAGAATTTTTCTAATTGGTCCAGTAGTTTCGGAGCCTATTCAATTCAAACAAACAAACAAACAAACATACAAACAAACAAACAATCAAATTTTTCCTCTTTATAATATTAGTATAGATATAGAAATATGACATTATTGTTCAGAATGTATATTTTATGTTGAGTTGCGAGCTGCCTTTGACGTATCTGACATTAACGACTTTAACCTTTCTTACGACGCGTACGTTTATGACCGTTCGTTTTTCCCGCGTACGTACATATGAATTATTCAATTTTTGGATCTCGAATAACAGAGCAGTAACGTTTTTGCATGCACATGATTGTTATAAACAAAAATATCGTTTTCTTTTCTCGTTGATAATCTGTTGTTTAAAAGTGCAACCTTGCTTTGCATAAGTAATTATGGTGAGAATAATCTAGGCTACAAGACTCTACACTGTGCCACAATCGGGAAAACTGGCCGACATCGTATGGAACCAGACGTACGACTTATTACGTATTATGTTAGTGCTGTAAGACTAGGTGATGATCACAAACCAACTTGTTCTATCAAAGCTACACAATATCTATAATTATAATAAACCAATCAGAATAACTTTTTTTATTTGACCGTCAGTCAAACTACTGTGTCAGAAAAATCATGACAACGGCAAGCTTCTGTTGTTATTTATCTATCTAACAAATCGTGCAAAGCCGGGCGGGGCGGGTTGTTATACAGAAGATAGGTAACATTCAATTCCGTTATGGGACTCCCACGTTGCTCAAATTTCTACACAAATAATGACAATGATATCGATTTGTAGAATAGAAGATAAACGAGCAGAAAAATAAGCGTAACTACCCAATAACCATTATTTAAATGATATCGATTTGACATAAATCTCGCGCTCCAATCACGATCCCATAAATCACTATGTATGTTTTGTGTCACGTAGTGCGTACGTGGGACGACACGGTAATGGCCTGTGGGGCCCGATCCGGCCCTGGAGGACCAGGATCGGTGCAATTGGCGATTGAATTGGGCATTTTTGAGTGTAGATAGATTTTTATAGAAAAGTAACTAAACAAGGTTCTCATTTAATGATACACTCATTACATCTAAGGCAGGAAAGGTCATTAATTTATTCATTATTATTCATTGTTCTACAGTATTCATTGTACAGCAAAAACAGTACCACATAGTAGCTAGGTATACAGAACACATTGAATTAAAGCTCGTTCTGCTTGCTCTCAATAGGTCATGGCTGAAAATCAGTGTTGCTTCCTAAGCAATATCACGCTGAGCCAAGGCCTATTTGACGTACTGTAAGCAGTAAGCTAGCAAGCAAGCACGGGGATTGTTCTCTCAGGGTAGAATAGACAATAATGACATCGCATCGCTATACATTGCGTACATTATTGAAGTTAAAGAAATTAATTTCAAATAATTTACGCATTCGATGACAAAGTGACGTAATTTTTATCTATTCTACCTTAGACAAGAAAGCCCGTGCTTGCCCTACTGCAGCACATATATTTTACGTAGATTTAAATTACTTATAATAGTAGGTATTGTTTGTTTATAATAGTTAATTGTATTTTGTTTCTGTCTGTTTTTAAAAGTGTACCTACTGTTTAATCTTCATTGTATTTTGTGTGTCTGAAGTGTCAAATAAAGTTATATATAATCTTTCTATCATGTCACGATAGTTGATTTGTTCGTTCTTACAATTGGTCGTCCAGATAATTGGTTGGACAGCTTGTCTACGTGGAAATAATTTTCCCCGGGGACAACCAGTGACCAGGATGGTATTTTATTTCTAGGTAGGTATACAATTGTTTAGATAGTTAGTTGGGTTAGTTGCGTCGATGAAAAATTTCTTCTGCGGAGACGGTTGTCTGGTAAGGTGGTTACTTACCTTGCGCAATTTGGCTATGTATATCAGTCATCTCGTAAAGCACTTACCTATTTTGGTGGTCAACTCGCACATAGATTCATTTTTGGCTTCAAAATAGGAGGAAACTTGAGAGGTTCCAAATCCATTATGAAGTAGGATGTATATTTTTAAACTAACGCAATCTGAACACATAATGATTAGTAATTAACGGGTATTTATCGCGTTTTTTTTATTATTTTTTTTAATCTCGACGTTTAAAAAAAAAAGGTATTTACCGCGTTTTTTTATTATTTTTTTTAATCTCGACGTTTAAAAAAAACGCGATAAATACCCGTTCATTACTAATCATTAAGTAGGATGAACTACCGATGGAGCTCTCGCTCTGTGCAGCTCACCAACTACTATTGAAAAGGTAGCTTAACAAACCAACTAGCGGATTTGCATATTTCTCCATTCATTTTATGATTTATGTGACTGGTTTGAACTTTAGACCACTTTAAATTCAGTCAGGTGTTTGGAAAGTTGTACAAGTGGAGGCTAATTAGGGGCAAACACGTCTTTGGGGACAACTTGCGCTTAAAGTTACACGTTCACTGGATCCGTAACCGACCGTATGGAGCAAAAGGATTAGTTACTTATTGGATTGTATTGATTTCTATGGTAGGTACCTACGAAACGCATATTTTTCATTTCACTGTATTTCTGCCTTAATCTATCATCAAACGAATAATTCGACACCAGCATCTGTCGTAAACTAAATGAACCTGAACCAAACCAGGGTATTAAACTGAAGTTCGTCGAAAACTCACCAATAGTGTAACAGCTATTATAAAACTATGAATCCATGATATTTTGATAGCATGTGAGGTCACATCATCAGTGAGGGTCCTAGGATTATGCGCCAAGGGTCGTATATAGCCAAGGGCTTAGTGATATCGACCACTTAAAATAAACACTCCTATCGCATCGGTTATTAGCCCAACGCTTCAAGTCGCGATGACTCAAAAAAGCCTGCTACTGTGTGATTTGAGATAAAACTGTTTAAAGTGGAGCTTATTGCGGTGGATTAGAGTGATTATTCAAATGAACAACCATAATTTAAATGATTTAGGGACCACTTCAGAAGGGTCTTGCTTTTCTACTTTAATTTACAGCCAGGGCTGTCCCGTAGGCGCATTGTTATTGAATTTAATTTTGCCTTTCAATTAGCTACTGGATGATATAAATAACGTAACGTTTATTAACTTAAACTTAACCAAGTGGTTGGAAACTTTGAAAAAAAAAAACTTTGGATTTTTTACCTTGCGGTAAAAAATCCAAAGTTTTTTTCCCAGTTTCTGATGTTATGTGATACTCTTTATTAATGTGGGATCCAAACGAACAACGACTGACGAAATTTTGATACATTAGGTGTCAAAATACTCGGCTTGTCGGCAACATGGTTTTTAGACACATTTTGTAGGCCAAAAAATGTGGTTCATTCACTATCACATATCGCAAATTCATAATGTATTTTTACTGTCTTCAATTATCTTGTTTTGTATATCGCACGTCGTAAATAGTTCTTTGTACTACCTGTGCCTAACGAACGAGGGTCTCAATTCAGGTCCTGTAGTAAATTTTTAAATTTAGCATAACAAAGTCAAATTTACGAGGTGTAAGGTGTAAACCGATCACTCCTAAAATACGATGAAAACTTTTTACCTCACAAAGCTTGGCATGAAGTACAGTGGCGCACTAAAGTGCATAGGTACAGTGCCGTAGTAAAGTGCATGGAGCACCCTCTATCGGCGTCGAACAGCGAGGGTTTAACGCAATTTGCCGGTTTGAGCCGGAATTATCCGGATCACGTAGTGAGTGCGGAACGCTGCATTGTTCCGAGGCCCAAAGGAGTCTAGATATTTAATTCTTCGGCACACTGGAATACCTGTAACGTCATATTCCTTTGTCTGTTATTGTCTGAGACGCTCCTGCCTGCGACTCTGCGCGTGCTTTTCATGGACATAGCCGTACGCGGAGAATGATATGATATAGGAAAGAAGGGTATAAGAAGGTTTTTTTTTATGTTTTATAGTAAGTACTTAATTTATCTATAACTGACTTAAACCATGATATGGTTTGTCCGTAAGCTTCAGCCTCGAAAAATGTACACTTTATTGTTCTCAAAATATATTTTATTAACAATAAAATAAAAACCGTACTAGAAAAGTACCTATTAGGTTGATAGATCTCTATTAAATGGGGAGAACCTGTCAATTGACTAATAAAACTATTTCCTTATCAAGAAAAGAAACCAAAAATGTATATATACAATACATCTCTTTTCATTTTTAAACATCATAAAGCTTGCGCTTGCCAAAACAATATTTTTTGCAGTGAAAAATTTATAACGTCTTGAAAAAAACTTGATTGCATCTGTGTAACTACATTTTTGAATTCCTGAGATTTGCTCCAATATAAAGCAGCCTGGTTGTCAGTATAAAAAGTGCTGGCTTTCTTCGTAACGGTTTTCTTTAGCGCCAACTGAAAACAACTGCATATTTATTTTAATTTACTGCAGTGAAAGATAACGACTGAAAATTTTTGGTTGTGTATCAAAATCCGTGAGCTCTTGTTAATCGAAATTATTATAATATGAAGTTATCATCATTAAGGCGATAGGAAAACCGAGTGGTTTTGAATCACAAAGAAATAACAACTTAATAAGCAAATTAAAACTAGTATTAACAATTGAAAAAATTGAGATAACTGCAGGCTGTTGCAAACAAACTACAGGTAGCTCAACTGATCCATATCAATACCAGTTAGAAACGTCCCCAAACCCAAAACTATCTGTGGTTGTCTTTCATATATATAAAGAATATTCAGGTCTTCAAATGAAGTGAAAATCAACATTTTTTTAAGTTTCTTCCAAATTATAAAAAAAATATAACAATAGCTTTTCACCGTATAGATGTTGATGATGTTGATCAACAGCCTATGATAGTCCACTGCTGGAGATAGGCCTCCCCTAATGAGCGCCATAGAATACATTACTCATATTATTTCACCGTATAGAATAACCACAAATTTCATCATTAAAATTTCTCCACCAATTATTTATTTCATATTTCTGCTCTCCATTTTTTGCGCAAATACAAATTCAAATGATGTATTCTGAAAGCATTGTATTTTTAGTATAGAATTACAATGCCCTGAATATATTCAAACCCTGCTCATTTGGGTCAATTCTATTTGCCCATTTACCCTCTAATATACACCCGCGTTAACAAAGGGCTCCTTGTAATTGACCATTGGCTAGTTTCAATGGCAAACACTCATTAGCACCATAGCAAAACAATTAACGGGGATCGGAACCTTAAAGGTTTATAAATAGAGATGTGGTGATATTCTGTCCTTATTTTTTAGAATTCTAAAATTCAAGAAAGGGGAGATTCTATCTTCAGCTGTGTATTTTTATAGACGACCTCTGTGGCGCGGTGGGCGAAGATCCGCCTGCGACGCAGGAGGTTGCGGGTTCGATTCCCGCCTCGGGACAAATATTTGTACGATCTACAGATATTTGTTCAGGGCGTTCTGGTCGTTTTCTATGTACAATAAAAAATATCTATATATGTAATAATATTGTATTATGTATATCAGTCATCTAGTACCACACCACTATAACACAAGCTCTGCTTAGCTTGGGGCTAGATGATGCTGTGTGGATTGTCCGGTATTATTTATTTATTTATATACGTATTTTCCTCTTTATCTCCGTCTGCGGATCAAATATGAAAATTCTTTCGGTATTGTATAGAGAATGGTTTCAAGTTACTCTGAAAAAATGTATTCCTAAGGAATTAGTATTTATCTAGTCAAGCTTAAAATACAACAAAATACTTTTGAAATAATAATACTTTCATTCTATTACTTAAGTTTATATAGTGTTTGGTGTTATTTTTAATTGTTGTTTATATGACTGCTAGCAGATGCTGGATGCGACAAGCTGAAGACAGGGCGCAATGGCACTCAATATGGGATACCTTTGTCCAGCTGTGGACTAACATGAGCTGATGATGATGATGTTGATTGTTTTCAAGGAATTGCTATTCATTTCTTTTTGTTACTAAGTAAAGGTATCTATCAGAAATAAAATTAACAGTCAAAAAACATCAAAAAGAAAACTATTGAGCCAGGCAAAACATTGTAACTTAAGAAATAGACACCAACAAAAGATGGTTTGGGAAAGGAAATTTCTGTTAAATATGAAAATTTGATAAGCAGATAATTACTTAATTAAATCAATCAATCCCAAATTAATGTCTGCATAATTTAATATTACAAAGAACAATGGAAATTCATTGTAAAATATAATAAGACCATAATCAGATGGGCAAGTCCTTTGATCCAATTTATACTGTAATTGCTACGGAATAGCTCTTAATGTCGCTCAAATTATCGTCATTAGGGCAAATCATAATTACTGAGCAGCTGTTAACGTGTAGCTGTTTTCAGAGTGTTAAGTGGCAAGCTAATTTTCAAGCTTTATTGCTAACTAGTTTCTGTTCGCGGCCTAGCAAGCATTTTTAAAACCTTCTGCCTATATGTTGATCTAGGTTTAGGCCTACATGTATACTTCTGCCTATATTTATTTTGATCTAGTTTTAGGCCTACATGTATACTTCTGCCTATTATGTTGACTAGGTTTAGGCCTACATGTATACTTCTGCCTATATGTTGATCTAGGTTTAGGCCTACATGTATACTTCTGCCTACATGTTGATTTAGGCCTACACGTATATATTTCAGCGCAATCTGTTGAGTAGTTTTGACGTGAAGAACGAGGACCAGCGATCCAAGTATCCATTCATTCATACAAAGTTTCGATATTATTATATATGTGGACCCGGTAGACTTAATTCACCTGAAGTAAATCACCTAGGTGCATTAAGTGCTACGCAGGGTAGACTTAATGCACCTGGGTAACAACTAAGTACAGCTTTCAATAAGGCACCCGGTAGACTATGTGATATTAATCTACTGCATGGACAAATATTTTGAATTATACATAGACCAGAAGACCCGAAGCAAAAATCAGCACATCTGGTAAAGTTCTGTCACTATGCAGAGGTCGAACCCTCTTGCGTCGTAGGTAAATAACGAACTCTATGTATAACACATGTTATACATAGAGTTCGTTATTTAGTCAGATTACTGTGGTAATTTGATTCTTATTTTGGACGGTAAACACCCGTCCAAATATATTTGAACGGGTAAAATAACATTACAATTTAATAATAAGAAAATATGAACTAGTATTACACATAATACAACTAGTATTCACAATTTAAGGGGGAAATTTTAAAAAATTCAGAAAAAAAGCTTAAGTATATTAATTTACAGAGCATTCAAACCGAAAAAAAGCCGTTTTGGCTTATCGAGTTATGAAAATTATCCTGGCAGGCGAAAATATGGTGTTGGCCGAAATAAAATATTTATGTACCTAAATAGAATACATATACATACAGTATGTGTATGAGTATGGATGGCACATACTCATGCAGTATGTGTATGAGTATGTGCCATCCATCACGGCACTAGCAGCACGCTAGTGCCGTGGGATGGCACAAACTTAGAGTGGCCTTTCGAACCGGCAGCTGAATTGTCACTAGAGAACCTAAATAAAACTGATTAAAATACAGAGTTTTAAAAAAAAGATCTATAAGATCAAAAAAATTATTAGCATTAATCATAACTAAGTCAACTAATATAGGTTTCCAAATATCTGGCACGGTTTCATCGTTACATTACAAAACTTTATAAAATCTTATTTTGGCACCAAATTCTAGCTCTATGATGACGTTACCATGCTACGGCGTAGCACCGTAGCACGTACCCTCGTAGCACGTCTACGACAAGAGATTATAAACCTTTTACGAGACACTACTGGCCCCTCAAAAAGAGCGTATACTCTTCCTTGGTAAAACGTGACCATTTTAAAAAGTGCCTCACGTAGACCTCAGCTGGTGTCGTCACACAGCTTTTAACTTTGCTGGTTAATGCAACGGGTTTCAGCGGTATTATTTTGCGAAAGCATTTATTTAATCCCAATGATATTGTATTAAATTAATATGTTCGCGCTATATCTCCTATAAATTTTTCATAGATTGTTTTTCTTATTCACGCGCCTAGTTCTTAAAGTAACGACTAATTTCAGTTCATTTTAGTTTTCCCATTGATAATTCGAGGAAAACTATCCTTCCTACAAACCTGCAGTGTGGCCAGACGTCGCCCAAGTAAATCTACAATTAGAATTGAAGGATCTCCTTGACAGTAATTAAAACAATCAACCTAGTTGTTTTTCACTGCGGGGTGGTATGCCTACTACTTTGCGACAATCGTATATTACTAGTTGTATTTACAGAGCTATAAGGTTCATTTTACGTTACAATATGCGCGTTTGGTCAGAATTTATTGCAGAGAGGTGCTATTTGGTGGTTTGCCTGCGCGATCGTTAATCCGTTATTAGGTTTATATATAAATAAATAATAAACAATGCTAGACAATCCTCACAGCTATCTACATCTAGCCCCAAGTTAAGCAGAGCTCACCCAACAAACAATTTGGCGTCAATTAGAGCTTATTTTAGACCTTAACGTGATATAAAGGTGCTATAGCAGCAGCAATAACAACTTTTGGCAACATAAGAGTGTAGTCTAACAAAATATTCCACTGTGAGCTATACAGTATAGTTTTAAGGGTAATAACAAGATGAGTTTAAAGGTTAAAGACATACAGCAGCAATTTGTAACGCTATAATACAGGCTAAGCATCTTGTTTTATAGCTGTAAGTGAATCTTACAACCATAGAATCTAAATAAGAAGTAAGCACTGACTACAACCTCCCAAAGTGCTATGCAAGCGCTAACGAACTCTTGCCAAGAACTAAAAGTTGTACAAAAGCAATAATTACTTATACAATGGTTATTATAGCACCAAATACCTAAAGAGGTACAATACTCTCTTATATTACTTAAAGTTGTAACAGTGGGAACATTTTTCGCTATCATAGAACTTCTAGTGCCTAATGTCACTTCTGTATAGGTTTAGGTAGAGTAATAGATCTCAATACCTCTTCTGTAACCCTTATTTGTTCACTTGTTGATATCAGAGCAATGGCGAAGTGATAGTAGGTACTAGAAGTAGTCAAGCGGGAGTTTTTTGCGAAAATGTCAATCTGGGTCCCGTACATAATTTTCTAAATAATAAATCAAATTAAACACAATATTTCAATCACATTTCTTTTATTCTTTTATACAAAGTAAATTAACTTAGTTTTTCTTTAAATGAATCATATTCAAATATATTTATTTATCACACTGAATCCTTATATTTGTCATTTAAAAACTATAAAGCAAAAAAATTATCTGATAAAGATTCATGAAATTCAGCTTATCATCAAGATTTATAGTAATAAATCAATAAAAATATAGTCAAGATCAAGAGGTTATTAATTTGTATCATATCATTCACAATCAGACCTACAGCTTGTACTAGTAGGTCTCTTTTGCAGAGGCCGCCTTCCGACTTATCAAGTCCTTTATCAACATCATCTTTCTCTTTGTTTTTTTTTTTTGTCAAGTTTTACACGTTTTCATATCGTTATAACAAAAAATCTAATTCGCGTTCAGCTTCTGCATAAGTTGAAATATTTCTTATTTTTACTTGACACTTTATTCGTCGCCCATCAAGTTGTAGTAAGGTGTTTGTAGATTTTACAAGTTTTAACGCATTGCATTTAGGCCATTTTAGTACTATTATTATGTTTCCATGGATCCGATGGAGCATGCAGTACACAGCACATATTTTCCTTTTTCTATAGTTTGTACAATTGTTGTGTACGGCATTCTGAAATTAAAATACAAGTTATTTCATGACGTCACTGAAAAGAGGAGATGAAGGAGGATGAAGGAGATGAATGAGAGGAGAGAGAAAAGATACAGTGAATAAAATATATACATAAAATTGAATCTCCTATGCCGGCATCCTATCATAAGTACTTATAAGCCTAACACAGAAATCTATATCTGATTTCTAAATAATTGATAAATTTTAAACATAAACATAATATAAAGGACCTTTTTCTTATTTTTGAGTGGTTTTAAAGTAGCAGTAGGTATGCGTTACTTTCGCGTTACTGTAAAATAGAAGTGTAATGAATGTCACTCAAAAAGCTACGGACAGACAGTACTACGGATCCCTAAATTTGTTTGCCCACCATTTAAAGGTTGCGAATTGATCTGACTAAGGTTATAAAAACAGAAGCAACTATGATTTATATAAAGTATTTTACTTATGCTTCATTATGTGTATTAATTACGACTAGCACGATACTTTAAACTGGAATAAACAATGTTTTATTCGATTCTTCGAAAACTTTTATGTTACTCCATATCTAATACATTGTTTATTTTCAGTAAAGAGACATTAGCCATCGGGCGCTTGAATAATTTGTTAATAATACATATACTTAATCACAATGTACTTACGTTCGCAGTGAAAAATCAACCTCTCCTGTAGTCAATAAGTTGGAACTAAACGATTTCATTTCAGTTTCACAAACGAGGCGCCCTTTTGGATTAATAAATATCTAAACATTTTACGCACACAAAACTAGAAGTAATTATTCTGTTGATAAAAAAAAGAATATCGTGATGTTAAAATTTAAGAACCTTATAGCTCTTATAGATACCTTTTGGAGCTCAGAGCGTTAATAATCACCCATTTGCCACCCTCATTCCACCTAAAGACATAGTGAGTGACGTTGTAGTTCTGTTGTTCCCCTTAAAGAGTTAGTAGTCACCTATTTGCAGCCCTCAAAGCACCCAAAGAGTTAATAAACGCTATATTAATCTATTGTACCACTAAAGGACTTAACTTCCGCTTATTTATCGCGTTTTTATCTCTTGTAGTTTCAGTTTTCGCTATTATAGCTCTCTAATAGCTCTATTATACCTCTAAACCAAATCTGTAACTCTGTTGTACAGCCATTAAATAACCCAAGGCGATATAAAAGTGTGCCCAATTCGGGGGTATAGAGGAGTTATAGTGCGCTCTAACTCCAAATAGTAACACTTATTAATAACTGTAAGATCTGGTTAGCGCTCTTATACATCTAATATAGCTCTTGTCTTAGCGCCTAAGTGTTAGTTGGGCAGTGTTTACTTTGTTTTGAATTATAACATCATCAACAACATCAACAGCCTATGAAAGTCCACTGCTGGACATAGGCCTCCCCTAATGAGCGCCATAGAATGCATAACTCATCATTTGGGGGTTATTGCCAATAATCCCCACGCTGGGCATGCGGGTTGGGGATCGCAGTTCGGTGGAGTTGTTCTGCAGGGGGTGCTGCTGCCCGCCCCCCGGTGTTTTCCCTTAGTCGCCTCTTACGACACCCACGGGAAGAGTTGGGGTGATGAAATTCTATGCCGGCACCACACGGCGTTGAATTATAAATGGGCATGTAAATATAAACTTCAAAACAGAAAAAAGTTAAAAATAATTTTTGTATTATATATTTTTATCCTTTTTATTACATTATTTAGTACTCTTGTATAATAATAAGATAAGAGAGAAGTATCGGAATATTTGAGGTATGTTGAAAAAGCGTAAATGGAGTCGTTATTATTTTTATTTTTAAACGCGACCTTTGGTTTGCCTTTTGCGGTGAAACCATCACTCACAATTACAGCGTAGGGTACAGTAACTGATTAAATTAATAAATAATTAAATTAATATTATAAAAACCCGACTCGGTTCTCGCTTTTTCACTCATTTTCGAATGAGAGGGCGAAGGACTAAAAAGTGAAGATTAGAATCATGTTCGAGACCAGACGAGTATTTGGATCCCTCATTTAGCAAATTTATTTTACCCCTTTTGATCTTGGAGTCATAAAACTGACGACAAAAAACAAATTAAACAACAAACATAACTCACGCCTCACAAGTAAATATGTGAACAAACATCCGTCCTAAATGAAAAGCACTTAATTTAGTTCAGCCCTTGGTCCAATATAGTTAAGACTTTAGAAGTCCTCAGAGCTAAGTTCTCTTAAAAGGCTTAAGACTAACTTAATCTGAGATAAAGAACAATAATTACTAATTGCCGCAAGTCCAGTACCATTCTAATTACATCCAGGATTCTAGAACCATCCGATTTCACAATAAAATCACGGAGTTTACTGAGCGAAGTGCTAAGTTCCAAGTTTCAACTGTAGATTTAAAAAAGTTTGGATAAATAAATAACAATCCGGACAATCCACACAGCATCATCTAGCACCAAGCTAAGCAGAGCTTGTGTTATTGGTATTTGATTTATTTATTTAATTATTTATTCACATTGTTGTCAGACTTACAGTAAACCCAAAGCGTTGATGATTGATATACATAATATAATATTATATAATATATATTATATATATTATTACATACTTAGACAGATTTTTATTTAAATTATAGTAGTAGCTAGAAAGTAAATTAGTACCTTTCTTGGCTATTCTATTAGGTAAAGTAAAAATACATAGTCAAAAAAATGACAATTTTTTTACTTTTATTTGATCAGATGCAACCACAATCTGATCATATGATCAGATGGGAATAACCCATAGCCTCAAGTGCCTAAGCACTATAGTAACAAAGATCCATATTACTGGATCTTCATAAAACATGATTGAATTCTAGACTTTCGCGATCATTAGTTTACCCACAACTCCAAATTACATGCTATTAATATATTCTGCCTCTCTGATGATTAACAAAATACGAAGAATACATTTGCCAAAAATATTTTCCCTTAATAGATTTTTATCAGACCCAATTTATTAACCAAGCAAGAATTATCATTAAAAATGTTTACCCATTACAGTAAAATCACAGCCGTATTAATTGGAGATATGATACCTTTGCCATCAGGTAAACATATATTAATTATGGTTAAAGGGAAACCTTTCGAATTTGTATGTTTTAAAATGATATGAAATATGAAAGGATATTCAGAATTTATTACTACGAATACATACAAGTACATATTCATGCGTGATATATAAAGTGGTTTAGCGATTTGTAAAATAGGGTACGGTAATGAGTATAAAAGAAAATTTAAGAAACAAGGACCAATTTATCTAAATAATTAAAAAATTATGAAATTACAGAAATTTTAAAAACTTTTCAAATTTATAAATCTATATAGGTATAACCTTTCATTTGTAATCACTATTGGCTATGTGCTCTAAAAATGACGACATCATAATTAGTACTGAATATCTTCATATCCATTTTAAAATAAATAATTTTCATTATTCTGTTAATCTGTACAAACACATGAATTATATAATTATTTTAATTTTCAAGTTGATAGCTGCAGGTAGTTACTGATATTATTAAAAATTAAAAACAGGACAGAAAAAAGCGAGACCATAACGGTTTCGAAACCGATCTCAAAACCCTAACTAGAATATCAGTTAAAATTTTAAAATACTCACATGTACTTAAAAATTACTAGGAGCTAGCTTCTCTAATTTTTTTAAATTTTCAGTGGAATCACCTGCCTAGCATGGTGATTATGATAAAACTCCCATGATTTGTAGGCATGTTCAGCCCCACGGCATACATGTATGGTGAACATTATAATCTCCAAGTGAAAATGAGATTCATTCAGTTATATGTAAAAGTAGGACACCGGCTGAAAAAACGGGTCTTCCTGATGATAACGACGTCAATATCTTAGTACAAATCTGAAACAGGGTCACGCAAACGAGTTACAAGTAATAAGTATGAAATTAAACCTTTAGAAATGTACAATTAAATAACCGAATAACAACTAGTATTTTACAGTTATTTAATTAATGCATGCAATTAACTGATCAATATCAATACGTCGTGATCAATATCAATACGTCGCGTCGGAAGCGTCCTCAAGATACTGACTACATTATTGCCACTGTACAATAATGTAGTCAGACTACATTATTATTATGACTACATTATTGCCTCTATACAATTATGTAGTCAGTAATTGTAGCTCTCGGGTCACGCATCGCTTCGACCAAACTGCTTGCTTTATTAATACTAATATCCTACACAAAAACAGCTCCGTCTGTTACCTTTTGACGTCAAACGTGTAAGCGGATCTTAATGAAATTTGGCCGGGAGTTAAAAGGTATCCCGGGGATGGAAATTATGCTATTTTATCCTGGAAAACCGCGTGTGAAGCGGGCAGAATCTAGTACAAGCTTGTCTAGTGGTCACGAGTTTAACCACTGATATTAAGGTCCCGAGTTCAAATCCCGGGTTGGGCTATTAGGGTGTTTCTAGCAAGAAAATACCACAGCAGCCTTGGGTCAGGAAGTTGGCGTTGTTACATGCCCGCAAGGCGTTTTGGCCTTACGCCTAACCGGTCGTGTCAGTTAACCGTTTCTATCGAGTACGTATTTGGAAAAGTTTGCATACTGTATCTCTTAACACAGCGAGGTTGGTGCGTTATTACATTGGACATTGTAGGCAGCTTACAGTATTTTGTTATTTTTGACAATTGAGTGCTTAGTACTGGCTGAATTCATTAACTTACCGATAATTTCTTTGTTATTGATCCCTATCGATGTATTTAGTGCCTTGCTAGCAGTTGCAGCGCCCTTACGAGAGAAATATGTCATAGTAGGACAACAATCAAATGTTTTCGAATTACTTTGAGTCATTTATTGCACTTTGACGTGACAATGACAGTCGCGCTCGCGTTATTCATCATCACCAGCCAATATATAACAGTCCACTGCTGGACATAGGCCTCCCCTAATGAGCGCCAACGATGGCACTATCATTTGGGGGTTAATGCCCATAATCCCCACGCTGGGCATGCGGGTTGGGGATCGCAGTTCGGTGGAGTTATTCTGCAGAGGGCGCTGCTGCCCGCCCCCCGGTGTGTTTCCCTTAGTCGCCTCTTACGACACCCACGGGAAGAGATGGGGTGGTGAAATTATATGCCGGCACCACACGGCAACTCGCGTTATTGATTGCTGTCAAAAAAGTAAGTAGACAAAGCACTAGGAGTAACAGCGCTTGGCTCGCTCTACTTCAAACCTCTCAGATAAAAAAAAAAATAAAATTAATTTCTTTATCAAAGGGCAAAAAGCCTTTATTAACAAATAAAATAACAATGATATAACTAAATAAAAACTAGTATTTACAATTGAAATAAATGAGCTAACTGCAGACTGTTGCGAACAAACTACAGGTATTAATTTTTTTATACAGGTATTTTTTTATTATTTACGTTTACAAATAACCATTTACGTAAAATTTTATACCATAAATAATTAAAAGATAATAAACAAGGTGTTATTGATTAACAGATCAATTGAATTTTTCTCCTTTGAAAAGTTAGGTACTCTCATTTTATGCCTTCTTCATATAAAGTTTATATTGCAGCTTACTGTATCCTGTACTAAGTGTCCGGGTCTTCAGCCCGTATTAACCGACTTTGATAAAAAGACTCATAAAATCAGCACATAAGTATCCAGTCTGTGTCGTACCACATCAGTCTTGCGACTCACTCGCGACATTAGTATCCGTAATCTCGTTCTATCTACACGCCTTCCTTTTAGCTTTATTATGCGCATTTTATGTGCCAAAGAGGCATCAGCAGATATTTTACTTTTGACTGTTGTATATTGGAACAGATTTTTATCAACACATAGCCTGATATGCATATAACAAGCGAGTTATTGTGCAAAAGTTATGCAGTTTTTATTTAAATTTTCAAACTGTACCTTCATAGTTTTGCTCTCAATTTCATTCAGAAACCAGAACGTGAAACTTATCCATTCTCATATATATAAAATACCTTTATATTCTAGTAACAAAAGAGGAAATACATTTTGATTGTTTAGATTGAATAGGCTGCGAAACTACAGGCCAAATTTGAAAAATTCTTTTAACATTAGAATGTTGTGCCCAGTTCAATTCAGTTCAATGTAACAATCTAGTCAAATGGTAATGTTGTTTTTACTTAATTAATAAACCACCTAAATAAAAATCCTTTAATTTACCTAAGTAACTTATTACCTCCTTGTTTGATAGGATGTACCATTTATATTTATCGCGTAACTGTCACAAAGGTCAATGATGCGTGAATATGCAATAAAGTAAGTTATTTTAATCCATACGACACGATAATCAAATTAATTTGCTGGTTTACCCTCCGAATAAATTCTACTGTAGCATAAAGTTTGTAGCACAGCTACTTTTTTGTAGAATTTTGGAAATATCTGTTTTTTTTTTTCTTGATTCAGATAGCTGGCGAGTCGACTTTTGTTCACAGAATTTCAATGATAATTTTTAACGCTTTTTGGAATTTTGATATACAGGCACTGCTAAGCCACAAAAATAGGTAACAAAAGAATCACACGATGTCCTTTCTTAAGGCGCTGTATAAAGACAATATTTAGGTTTTAGTAGTATTATTTAGTAGTTCGTAGCGCTTGACAAATAAAGTTGAAAATGGTGATGCGTTTGATTTAGTTGAATCTCTTGTTCGACAATGTCAACATTATTTATCGGTTTTAATTTATTTTAAAAATAAATACACCAGTAAGTTAAAATCTTTATACATATTTCTCTAGATGACCTTTCTTACAGTAACAAAATTATAAAATGTTATCACTCAAAATATTGAGCATTTCGAGACGAAAAAGTATTTTCGTGTTCTTTCTTGCGATATTTTTTTCAAGTTCCTAGATGGTTTTTATGAAATTTTTTTGTGTAAGTCTTTTTTCCATACACTTGACTATATACTGTATTTTTTTGGACTTGTAATATGTCGCAGTACGCCTAAATGTGCGACGAAAATGTGGACGTTTTACGGTTTCTGTGTTTGGGCAGCGCCTTAAAGAACATTATAGTACTTCAACAATAAGATCGTATCGGAATCGTGTCAACTAATCCGAATTGCTTAGCGAACGGAGTGATTTATATTGTTTATTTGTTTCTCTCAGGAAATGGATTATTATGTTTTGTTTGTTGCTTTATTGTTCGGGATTTATGTAGAGTTTGCTATTTAGCAAAGTTATATGGAAACTTTGTTAATTGGCAGGTATTAATTGCTTTAATACCTATACATATTAAAGACTGTTTATCGACTGGGCAGTAAAATGGAAACGGCTAGCAAAAGCAACTTTAGGTACCTAATATATTCTAACTATATATATAGTCTAACAAAATTATTAGAACTTACTGAAGCTTTCATTTGTTCGTAATACGCAATCAATGGTTTCCTTTCCTTTTTTGTGCAAATTGGTTCTTTGTTTCGGGTTATATACCAATTAGGTGAATTAAATACGAAACTTCGTTTCGAGAACTCGATTTGTTACCTCGAGCTGCTTCCATCTTTTCACTATCTGCGGTCCATACAATGTCGTATATCCATCATATTCTCACTATTAAATTGGTAGTTTTTAGTTTTCAAAGCAGTTTACACACTAATAAATTGGAAGTTTTTAGTAGCATAGTTGTACTTTTAGCATGGTAACTTCAACTTACAATTTAATTTACGCCGAATTGTTTCACATAATAAAGTTATATGAGACGTCATGTCATTCATTTCATACACGCACAATACGTAGACACGGAATGTACAATCACAAGCACTGGTGTTCAGACTATTTCCGGTGTTCAGTTATCAACAAGAAATTACTCTGAGAAATCTAGAAATGAAATAATAGCCTAGCCTTTTGACAAAAAAAAGTAAGTAAACAAGCTGTCACTCATTCATTTATTTCCCGTCGGCCACATCTTCACTTTCTATTAAGCGAGATCGTACCCAAACGAAGGTTTAACAGCTGCATAAAAAAACATTGGACGAAATACGGTATCTCGACAATAAAAAATTAACTCAATCTGGACGCACCCTTACAATACTTTTGGTTTATCTTTTTCCTACCACTAATAGCCCTGTCGTACATATAGTGCTTATCCTAAACTAGAACATAAATACACAGTTTTGCAAACCGAGTGCGACGAAAGAATTGAATTTCAAATTCGTTTTATAAAATCTTATCTAACCTCGCGTATTTTCGACGCAGGATGTCAGAATTCATTCGTTTCGATTCACTTTCCTCGATTTCGGCTGCACATTTAGTATGGAATATTAAGTTAAAGTATCTGTTTATTTCCATCCTAAGTTTTGTGACCGCGCCTGTACCGTTGATTGATACATTTTGTCACAAAACATCTGTATTCACGTTCACACATGCGTAATTCATCATAATGTAGCCACGCCGCGAGAATATTGCCAATTTCCTGAATACGCAACGAAGTAGCTCGCGGCTAATCTGTGGTGCTTTGTGTTCACACCGCACATGGTGTCTTTTAGTTATTTAATATTTATGCTATAGAGTAGCTTAACGTCATTTGTCCTTGGAGGTACATTTTGTGTTGATGCTGTCTAGATGCGGCGTACACTCACGCTCATTTCTCTCAAGCTTTTTTATAGCGAATTTGTAAACTTTCGTGGCAGACGAAATCATGATCTCTATGGAAGATTGGTGTCTTTGGAAAGTGGAATAGGGAAGCCTTTACCCTGCTTGCCACTACTCAAATGTACTCCACTGATAAAGCTTGATTTTGGGCGGAGTACCTAGATATAACACAAGGCGTGGTGGTCGCAGTATAAGGCCTAAAACTCACTAGCTATGATGTGTGCTTGCCGCTGCGATTGGCTGCAGTATATAAAGTTTATAGGGTCAGTATATACCTAAGGTTAATTTAGGCTTATAAGTGTATTATTAACCAAAAGTCGTAACAGTCATCTTATTTATGTATGTCCTTTAGATGTTATGTAATTAATGCAATATTTACAAGTTTATTAACAAGCCGTTTGGATGAGATAGTTAAAAATAAAAAACCCACATACATGCTTACATAAATACGCATATGGGCAATAAAAGGTAGGTAGTAAAAATAATTATCATTATTTGAGCAGCCTGCTTACACAGCCGTGGACCGCACCAGCAAATCGCAAATCAGGGCGTCAATATCATGAAGTTTTATGTAAAAAACAAAGTTTTTCCTGCCGCATCACGGCCGCTAGTGCGTTTCAGGCTTAATACTCAACCCCTCCATCTCAGCTCATGGATACCTTGTGAGTTGATTAAGTGAAGAACAGTTGGTTAGTTCTGTGTATTTTGGACCTGTGGTGCGATCCTAACCGCCTACCGAGTGTGATATAGCAAAGCCCCCCTTGGTTGGGGGAAGGGGGCAAAGCAGCTGGTGTATGCGTGCTGATGAAGCTAGGTCCCAGTACTGGGAAGCAAGTTATTAGATTTAAGCAATACGGATACGAATGCTGTAAATTTAGCTAGCGAGCGCCCGTGGAGCTTAAAGCAAACAGCGCATCTGCAGATTCAATTGAAGCTCAAACTTGGACATGTTCACTTATTGTACGCCAGGTGTAGGTAGGTAGTGGAATATTGGGCGCCCGTCGCTAAAAATACAAAGGCTTTTCAAGCGCCTACTGTAAAAATACTAGCGCTGCCTGCGTGTTGTTTTAGGTTATTTAATTTTTATGCTATCAATTGTGAGAGGTGCGTAGCGAAAAAGTCAACTAGACTTAGGTTTTCTGAAAGAGATCGCTGAGCGTTAAGAACGCTAATTGTCGCGAGTTCTAAAGTTATTATTTTGTAAATTATTTCCAAGTTAAATGTGAAAAAAAGTATTATCTATCTATTCATATAGTTTTCAGGGCTTATTCCCAAAGGTCCACGACTCCATTGTTTTCAAAAATCTTAGCTTCATACTGTGATTCCCAAGAGGTCCACGATAATTATTAACTTGAACCCAAAAAAACTATTTCACAATTAAGTAAGTATTATTTTTATTAAAAAAGATAATAACGAAGAGTAATGTAAATAATGGGAGTCAGGGCAACCGAAAATGTGGTTGGGGCTCTTGTTCTTTTATACGAATTCAGATCTGCGTGGAAATCTGGTCTGCGTGCATAGATACTTTTAATATCATTAATGTTTATATTTTAACGGCCAAGCGGAACGCGGGTCGGACGAAATATTTATAGGTCTCGGGTGGACCGCACGCGAAAACAAACAGGCAGAATAACAGGAATAGAGCCCTAGGAGTGGTTTAAAAATGGGATAGGTATGGTTTTTATTTTATTTTACAGTTTTAGGATAACTCGCAGCTAGGCAAATATGTGTTTTTGAGTGGAAACCGCGACTCATGGACGCCCTCCTGCCAGGTGGGATGATGATCTGCAAAAGACTGCTGGCAGATGCTGGATGCGACCAGCTGAAAACAGGGCGCTATGGCACTCATTAGGTGAGGCCTATATCCAGCAGTGGGCTATCATGGCTGATGATGATGATGAGGCAAATATATAAGTGATGTGTAGCTTACGGCTAATTAAAAGTTTCCACAAAAAAATTATTAATTAAAAATTTTCATAAAAAATTACAGTCGAAGAAAGAAAGACCGCACTTTTGGCACATCATATATAGGTACATAAATGAGGTTTAGATAAAAATACATGGACATAGTAACTTGGACCGACCCTAATATCATAAAGAAACATTAATTACCGAGATGCAACCTGTTAATGTTATGTTATGTTTTGTGAATTGTCTCATAGTATCGCCATGTCGCTTGCATAATGTAAATTTAGATAATTTAACATGGTTAAAATGGGTAGGTCACTGGTTCTCCCCATTTAGCCATATCCCAAATGGGAAGTAAAGGCACCCAAAAAGTAGTAGGTACACACTTCACAAAATCATAATCTATAAAAGTAAACAGAGCTTGAGTTGAAGATACCAGACTACATGGTAGCACATAAAAGGTAACTAAATGGTAATCAATTATACAATCATCATCATAATCATCAGCCATGTTACTCCACTGCTGGACATAGCCTCCCCTTATGATCGCCATAGCGCAATATTTATAACAATAACAATTATAATACAAATACAAGAATACTTTATTGTACACCAAAAATAGAACATAATAAAAGACATTACACAAGACAAGCACAACGGCCTTATCGCTTAGAAGCGCTCTCTTCCACCTTTGTATGGAAATAATTATTAGAATATTAAAAAGGCAGGTATTGTCTTAAATAGTATATTATTAGCAATACCTACTTAAAAAGAAATAAATAAATATAAGTAACTATATCTACCTACTTAAAAAAAGCTTGCACATAATCATTTCTAAAAACATAAGAAACGCTTTTAGGCAACTGAATACTAAAGAAAACCTTTTCGCAAATGTTATTAAGTTCCAACCAACTTTTCACCATTAAATCTTGATGAATTAGTATTCCGCAGAAACCGAAGCTATAAAAGCGTCTCGCTGTGGTCTAGCCAGCCAATCTCTATTCAAGTACCTATTCTTTAAAGTCAGTTTAGACGAGCAATCTTATGGCCCCGTCCACATTTTGTACTTTATCTTCTTGGTGGTTGCAGATTTGACAGTCTATCCAAACCTAGGCATGACCTAGACACCACGGCTCACGGCTCTGCAAACCCGGAACAAACGGGAGTTTAAAATATAACTTATACATACCAATCATATTGGGGCTTACCGGACATGAATTAATGTGTTATTTATTATAATAAATAAATAATGTTGGACAATCTACACAGCATCATCTGGGCCCCAAACTAATAATGTGTAGTTTGTGGCATTTTTATTATCAATATAATATAATAATGCCCCAGGAACATGATAAGACAACGACATAGACAATAATTTATTATGTGCTCACTATAGTTCGACCGAAACCGCTGTACCGCTCCCTAAGAAAGTGCGGCGAAGTGGGGGCCGAGGAAAAAAGAGCAAGAATACACATGAGATCGATATTGTCGGATATATCTTACGATATCGTACCAATATAAACAATATTTTTGTTTTATATATTATATCGATATGTTTATATTTTTTTATAACTAAATTATCTACAGATATTCTGACAGAGCTTCTGCTTCAACTTCATCTTCCGTTTCGCCATCGGAATTTGAATCAGAGTCGTTCTGCAAATTTATAATTAATGGATCGATAATAATATCAAATCTACTATCGCGATCCCAGTAATTGTTTTCATTTTTTTGGACATGATCATCACATTTCTGCCATTTTTCCGCCGTGAACTCCGAAAACAATGTATTCAATAAGTTTATCTTTTCATCTAGAGAAGAGTTAATATGGTTATGAGCTATATTGTTTTTAATATCAGCCCAGACTAACTCTATGGGATTCAAATCCGGATGGTACGGCGGTAATCGTAGAACAGTATGTCCATGGCTTTCAGGAGTTCATCAATTCTGTACACGGGCTCTTTTTGTGTATTATCGATAAGAAGTTGCAGTTGAGATTTTGTCATAGCTTCCGAAAATTCAACATTGTGGCGCCGTAACCAGTTCTGCATTTCGGTTTTGAGGCTTGCTATGGTTGGCTTCTTGTCAACCTGAACGCTGTGGTAAGACGCGTTGTCCAAGACAACCACAGAATTCGGAAGCAATTTATCTTTTAACTTTTCATCTACCCACTTATAAAAAGTAGGCCCGTTCATGTCTCCATGATAGTCGCCGGTCTTAGCATCTGATTTGAATATCGTCAATGCACCATCAACCAAGCCATTTCGACATCCAGCGTGAAGAATTACCAAACGCCGTCCTTTTCCAATATCAGCATGAATTCCAGGTTCGGACGATGATTGCCAACATTTGCTTACATGGTGACTGGCGTTAATGTATGTTTCATCAAGGAAATATATGTTGCGGTTTTGCGTTCTGTAATTTCTGATTTGTTTTAAGTATTTTTTCCGCCACACTACAATATTAGGCTGCTCTATAAGGAGATGTCTCTTCGATTTGCATTTTTTGAAACAGTAACCTATTGTGTGTAAGAGGCTCCTTAGAAATTCTCGTCCACAATTTAATATGCCATCTTGTTTCAAACTTGAAAGTAACTTACGGACACTTGGCACTCTTTTTTCAAATTCATAAAACTGATGAATTTTTCTTCTGATAACTCCTAAATCAAAATCATCAACAACATGTTTTTTCTTTATAGTTTTTGGTTGTTTTGGCGAATTAAATTTCAATCGGCCCAAATTTTCAGTTGATGAATTGCCCTCTTTTATCACATTTCTTGCGGTTTTTTCGCAGTACCCCGTAGCGTCTGCCACGATTTTGGCAATATTTGCATCACTTTTATATTCAAAGCTCTCTCTGTCTGCTTTTCTTTTCTTAAAATATTCGGCCACTTTAAAAATTATGGCCTTGACATCACGAGATAGCGCTCGGCCCATCTTTGGATATTTATCTCATGTGTATCTGACATAGACCGTCCGGTACAAAGGCGACCTACTGCCGTGAGCGTCGACGGCAGACTGATGGATCGGAGCGGCCGATACTTCCCCCCCGTCTCGCCGCGCGCATACCTCAGGAGCGGTACAGCGGTTTCGGTCGAACTATAACAAATTTTGTGAATAAAACTTTTGCCCGTGACTTCGTCTGCGTAGAAGTCGAAAATAATTCGAAAGGAAGTTTTTAGTAAATAGTATTAAAAATAGGATTCGGTTATATCGCATATTATGTCCCTATACTATCCCGCGGGGGCAGGACACCGAGATAAAAAGTATCCTATCTCCTTTATCCCGTTCTAGACAACGACTGCCAACTTTTTCAAAATCGGTTTTTTGTTAAGGCGTGAAATACGGACAGACAGACTGACAGGCAGAGTAGTTATAATATTAGTAGGCATTTTCATCAACATATTTCCTTGTTAAAGGACTAGGAAAAGCTCAAGCAGCCACCATTCAGCCAGCAGTCACCTTATAGTATTTTTAATTCTTATATTTTCACATTACAGCACAAGACCTTGACGAAGAAGCGGCTAGACAGAAATATACCTACCTACTACAGACTACCCTCAAAGAAACAACTCGCAGTAAACACACGCTAAGGTTACGTTCTACTATGCACTACTATCAGCACTGTCCTGGACAAAGCTCATAGAATTAGCAAACTGAAGTGTCAGTGGGCCGGCCATATTTCGCGAAGAACCGGTAACCGCTGGGGTAAACGTGTTCTTGAGTGGAGACCGCGGCTCGGTAAACGTAGTGTAGGACGCCCTCCTGCCAGGTGGGATGACGATCTGCGAAAGACTGCTGGCAGGTGCTGGATGCGACAAGCCGAAGACAGGGCGCTATGGCGCTCATTAGGGGCGGCCTATGTCCAGCAGTGGACTAGTATAGGCTGATGATGATGATGCACTACCTATCCAGACCTAATGTCTAGGAAATTAAATATTTATCCCAAAAATTACCCCGAGTGCGAAGGCTGACGCAATATAATAACCAAAATCTCAGACCTACGAGTAATGTGCCATAATTTTACCAACAACCATACCCTTTAAACCAGAACAGAGCTTTGATAACTTTAGTGGTTATATGGTGGTTATATACAAAGCGGCAAATCCCTGCAGTTAATGGCCCGTGTGCGCCGAGCTTAGAATCGTGAGATGCAACTCAACGGCTAGTTTGCAAAGAACACTTTATTTTTACTGCCGATTTCCAGCGCGAAGTGATTCCCGTCGGCACTCAAGAACAGACTATTTACATTCGTTGTGTTACTTACTTTTTCTTGAAAAGCAGCGTACGTATGCTTTGTGCGTTTGTAAAGTCTTCTGAAATGTATACCTATACATTTAAATAAACATTTGTGAGTTATTTTCTATGTTTTCTGTTATCTTTCAGACCTAAACAGCTGTAAGAAAAGGATGTGAATGGAATTTATATGTATTATATAAATTATATCCCCGCCTCGCCGTGTGGTGCCGGCATAGAATTTCACCACCCCAACTCTTCCCGTGGGTGTCGTAAGAGGCGACTAAGGGACACACACCGGGGGGTGGGCAGCAGCGCTCTCTGCAGAACACCTCCACCGAACTGCGATCTCCAACCCGCATGCCCAGCGTGGGGTTTATGGGCAATAACCCCCAAATGAATAATGCCATCTATGGCCATAATGCCATCTATGGCGCTCATGAGGGGAGACCTATGTCCAGCTGGAATGTTATAGGCTGGTGATGATGATGACGATGAAATTATATCCCGCAGAAGGATTTTACTTTTGCGTCCCAGATAGACAGTGTGAATCAAAAACATCACTATAGTATAAATAGCCTATACTGTCCTTGCATGGCCACTTCATTTAACTTATAAATGGTTCGGCGCGTTTTACTTTATCCAACGTATTGTTCTTAGGGCGGCTCGGAAACCCATCTTGTTACTCGATTTTCGGTATCACCTTCAACGGATGCTTGAAGCATACGGTTTTATGGTCCATAAAAGAAATTCGCCTAAATATTACTAGAAAAGCTGTAGATCTAAAGCCACACGCAATAAACATAACGTTTTATCGCAGACAGGTAGATAGGCAAATCCATAATCCATTGGCTGTGAGCCAAAACGGCGGTGGAAATTGAGATATTTATCTTTATGTCGCTGAAAATGTTTGATTCCACGGCAATCATATAACCTTGAAAGGATCCAAGACTGAAGGCGCTGCTTACTTCGCACGGCGACAAAGACTAGGATCGCTCTGGTCTTTAAACCATTGGACAAAGAGTCTAGCCTATTTTGTTTTAAATTAAATTACTTCAGTACAGTACCTACCTCATGGCATCATTGTGACTTTGGCCTACGACTAGACCGATTCTATGACTCCAGTCTATGAATCCGAATAATCAGGAAACATACAAAAATGTTCTTCAATGTAATGTACTTATAATAAAAATTTACTGCGTCAGATATTCTTTTGTTTGTCGGTGATTTTGTAAGCTTTTGGTTTTTGTTGATGCTTTTCCATTTCCACTTCCGATGTATAAAAAGTCGAGTACCTATAGTAGGGGTCTCGTGTCACGGTCGCCAAACTCTGTCGCAACCGGAACTGTCACTACTGTACGTGATTTTACATAAAAATGCGAAGCGACGTGCCCGCCATTAAAACTAAGCTCTATGGGACCTATGTCACACGTGTTTCCCATCAGTGAAATTTATAGCCTATCGCACATCGATCGAAATAATATTTGCTTTGCCATCGTATGATTTACACCAGTCCATTTAGAAAACTAGTTTTATCAGAACATATTCTTTGAAAGATGGGTCGGCCGTTAGTTTGAGATGCTCGTGTACAGAAACTTTCTCTTTTCATCTTGCTGGGATATCATAAGGGCCGCAGCAACCTCAACGGGATCCCTCAAACGCTGAAAATACGCTAATGTTGACCGAGGTTAACTATGGTTGGGGGAAGCCCTGGATTCTAGGGGTCCTGGGGCATACCCGATGTACAAAGATTATACAAAACTTCTCATAGATTACGTCTCAGAGGGATACATTTTTAACACCTAAAATAAAATTATAGGCAATATTATAATTATATTATTCATTATTTTATCCCATGAATCAGTTTCCATGTTATAGACCTAGCGTGACTTTGTACGCAATTACTGTATCATTCTGATTACATTAAATGTACACGGGCATCGGATGTGCTAACCGGTCTGGGTCTTACAAAAGCGCGCCGCGTAGGTACACCGGGAGTAGGCCATTTCGCAGTCAGCGTGGCAGATCGGCTAATCGTGTCTCTCAAAACAAATCTGTTTTACTGGCTTTTGTTAATAACCCTTACCTAATACAATCATGGCCGGGTGGTACAGGCATAGAATTTCAGCACCCCCACTTTTCCCATGGGTGTCGTAAGAGGCGACTAAGGGAGACACACCGGGAGGCGGGCAGCAGCGCCCTCTACAGAACAACTTCACTGAACTGCGATCCCCTACCTGCATGCCCAGAGTAGGGATTATGGGCAATAACCCCCAAATGATAAATAATGACATCTTTGGCGCTCATTAGAGGAGGCCTATGTCCAGCAGTGAACGGCTGATAATGATGAATAGGCTGATGTTAAATACAATCAGGAGTCAGTATTGACCGAGGGGTTTCTAAAATGTTTTCATAAACATAAAGCAATGATTAGACCTTGGTTGACTTGGAATAAGGCACCTTTAAGGTACTTTCTATTCCGGAAACAACGCGTGTGAAGCCGTGGCAAAAGCTAGTGAATAAAAACGGATTAATTTACTTCCCTCTCTGGATTCTAAAAGCCCCTTTGAATTGAGGGCTTAGTTTTGTAACAATGCTTTCGAACATTTACGTGACCGTACGAAAGTTAGCTCTTGATTAGGGTAGCTACAGATTGGTATACGGCCCACACCTTACATTATAATGGTTCTTTGATTAGCCGCTGTTCCAAATTACCAAGCAGAACAAACTTTGTACAAGTGGGTAGAGTTGAAGAGGTTTTTCATTTCAGCTCTTTTCACACAAACGTGGTCCTCATTTGCGTCAAATTATATGAAAAAATTTCCTTTCATACAAAATAAGATTGCGACACTTGTACTACCAAAAAAGTTGACTTTCAACCCTCGCATAGAACACAACACATCCTTCATTTTATAATCTCGGTAATTAAAGGAACTATCTCAATTACAAAGAAGAGACCTACCCTTCCTTTGCATGAAAATTGCGTTGTGAAGCGCCTGCTAAAAACAATAGAACACATAATTCTGTTGGCAAGGCGTCGAGCCAGGCCTAAATATCTTAAACTTGGACTATCCATCATGATCAGGGTCCCCAAAGTTGGCATTGTGGGTTCCGCGGGCCGAGACTTGGTCCGATTATCCCGTTTATTATTTGGACTCTTTTGTTAACTTCCCGGGAGATTTTATCGAGATCTTTTCAATGGGAGAAGTAAGGCCGTAGATATTGCGGAGTGGAAATGTCTATCTAGTTTTATTTTATTTGACGTGGCTTACTTTTGTTTCGTAAATTAAAAGGAGAAGTAATAAAGTAGTGAAATAATCTTTTTAGTCAGTGATAGCACAGTGATAGTGAACTCTCGGATCAGGATAGGGACTGGCTCCTTTGTATTCATAACTAAGTTTTGCGGCGGGTTGTCAATTATTCCTGTATCAAAGTGGTTTTTGTCGTTGCGCACGATGCAATTTACCTTTTTGCCAAATTTTAAGATGTTAAGGCGCTAGGCGTGAGCAAGTTTCAACACACAAAGTTTCCATTTCAAATTTCAAGACGCTAGGCGTGATAAGGTTATACACAAACTTTCGTTTTTATATTTTTATGTATGGTTCCGTTATGGATCATTATAATATGTAATATGGTGACTCGCCGATATAAATTATTTGCCCTTCTCTGAGATGGAAAGGATGGAATGGATATGTCAGCTTTATGTCAGGCGCAAGTACAAGTCTATGATGTCCTTTACAGCCTTAAAGAGAAAGAAAGAAAAAAAAAATAGAAGGCTGTAAACTGCTGTAAAGATGACTTGACGTCGAAGAAGTCAAGTCATCTTTACAGCGTTCTTCGTCAGAACATTTATCGTATGTCAGTTAATATTATATTCATATACAACCTTAGTCTCCGTAACATTTACCAAATAGATCTAGACAGTTCCAGTTATCCCAACCGGATGCCGTCTCCACAGATGACAAATGGGAATTGTTTTGAAAATTTGTCGTAGTTGACACCAACGACAAATAGTTCAAGTGTCACCAGAAAGAAAACACGTTCTGCAGGTGGACTGGATATTTTCTCTCTCACATTTTCTGGATGCTGGGTTCGCAATATGGGAAGCTTTAGATAATATTAGATAGTTTTTCCTTTGTTGCCGAAAGTGCGGGAACACCTTTTGTTTCTTTGGGAAATAATTGCGGTTATAAGCTTTCCCAACTGTCCAATGGAGATAATGCTAAGATCTCGCTGTCATCGTCATCTTATTTTATCACATATCTTTTTGTTTTTTATATGAGTTCTATTCGAGTTGCTATGTATGCTGTGGTCAGCGGATTAGTTGCAAAGAGAAAATAACACCACTACGTTGATGAGTTGTTTAGTTAATTAAAAATATAAAATACTAAAACATTTGCATGCTAATCTAAGTAGAACATAATTGATTCAAAAAC
This sequence comes from Eupithecia pulchellata, assembly GCA_963931895.1. Classification (NCBI taxonomy): domain Eukaryota; kingdom Metazoa; phylum Arthropoda; class Insecta; order Lepidoptera; family Geometridae; genus Eupithecia; species Eupithecia pulchellata. The sequence goes on along the minus strand of OZ007527.1, from coordinate 2,467,787 downwards.
GTCTATTTAACCTACATTGTGTTCAAGCAAATAAAATATGTACAGTATCTTCGTACGTCGTCGACAACGAAGTACCACATCGATATGCATTTTTACGATTTGGGATTGTTGGATATAGCAGAACCCATTTTAATTAATGAATTTTAAGTCAGGCAACTACATAAGTGAAAGAGGAAATTAAACTGAATTCTCTGAGATTGATGGTGGAGTTTTTATTCGTCATGGCATTCGCGTCGAAATATGTCGAAATATTGACCCAGACATAAGTGTCATTCTTTGTCAAATACATTGAAAAGAGTCCATCACTTATGCTTCTGTCTGTATCTAAGGCTAGTCAATCCATACAGCATCTTTTCACCCTAGAGCTTCTGTTATTATTAGGTACCTAAATAGATAACTGATGTAGCTAGGTACCTAATGCTATAAATATATCGACTGCAGCAATTAACATTGTCGGATCTACATTTTTGCGATTTTCGTTTTATTGCATAAAAGGCCTTAAAATAAGTCTATAAATGCTCCCTTAAATTATTAAATCTCTAAAACCAACAATCTCTGTTTTTCTACGAAAAAAAAGTAGTATGTGTTTAGTGCGCCCAACTAATATTGTCGCATAGTGCATTGCGACTTTGTTACGGGGCGAAAGAGGCGCGCGCGGCGCGGGGATCTGCCACTTCCGACAATTTTAGCGAGAGGAGCGCACGCGTCGGTTTAATTTTAATTTAATTATTTATTGGTTACGATAAGCTGAATTAATTAATATTTTTCTAGATAATGTTCAAAACTACTCTGAACGGACAATAATGTCGTATATGACAGATACAACAATGTTCATGGTTTCCTATTTAGTTTTCTGTGTTGGATGTGTCACATACGACATTGTTACTTGCTGGGATGTGGTTAAATTTTGTCGGATATGGTACTACCGACTTTGTTATATGTTAATTTGATAAATAGTTTTGTAGGATGTACCACTAACTACATTATTGCTTGCTGTGTGTTTGATCGTATCTTGTCGGATAAGGTATTACTGACTTTGTTACCTGTTTATTTCAAATTTTTAGTGTCGGATGTACTACTTTTACTCAATAAACACAATAGCTAGACCAAAATTCTATCTGCTCTGGCTTGCTATGTTAATATTTTAGGAGAATCTCCTCAAGAAGTACCCTCTTCTCCGTGAAAAGAGGGGACTCCTTGCTGGATTTGAAGCGGAGCTACCAAAAGTGTGGTTGTATGAATAATTTGTAAACCTGACGAAAAAGAGGGGTTCGTGGTTTCACTCTACTTATATGTAGCAAAACCGCTCGCAGTGACTATGATCCATCGTTTTCTAGAAAAAAGTCACACACTAAAGGAGGTAGACAGTGCACGTGACAGTAGAGCGATCAAAACTTATTCTAAATTAGTATCAAAGCAACTGTACTACGAATTCTTAGGTAAATCTTACCATGTACCATAAAAGGTAGTGATTAAAATTTAGCTTTGTTTCTTATTTTTATAGATAAAAGATTTTCCACTTGCATTCTTTGTTATTGTTTCTACTAACGTACTTACTACTGTACGTCCTTTGTAATCATTTTGTAATATATCTTAGTCTATTATATTCTAGTCTATGCATGTTATATTTAAAGTTAAATTAATGAACATACGTTTTTATGAAATGATGATGATCTCAAATGTACTATGGCAGGATGGTTTCTTTGGTTTGTTTTGTTGATTCAACTCTACTTGTGCTGTGTTAGCTACTTAGTTTTTGTCTTATGAAACTCTAGATTTTTATAAAGATTTCCAATAACGGATTGAATTTGATAACCTACTAACACAATGACTTTTTAATTTCTGGAATGTTAAAATAATGGGTTTTGAAAAAAGTCTTTTCGCATTCGCATAATTATGTATATACTTGTAATAAAATATCCTTTATAGTATTTGTATCTGGCTGGTTTTGGTATCATTAAAAGTTTAGATTTTAGGGAAGATAATTCCAAATTCAAATTAGGAGAATGTCTGATTTTTATTTGTTTTTTGTACTTTCAAGATGAGTGAATCTAATAAATAAATACGATAAGTAACTTTTAAAATTTTACTACACAAAAAAATGCAACGCAAGCCGCGAAAAAGGACCTAGTGCAGTGTCTGTGAGAGTAGATTCTTAATTACGACGTAATGAAACCGAACCATTTTCGAAGAAGCTTTCTGGTGATAAAAAGTGGATCACGTACGACAAGAACGTGTGAAAAAGGTCGTGGTTTAAGGCCGATCAGGCATCAATGACTGGCGAAACCCGGGTTAACTCGCATCAAGGTGATGCTGTGTGTGTGGTGGGATCGGAAGGACATTATTCATTATGAGAGTACATACCAGGCAGAACCATTGATTCTGAACTCTAATGCACACAGCTGACGAGATTAAAGCAAGAAGTTAAGGGACAGCGGCCGGAATTAATCAACAGAATCGGGGAGTGGTTTAAGCCACTCAGCAAAAATAAAGAGAGTTTGGCTGGGACTCTGGGAAGTGTCAATGCATCCGCCGTATAGTCCTAACCTTGCACTTTCCAATGTCTACCTGTATTTCTCTTCATGAATGTCTCTTCAGACTTTTTTAGGCAGTGTCAGGTTAAAATCACGAGAGGACTGCCAAAACCACTTGTCGCGGTATTTTGATGGGAAACCCTTAAGTTTCCATAGCAATGGGATCATGTCCCTACCTTTAAGATGGCAAAAAGTTATCGATTTAAATGCTTCTTACATGCAACAACAACACCAGCCTATAATAGTCCTGACTACTGGACATTGGCCTCCCCTAATGAGCGCCATACATGGCATTATTAATCAGTTGGAGGTCATTGCCATAATCCTCACGCTGGGCATGCGGGTTGGGCATCACAGTTCGGTGGAGTTGTTCTGCAGAGGGCGCTGCTGCCCGCCCCCCTCCGGTGTGTCTCCTACGACACCCTCGGGAAGAGTGGGGGTGGTGAAATTATATGCCGGCACTACACTAAGGATGGGAGTTATTGAGTATTTTGGCCAGCGGTTATTAGTTGGGTATTTTGTTTCAATAACGCTAGACCCAACTGATACCCAATAACGTTACCCCCCCCCCCCCCCGGAATTTCAATAAAAATTTTAGATAAATTATCTTTAATTCTATGAATAATATGAGTACATATTTTTTTGTCTTGTTTTGTTTTGGATGGCGGTTAGGTCAACTACAATACTATTAACGCGATCTACCGTTTTACCGAAAGTCAAACTAAGGTCCATTTATATGTACAAGGCCCGAGGCAAATTTCACGCCACCTGTAAAAAACTTTCGTACTAAAGTGTTTGAACCAAGGAACATATATACCCTAGGCGGGTTTGAACGCAGTGTTGCAATGGAAAATTGCCAAAGATAGGAATACCCAAAAGTATAGGGTACCTATCTCGCGCCACAGAGGTCATCCATCACTTATGCTTCTGTCTGTATCTAAGGCTAGTCAATCCATACAGCATCTTTTCACCCCAGATCTTCTGTTATTATTACCTAAATAGATAACTGATGTAGCTAGGTACCTAATGCTATAAATATAATATATTATTCTTTACTATACTTATAAATCATTCAGATTCCGAACAATAGTAATTCATAATATTTAAAGCGCTACCTATCGATATGCTCGTGAACGAAGTTGCAAAGAAATATCGATAGACAGTGCTTATAATTTGTATGTGTAATTTACTAAACAAGTGGTCTTTATTAGTGGTCTCATTAAGCACTAGATGGCGCTGACAGAAATAATTATCAATGTTATCATTCTAAAGATTATAACAGGGTATTTTATCGAGTACTTTTTTTAATTTTTCCCTACGTTCGCATTGCGAATGTTTAACAAGTTTATCACTCTAGTAAATAATAATGTGATAGTAGATAGGTAAGTACTTTCCCTGTTTTATTTCCCATTATATTCATATTCTTTACATATTGTTGTTTTAGTTGTTGACATAGATGGCAGCACATGGTGTGCGAAAAAGATATTCCAGAATTACAAGAGCAATTCAAATTGCTAAAAGAGTATTTTTGATAATATTGTATGACGTAATATAAATAATAAGAAAAATAGAGGCGGCAGTAGGAAGGTATTCACTGCCAATTTAAATTATAAGGTGGTAGGATAGGAAGGAAACTATGTCCGCGCCACCAGTAAAAAAATCTCGTACTAAAATGGTTGTGTTGTGTGTACTGTTGTCTGTTGAACGCAGTATGGAAAATAACCTAACTATCTCTTTTACTCGGATCAGAATTCTGGTGTTAGACAGGGATGCCCACAAGTATTGGGTATTTAAATTAGCTACCTATCTCGTTTACTCGCAATAAAATCCTAGTGTTAAACAGGGATGCCAACAAGTATTTGGTTATTTCTAACTGATTTGGTTAGAAATACCATGTTAGGTATTCCTAACTTGTTTGGTTGGAAATACCAATTGCTATTTCTAACGGATTTGGTTAGAAATACCATGTTAGGTATTCCTAACTTGTTTGGTTGGAAATACCAATTGCTATTTCTAACGGATTTGGTTAGAAATACCATGTTAGGTATTTCTAACTTGTGTGGTTGGAAATACCAATTGCTATTTCTAACGGATTTGTTTAGAAATACTTGTTGCAGCTACATAACTTTACGGGTGAGCGGTACTCTAGTATGCGTAGATGATAGTTAGGTTAGGTTAGGTTAGGTTATGGCTCACGGTCGGTTATGCGTGATGATCGCTTTGCAAAGTTATTCCGTAGCGGTAGGCGGACTTTCCAATAACGTTCGATATTTTAGGATCATGCTAACAGTTACTGAGTTAGTTATTTAATACCGGACTCATCTCTACACTACACTGTCTATTCTATGCCGGCACCACACGGCCTTCACCTACATACTATAGTTAAATGTAAATTAACTATATTAAAAATGTTTTGTATATTCTTCACAAATGGGAAGAAACTTTTTTCCCTTAAAAAAACAAATTATTAGGTAGCATGAACTTACTTAGAGGTCAGTTAATGTGGTGTATTAAACAGCTGTTTATAAGTGAAAAGTTCTGTCAACAAAGTTATTGATGTCATCTATCCATTGCCTAAGTCCCCGAAATAATGTCGTTAGAGGTACTTAGTTAAAAAAATAAAAAAATTAACAATTATTAACGTTTATAGTGACACATCCAACACAAACGAAATGTGAAAGTCCAGGCAATATTGTGAGATGTGCCATATCCGACCAAATTTAGAAATTGTAATTCAGACAATAATGTTGGATCTTCCATATCCGACAAAATAGCTGGATGATTAAGTGGTTAACAATGTGGCATGTGCAGTTTCTCATATTTCCTATGCATTTTAGATAAATTTGAATATCCTAGTACTTCAGGTAAATAATATTACTATACCATACCAAATTTGGCTCAGGTACATTGACTATTGTTCACTTTATTCATATTTGAAACTTTGAATGGCTGTACTGTAAAGTATCGATTTTGCACATACGACTATGTTAATTGCTACGGTCGATATATTCTTTACTATACCTACTTATAAATCATTCAGATTCCGAACAATACCAATTCATAATATTTAAAGCGCTACCTATCGATAGGCTCGTGAACGAAGTTGTTTAAGAAATATCGATAGACAGTGCTTATAATAATGTATGCGTAATTTACTAAACAAGTGGTCTTTATTAGTGGTCTGATTGCGCACTAGATGGCGCTGACAGAAATAATTATCAAGTTTATCATTCTAAAGATAATAACAGGGTATTTTATCGAGTAGGTAGGTACTTTTTTTAATTTTCCCCTACGTTCGCATTGCGAATGTTTTACAAGTTTATCACTCTAGTAAATAATAATGTGATAGTAGATAGGTAAGTACTTTCCCTGTTTTATTTTCCATTATATTCATTTTCTTATTACATATTGTTGTTTTGACATAGATGGCAGTACATAATGTGCGAAAAAGAAATTCCAGAATGACAAGAGCAATTCAAATTGCTAAAAGACAATTTTTGATAATATTGTATGATGTAATAAACATAATAAGAAAAATTAGAGGCGGCGGCGGTAGGAAGGTATTCACTGCCAATTTAAATTAAAAGGTGGTAGGATAGGAAGGAAACTATGTCCGCGCCACCAGTAAAAAAATCTCGTACTAAAATGGTTGTGTGTACTGTTGTCTGTTGAACGCAGTATGGAAAATAACCTAACTATCTCTTTTACTCGGATCAGAATTCTGGTGTTAGACAGGGATGCCCACAAGTATTGGGTATTTAAATTAGCTACCTATCTCGTTTACTCGCAATAAAATCCTAGTGTTAAACAGGGATGCCAACAAGTATTTGGTTATTTCTAACTGATTTGGTTAGAAATACCATGTTAGGTATTCCTAACTTATTTGGTTTAAAATACCAATTGTTATTTCTAACGGATTTGGTTAGAAATACTTGTTGCAGCTACATAACTTTACGGGTGAGCGGTACTCTAGTATGCGTAGATGCTAACAGTTACTGAGTTAGTTATTGAATACCGGACTCATCTCTAGTTTCTCTCGCTATTCTTTACATATAATGTAGGTGCTAATGTCAGTAAAATTCTTTAAATTTAAGAATGCAGGTTGTTTATACCAATGTTAGTATTATTGTTAACTGCAGATTTGAAATGTTATAATATGCATATAAGTTATCTAGTACCTACCCATAATACAAGCTCTGCTTAGCTTGGCCAGACTAAATTAGGATGGACTTCCTGCTATTTGTTATTTACTTATCACAACTATAGTATCTACATCAAATAGTAAAGAGAAATTAGTGAAGCCTCTAAGTAAAATAGGTCTTTCAATAACCTTCAAAACAAGAAAGTTCAAGTAGAAATTGTTACGCTACTCAAATAGATAAAAACGGCATGTGATCTTAGAGTGAGACGAAATTGGCAGTCTCGCAGGTGCGCCAATATCGATAAAGGAACAAACTTCTGTTTCGATATGTGCAGGGAAAATTGGTTCAGGTTGTGAGCTCGAGAGGTTAGGTGTATCAGCAGAAATATTGTAAGGTTGACTCCTTACCTGAACTGAGCTATGGAGTATGTCAGTCTTTGTGCAAAACATTCTTAGCGGGGCCTCGACGACGTGTGTAGTTGAGGCGCAGTGTTGCCGTTTTTTATTTTGAGAAAATGCTAGAACTTGCTCCAGATAATGCAAAAAAATGTTTTTTTTTTTCAAAAATGCTAAAAAATCGTGCTATAATTCAAAATTTGTATTTGTTGTTTAAACTCGCTCAACTTGAGCGTATTTAAAAGCTTTAGGGTTTTGAGTTCACCGGGTTAGGCGGCACTTATTATGGTATTGATTATCACCAAATTATAGAAATTATGACTTTGGCGGGACTTGAACCCACGACCTGCCCTCAGTAGGGGATGTGCTAATGAACTGCGCCGCTAAATAAAGTACCCGATGACTCTAAATCGAATTTTTTTGGGATATTATTTTATTTCTTATAGAATTCGTTCGAATAAACTTCTGTGCGCAGTTTCATTGGCGTTGTGGAGTAAAAAGTAAATTTAAAAATTATGCCAAGTCAAGCATCAAGGCATAAAATGTATTTCAGGGACAGGATGTATTATTAAATGACTGCTTGATCTATTCAGTACACTTGGAGTTGTATTTGGAAGATGTGAAGATGTTTGACATATTCACTCCACGTCTCGACTTCAGATGGTTATTGTTCCTTACATTTTGTTATATTCTATTCCTTTTTCAATGCGTTTCAGCGTTCTATATTTTTATTAGTTTTAAAAATTATCGATCCGGTCTAAATTTATCTTTAGGCGATGAGGCCTGCTTCATACAATATACAATGTTAACTTCCGCCTATATTATAAAAAAACAGGCGTTAATTTTATAGTGGAAACTTAAAGTTCCAGCCAAATAAACGAATGAACAACATAACGATGAAAATCTGAAAATCTGTGGTAAAAACCACCAATATTATTCCAATAATATAAATTTGTGAAACTGACGAATAAAACCACTTTAATTAATGATACAAATGGGGGATGTTGGCGGGCTTATTCCCATTACATCCAAACCCATTGTTCTCGGAAAATTTTGATACATAAATTCCCAACCACATCCGAGGACCATTTAAAAATAATTTTCAAAAATATATTCGTTCATACATTACTATTCTGGTTTCAATAGAATTAAATCGGTCTCACTCACATCCATGCATAAGTTGAAGTACCGTCAACGCGAGAATCTTCTGTTTAATAGAATATAGGCTTAAGTAGTTATTAGAAATGTGTCTTACATTTATTTTTCCATACCATAGTTATCAATATAAAGGAAAAATCAGTGAGGGATTCATAGATAAACAACATTATTAATTTAAAAACTAAAATGGCCTAAAGCCAGCCTAAAGCTACATAGTCATCGATTATGACATGTATATCACATTATCATATCCTATTTATATATTATAATAATATTGTCTGATCCTGTTTGTGACTTATTTGACTACTACAAAATTATCAGACAAATCTATTAGGTTTCGACCCATACCCACGAAGGCATGTCTAGCAGGCGGCGGCAGTTCATGCGTTCATCACTAGCAAACCTATAGGTACAGATGCGGGTTCGTAGGTACTTGTATTTCGGGTTTAAAAAGGTTTTCTATGATAATTTAACAAGAAAAATCTTAACCGAAGTTTTTGCAAAATTACAGCTCTATTAGTTTTGGTACCTAGACATCAGAATTTAACATATTAACAAATTTCTACCTTTATCTTTACCTTTACTAGCAGTTCCGAACCCCGGCTTCGCACCGATATTTAACCACAATTTCAAAGATTATAAATTTTTACACTCAACACTTTTGGGTTTGAAGTTTTTATATGGATTACTAACTCTTTAGCTGCATAGAGGTGCTCTCTTTTTCACATTTACTCTTGCACTTTATTTTTGACATTGAATTTCCTCCCGCACTCCAGTGTTTATCAGGGATAATGGTAAGATTCAAATGATGAAAGAATTTTCCAAATCGATCCAGTACCTAGTTTCAATTCAAACAAACAATCAAATCTTTTCTCTTTATAATGTTAGTATAGAAAGAAATATAATAACTTATGATTGTATCAATAAGTATCTTTACTATATAAATATTTGCGCCTACACTCATTCCGCCAAACAATTTTTAGTTATTAGTCTATGTCCATTACCTAGAGAGAGACCGCCTAGAATAAATAAGTGTCCGCCAAGCCAAAATAAGGCGAATGCTGCCCGCCTAATAATAGCCTAACTTTAACACACGGGCGGGATGTAGGGCGGCTGTGGTGAGGCTGTTGTACAAACTTAGGTTTAGCGCTGAAATTAAATTAGGCAAAGCCACAGTATAAACGAGCGCGCTAATAGATTGGGATGGAACTATTTCGTACCAAATATTATAGCGTCTCGTAGGTTGTTCTAATACTTACTGGATGCGTGTGCCAAATATGACTTTTCGTGAGCTGGATAGACTTATATGTACCTACTTAACTTTTCTACTTAAGGGGAAAAAATAAAAAAAATGTGAGTAATAATTTCCATCACACGAGTAATGAAAATGGAATGTTTACTTTGAAAAGGTTCCGTACTATTCTGGTGGGACTTTACCTACGCATATTTATGGTTCTATCAGATAGTGTTTCCTAATTTTACTGACCTATTTGAAATATGTTATGCATAATAGCAATGATCTAATAAAAATACGATAAGATAACAATCAACTCAACAAACTTACTTGTTAACTACTCAGTTACTTCGTGATAATAACGCGAGTATTACAAAATTACACAAACCATGGTAAATATCCCTTCAGTAAAAACAACGTAATAGTTATACAACCTTTACGAACAGCAAGGTCTATAAAATGTAGTACCTACTGACATACCCGGTCACGCATGGTGAGGCTATTCATTCAACTTACTCCTCCCACCAGACCGGACATGATACACAGGAAATCCATCGTTTCCCGAAAAATTTACGACCTTTAGCGTGAGCTTAAAATACTCGTAGGTACGTTTCTACTCTCTCGGTCTATTCGATGACATGAGAATCATTTTCCCATTCTTACTTGATTTTAGGTCCAGCTTCGCTCTACGTTACTGCCAGTTGTTAGTACATTGATCATCTGTGATGGATTTCAAAAATTCTTCAATCATAGAATCCTACATTATCCCTGATGAACATAGACTACGCGCTAGTAAAAAAGTTAGGGATCTGTATGAAAACTTTTTTATTACTCGTAACCCAAGTTGTAATTTTTTGTTAAATACCCCTGCGAAGCCGTGCCGGATCGCTGTTTTGATTAAGAAATATATATTTTAAATGGGTCGTAGTTTTTAAGTATTTTTCATCTTGTATTTAACTAATATTACCTGAAAAAAAAATGAGATGAATATTGTATTATATATATCTTGTTTCATGCGTTGGCAGCTAGCATGCTATTTGTATACGCGACCGCTACGGCGGATGGAGAGCGTGCGGTCAACAAGATTCGGGCATGTGCGTGCTCTGCGGGAGTGGCGCTGGAGTAATGCTTTTTCGGTTTATGCTCTAGCTGTAACAATTTCAATTTATTTATTTATCAAGACAATGAAAAGTACAGTGAGTTTAGTAGGCTTACAACTACGGGGTTGCTACTTATATTTTAACAATGATTTAGTCCTTTGGACCATATTATAAATTATGGGGCTGTCAAATTTTACAGCTATCGCTGTTAGGACACACTAATACGTAACCACTTTATGTCAATTTTTCGTAATAGGAAATTCAATGAAAGCCCGAGAGTTCCAGGAAAATCCTGAAAGTTAGGGACCTGATTGGATATTGAATACTAATTGGCTACTAACAGCGCCTCTACTTCGTGAACTGATTGCTTTTAGTATAACCGTTTAGTAAAAGCAGCAGCGGTACTAAATATTATTGGTAGGTACTATCGAGTGTTAAAATTAGTTTAGTTTGCAAAATACAAAAACTTAAAACGTTTACGAAAACCTATGGACAGACTGGCTGACTTTGACTTTGAAAAGCTGCGGTAGTTGCTGAGATATTAACGATCTATTTAAAAAAAAAGTACAGATAAAACATTTTGTACAATATGTACATTTGTGTAATAATAACCATTGAAAACTGCGCCCTGGTTCAGTGTTACCACCATTATTGTTAAATTGTAACACAGGAACAGCTTATTCATATAAGACCTAGAAGTCTTGGTTATGTTGACTGTACTATAGCATTTTGGGTATGTTAGTGTATAAATGTTATAATTGCTGCTGGGTGTAAGTAGGAATCTTTTTGGACGTGATGGCAACGAACTGAAAATTATATAATCTAAAAATCTTTAACTAGATTATTATTAGCTTTGGTTAAGTCATAGTTTTGTTACTTTGTAAAAAATAATTTAAATGCGCCTATTTTACATACGTGTTTTATATACCAGCTCTAATATTTTGTACCTACGTAAAAAAAAGTTTTCTACCTTTATTTTTTCTCAAATTTTGTCAAATTAATGTTATTTTTTTCCTGGAACTCTTCTACTTTATCCTCGGAGGGCGTTTTCATCAGCGAAACAGTAGTAAAACTTCTGTAGGTGGCATCGTATTATTTTTTTATCTTGTATCCATTGTTCTATGTTCCATAATAAACGATTTATTTAGTTGGCTTTCCGCGTCACGGGGTTGTGACACCACCAACTCCTTGTGACTTCTGGCCATTTTTTTGAATTTTAATTCAAATATAACTACAATCTTTATTAACAAAGACAATAACAATTATATAACTAAATAAGAGCTAGTATTTACAACTAACTGCAGACTGTTGCAAACTAACTACAGGTAGCTCTGATCCATATCAACACCAGTTGGAAGTCTACCTAAGATGCTGGCTACATTGCCTCGCTGTATGGCAATGCTGATGCGCTGCGAATATAATAATTATTTATATTTAATCGAGAGAAATAAAGTAATATAATAATACTTCGCAAAAAAGATGTAAGCAAGTCTCAAACAGGTCTCAAATGACGACTTTTTCACAGATATTCATAGCAAAATATCAGAAAATAGCAAAATGTAAAAGTAAGTAAAAGACACGGGTCTCCTTTATTCCATATACTCTCTTCTTTTTCACATTCGTTATTATTTAGCGGTGCCCAGAAAGATATTCTTTGTTCTGAGGACAGATCAATTACCGTTCGATGGCGGCGGGCGCCAATGGTTTTTATCGATGATTGATGCGATGGAGTGTCTGTTTGTATCTAATTCTTTGTGTGTAAATTGGAACAATAATCCTTTTGGGATTATTTGTATACAAAAATATTTGGTGTATCTTTGTAATTAAAATGATTTAAGTATTTTGGAGGAAAATCTAAAACCAGGATTAGGCAGCGCCAACGTGTCGAACTTGTTTTTTTTATTTTGAATACTGTTCCTCTGACCTAATCAGAGACTTTTACATCCTTAGTCCTATGCTTTTACATCTATTATTATTTCTACTTACTTTTATCTAACATTACGTACATATATATTTTTTATTATATTTTTTAATATATACCTATGTAGAATAAATAATAAGGTATGACCTTATCTATCAATTTCTTCGATTTTTTTGGTGAAAACATTCACCTCGATGAAGATTGAATTTCATAAATAAACTTTATCTATGCAAACTTAACTACAATATATAAGACAGTAGTTGACCTACTATTAACGTAGTTTGGATTTTCGTTAGTCTAACTAGATCTTCAACTTATGGAACCTAGTAATAATTAATATGTGGTTAACTAACTAAAGATCAAAATACGTATCTCGTCCACATGTATTTTTCTTTCCGAAACGCCGTAAACAAGACATACATAGTTATATATATATCAGCAGCGTCCGAATATGAACCACTGACTGGTTGTTAGGACCAAAAAGATAACTACCTAAGTATACCTAAATATGTATACCCTCTAATGACGTGACCCACGTGACCAACTCCGTAGACGTGGAGTGCAATATTAACCAATGGAATAGCATAGAAACTTATCTGTGTTTCAGTAGATCAACGGAAATGCTTAAAATGTTCGCTTCACTGACTCGCCCCGTCAATTAACAGCCAAACAAAACCTTACCATAAAATAACACGCTTTCAAAGAAAGGAACAATCTACGCCTTAAGTACAAAAAATCGCCCAATAATCCGAAAACCAGATAATTAATTCGCACAATAAGCAATACAGAAACAATGACACCATTGTAATTCAGTTCACAAAATACGGGCGAATTCACACTGTATTGTAACAGCGTCCAGCGATTCGTGTAATGAGTGTGTAACTAGATCTTTGATGGAAAGCTAATTAACCCCGCAAAGGGGTAATGTTGTGTGTCGGTTGTGTTCCGAGTGATGTGTTTGACCATCTGAGTGTGGGGTTAATTACAGTAGTTTGAGGCGGGGTTTTGGGGTGTCGTGGTCGGATAACCTCCTCGTGTGCCCGTACTGTTACCTGTCCTCCGGGATTCGTCCCTGGGGAACGGTAGCAGGTTGCGGGCCGGTGCACCCTGGTTCCCATCGTTAATAATCTCTGCCCCTACGGGGGGGACATTGTTAGCGGTGGCCAATAATCCGACAAACCAATCCAAGGTGTCATACGTACCGTGCCGAGGGATGAATGGCTGAAGGTTATTCAGTCGCGAACGGTGTCTCTTCGAAATCAGGGCGAATCGGAGTAGTACTTAGCCCACCCGTGGGCATGCGGGGCTCTGCTGGCGGGTAGCTTTAGTTCCCTAGCTTCTCGTGGGATTTGCATGGATATCGTTAAAACGCCAACCAAATCTTCTTCTCCTTCTGGAGAACCCTCTTCTCCCTTCTCGGGAGAAACCAATAATAGGCTGGAGGAGGCCCTACTGGCCTCTCCAGAGCCTATGAGTACTGCACCTTGCCTGGCAGGAGACCGGTCAGAGGTCGGCGGCTCCGAAGCTGCGGCCCCTGCCACGGGAACGACTGCAGGCAATTGCAGGAAAAAGCTGAGCGGAGCAGCCCGGAAGAGGCTCCGAAGGCTGATGGCCGCGAATCTGAGCTTTGAGGAAGCTCGGCCTTTGGCGGCAAAGCCTTGGAGCCAAATCCCCGTGGTTGACGCTCCCCCCGATCCAAAGGCGTCTACCAAAAGACCCAGATCGGAAGAAGAATCCCCCAAGGAGCAACCTAAAAAGGCCCCAAGGCTGGAGGTGTCCCAGGTGTCGGATGTCAGACCTAGCTTCAAGCAGGTCGCGGAGGCGAAGCGTGTTGGTATTCGCAACACCACCTCCATGAGCGACGAACAAATGAAGCAGGTCCATCGTTCCCTGACCCTGGCGATACTGAATATAGCCAACAGTTGTAAGGGGCCTAGGTTTGCTAATTTTAGTCACAAACCTGGGTGGATACTGGTTACTTGCGAGAACCAGGAGAGCCAAGATTGGCTCGTGAGCGAGGTCCCTAAAATCAAGCCATGGGCCGGGGCAGAACTCTCGGTTATTCCCGAGAGCGAGTTGCCCAAGCCTGTGGTTGTGGTTACGTTTGTGCCCAGTATTGAGGCGGCATCGGTTGACGAAGCCGTCCAACTACTGAGAACTCAGAACGAGGGACTTCGTACTGAACTTTGGAAGGTGCTATACAGCAGATCTGAGGGGAACGGGTTCGTCGTAGCCTTCGCCCTAGACGACCTGTCTCTAGAAGCCCTTCGAGCCGTCAATTTTCAGGCTGCCCTAGGCTTTAAAAAGATAGCCTTCAGGGTTAAAGGCGGCTCCGACTCAAAGCCGACAGTGGCCGGCATAGAACCGCAGGCGTCTACGTCCGGTGTGCCGGGCTTCCCAGGGCGAAGCACAGGAGAACCAAGGCCGCGTCCTGACGTGGCAAGGCGCTCCAATGTACCGCCCCTGGGCACGTCCGGTCCATCGAGGCGAGGCGTGAGCGGTCCGCAGCCGTCCACGTCCAGTGGAGCGGGTTCTTCCGGGCGAAGCACAGGAGGTCCAGGGCCGAGAGCAGTAGTGGCTGGCACCTCCAATGTAACGCCCCAGTACAGACCGGCTCCACTGAGACAGAGTCACGGAGGTCCCCGAGGAGGTGCAAGGGGTGACAGGCCGGCCGAAACTAGCCGAGGGCGCGGAGCGCGCCCGAAACTAGTTAGGTCAAAGCCTCGTTACCATCGGGGAAACCTGTAACGGCTACCCAGGCGGGGACGGCGAGGATCCTCCAGGCAAACCTCCACCATGCCGCGGCAGCTTCCGCGGTGATGGAGTGTTGCCTGTCTGAAGGACAAGCTAGCCTCGCCTTGATCCAGGAACCCTGGGTAGCCAATACTCAGGTTCTGGGACTCGACGCCGCCGGTAAGTTACTAGTTAATTGTACTGGCACTAGACCCAGAGCTTGCATAATTTTTAGGAATTTTGTTAATTTTCTGCCTGTCACAGAGGTTTGCAACGACGACCTGGTGGCTGCTTTTGTCGACCTCAAGGGATGGTGCGGGGCGAGGGTAATTGTGTGCTCTGCCTACCTACCCGGAGAGAGAGACAACCCAACGGGGGACTTGGCGAGGGTGGTCGACTTCGCCGCCCAGAACAACGCCGAACTCCTCGTTGGTTGCGACGCCAACGCTCACCACTGGGCTTGGGGGAGCACGGACGTCAACGCAAGAGGTGAGTTACTGTATGACTTTATTGTAGCTAACAACCTAACCATACTTAACATAGGCCGCGAACCGACCTTTGTAACCCGGGTTAGACAAGAGGTGTTGGACATAACGTTCGCTACTAACAACCTTGCCAGGCATATCAATGACTGGCATGTTACTAGCGAAAACTCAATGTCCGACCACAAACACATTTGTTTTGAGATTAAGGCCTCCCTTGATCCTCAAATCTTAACTTACAGGGATCCTAGGGCGACTGACTGGGATGTTTTCAATGACAAACTTAGGCAAACGCTCGATGAATGCCCCAAAAGTATTAAAACCCGAGATAGTCTTGAGCTTGCGGTTGCGATCCTCTCTAAAGGCATTTGCACGGCCTATGAGGAGAGCTGCCCGTTAAAGTCCAAAACTACTAAAAGAAAAGTTTCCTGGTGGAACTCCAAGCTTGAAAAGTTAAGGAGCAAGACCAGAAAACTTTTCAATAAGGCTATGAAGACTCGCGTCTGGGAGGTCTACCAAAAAGCCTTAACGAAATATAACATAGAAATTAGGAAGGCTAAGAGGACAACTTGGAGGAAGCTCTGCGAGGAGATAAAAAACATGCCTCAAAGTGCAAGACTCCACAAACTGCTCTCTAAAGCCAAACCTAATCAACTAGGTCTCCTCAAAAGAGGGGACGGCTCCTTAACAACAAATGATAAGGAAACTCTAGAGTTGCTGGCGTCAATCCACTTCCCTGGTTCGCGGGACAAAAGCCTGCATCAACCTGCATCCACCAATTCCAACAAGCCTCGGAACGAGGACTGGAGTAGAGCAGCCAGGATCATAAGACCGAACCAGGTCAGGTGGGCTGTGAACTCTTTTAAAACAAACAAAGCCTGTGGTGAGGACGGAATTCTCCCAATTTTTCTCCAGCGGGGAATAAGCGTCCTCACCCCATATCTGGTAAAAATATTCAGGGCGAGCCTCGCCTGGGGATATGTGCCAGAACAGTGGACTAAAGTCAAAGTTATCTTTATACCCAAGGCTGGAAAGAAGGACTACAGCCAGCCAAAGTCTTTCAGACCAATAAGCCTTTCTTCATTTCTTCTCAAGACCATGGAGAAGGTGGTAGACAGATACATCAGAGATGTAGCGCTCGCTACATCTCCCATCCACCACAGCCAACATGCCTATCGTAAGGGCAAATCCACAGAAACTGCGCTGAGCAGTCTCATTGACAAAGTGGAGAAGGCTTTGGAGGACAAGGAAATAGCTCTCTGCGCATTCCTTGATATTGAAGGGGCATTTGATAACTCCCCTACATCGCTTCTGGTGAGTGGGTTGAAAAACAAAAATGTTGACCCGACCACCACCAGATGGGTGGAGGATATGCTCACGCATAGGGGAGCAAAACTTGCCCTTCAACAATCAACTATTGAAATATCCACGGCTAGGGGATGCCCCCAAGGCGGAGTCCTATCGCCTGTTTTATGGACCTTAGCCGTGGATAAGCTCCTGCGTGATCTGGCAGACCTTCGCATTGATGCGCAAGGTTACGCAGATGACCTTGTGATTGTCGTGCGAGGTTTCTGCCAATCCACCATCTCTGGTATCATGCAGCGAGCTCTCAACACTGTCAGCGACTGGTGCCGTAACAGCGAGCTCTCAGTCAATGCTGACAAAACTGTGATTATACCTTTCACTAACAAACGAAGGCTAGACAAGCTTGTGAAGCCTGTACTCAACGGTAAAATCATAACGTTTTCCACAGAAGTAAAATACTTGGGCGTCACTATCGACCAAAAACTAACGTGGAACACTCACCTAGCCAACGTCTTGCAAAAAGCAAAGATGGCTCTAGGGGCGAGCGGCAGACTAATGGGTAAAAACTGGGGCGTTAACCCCAGGATTGCCCTTTGGCTGTACACTGCCATCGTGAGGCCGATCACAACATACGCCTCTATGGTATGGTACAACAAAGCCTTTCAGTCCAGCGCAATCACTAAACTGAGCAGCCTACAAAGGACTGCCTGCCTTATGGCAACGGGAGCCATGTCCACCTCACCTGGGCTTGCACTTAATGCACTGCTGGGACTTCCTCCTCTTCATATACACATACACAAAGAGGCAAAGACCAGCATGTATAGGGCTTGCATTGGAGGCCGAAGGAACTGGCTCTCCCAGAAAATGAGATCTCTTCAAGACTCAACTCTGGAATCTCCCATCCTGAGCATGACAACTGATGCCATGCTCCCACGCCATGTGTTTGATAAACACTTTACAGTGGAACTGCCTTCCAGGGAAGACTGGCTGAATAGCCAGCTCCCCTGCAAGGATGGGTGCCTAACATGGTACACAGATGGCTCCAAAATGGGATTGGATGTAGGCTGTGGAATATACGGAGAGCGTCCTAGGTTTACCAGGAGCATAAACCTAGGAGAATACGCCTCCATTTTCCAAGCAGAAGTATTCGCCATTCTCGAATGTGCTGATATAAATCTGCAAAAGCGATACTCCAACCAAACTATTTTTATTAACTCCGATAGTCAGGCTGCCCTTCTAGCCTTGGATTCGAAGGTCATCACGTCCAGGCTAGTCGAGGACTG
This sequence comes from Eupithecia pulchellata, assembly GCA_963931895.1. Lineage (NCBI taxonomy): Eukaryota > Metazoa > Arthropoda > Insecta > Lepidoptera > Geometridae > Eupithecia > Eupithecia pulchellata. Next base: position 2,449,500 of record OZ007527.1, on the reverse strand, counting down.
CCTGTCACGCCTGAACGCTCTGGGTTCGAATAACAGAGTTATCCTAAGATGGGTACCGGGCCACGCGGGCATCAACGGCAATGAGAATGCCGACGAGCTCGCAAAGTCCGGGGCAATGGGGACTCAGTTTGGACCAGAGCCGTTCTGTGGCATTCCTAAAAGCCTGGCTAACAGAATCCTGCTGAACACCTGCTACGAGGAATCCATAAAGCTATGGGAAAATTCCTCGGGCATGCTTCATGCAAAATCACTGTTAAAAGCCTTCGACAAACGGTACACCAACCAAATCCTAGCGCTAAACAGGAACAATCTTCGCATCATAACAAGAGCCCTAACTGGACATTGTCGCCTTAACAAGCACATGTTCAAATTGGGGCTAAGCGACACGAAATCCTGCAGATTTTGTGATGAGGCGGAAGAAACGCCTCTCCACCTGCTAGGAGAATGTGGTGCACTGATGCAAAAACGTAGCACTCGTTTGGGCAGGCACCTGCTTAGCCCAGACGAACTACGTGATATCACCCCGAAGGATATCCTACAGTTCTTAGCAACTGCAAGGATAAGTGGCGAACTATAACGCCGCGCCTCCGGAGGTGAACCGTCAAAGTGGCGATCACAATAGGCCAACCATGGCCGCAGCGATACTAAAGCCACTAACAGTAAATAAAAAAAAAAAAAAAAAAAATTGAGGCGGGGTCAGAGCCTTGTGCCAAGTAAAGTAGGTATGGGACGTCTTGTTTCTTTGAGACGCACTTAGTTAAGCTACATTATTTTGGAAGCTAATAAATTGTTTGTTCCGTTTCGAAAATGCATTAGTTATTTGTATACCGTTCATACTTTTTGCCGCATAGACAGCCGGTCGGTATAGACATTTTGACCCCTGCACCTTCCAACCGTTTTGAACATTTTGTCACGTTGACGTAAAATAGATTTTTGATTGATGTTATATCTAAGATTTTTGTTATTAGGTATAATGCGTAAGCCCTATAATAACATTTATTATATAAATAATTAGCTTTTATGACACCGCGATAAAAAGTTGTCCTTGTCTTTGTTCTAAGATATATCCCTACCAATTTTCAGGCAAATCGGTTCAGCCGTTCTTGAGTTATAAGTAGTATAACTAACACGACTTTCTTTTCTATGATTTATAAATAGATATCACAAACATTTTTTGGTAATTTTATCACTTATTTATTAGTGGCTTGTCGGCGATAGTTTTCCACCATACTATTTTGTGACATGTAGGTGTTTATTCTTTTTGAAAGGTGCATAAGCCATGTACTAAGGAACTAAGGTTAAAAATCGGAGCATGATAACTTTTTGGCTTGATACATGCATAACAAGATACTTTTTAAAAAAAGAATGTAAATTTTGCTGAAGATGTTAACACTTACCTGAATTCTGAGCTATTATCTGAATTCTGAGCTATTTACAGATTGCTTAAACTATGAAACCATTTGGCATTTGAATAACTTAGTTTCTTATGTTTCAGCTTATGTAGTGCAAGCCTATTATGAGCACACATTCATCTACGCATTAACTTTCATTAAAATTGTTATAATTTAAGTTACTAAAATAAATTAAATAGGCTAATAAAATAATGTAAAGACAAGTAAAATTTTATAAAATAAGTTATTATTAGTAAAGAAATAAGGAATAGGGGTTTGATTTTCTCTTCACAACATTTTTTTCCTCTTGTGGAAGAAGTAAAAAAGAAACCACTATGGCAAACAACCATAAATAGGTAATTAATTAAAATTCGACTGTTATTCCGTCCCGTTAATCAAGAGCAAGTTTCGTAACCGTATTAGCGAACAATGAAACTGAAACGTGTCGCTGAATGGAACCGGACTGACTCATGACCAACGACTCACGGCTCACCGGCTATAATTGCAACAGCCATTGTCTGACTCATTAAGCACCCTGCCCCATACTTCCGGTTCCTGAAGTTTTCCTTACTTACGCATAATTGAACGAGTGAAGCGATAATTAAATGAAGTAAGTCGGGGTCGAAAGCTGGTTAGCTTGCTGATTACGTGAACAGCACAAATACGTATGTGATGTCTTAAAATGGAAAGCATTATAATTAAGGGCGAGGCCTTTTCCCCAGATAGGTGGGGTCGACACAACAGGTTTTATTAGAATTATTGTTATCAGGTTATGGAATTGGTCATGTATGTTTTGTCATATCTTGAACTGTAAAACTGCGTATAGTGGGAACGTATTAAGGTCATTGGACTTTGAACGGGGAAATCTTTCACCGTTGCAATACCGTTGCAATACCGTTCTCGTTTAATTGAACGCGTTCATTAAAAGATAAACTCATTTTAGCGCTTAAAACCAGCGCATTTTGCCGACATAAAACTGACCAGGTTCATGCGCTAAACTGAGTCCAAGAATTTGATAGCGCATACAATAATAGGTATTACAAATTTTAAATCAACAACAACAAACCAGCCTATAATAGTCCACTGCTGCACATAGGCCTCCCCCATTCAGCGTCATAGATGGTATTATGTATCAATTGGGGGTTATTGCTCAAAATCCACAAGTTGGGCATGCGGGTCGGGGATCGCAGATTGGTGGAGTTCTTCTGCAGAGGGCGCTGCTGCCCGCTCCCCGGTGTGTATGAAAATTTTAACTCGTTTATGCTGAAATAGATCTTTGATAACTCAGAAAATTAGAATCAATAACAGTATCAAATTGGAAGTAATGTAAATACTAATAATTAAAACTATTGAGCTGCTGGACCGTCCCAAACAACCTTCAGGTAGCGTAGCTGAAACTAGGTACCTATGTTAATTTTAATTACGGAGCAAAATGTGAAATTGGACCTTAGTTATAATCACTGCTTCATAAAGGAGGTCACAGCCAATCGTATAATCTAGTGATTATTATGGGATCTGCGGACTACGGTGACGTCATGAAAGTCCCGATTTCACGAGTGACCGCACTAGGACTGGCACGCCCTCTGACGGGCGGCGATAGATAACATCTTTATGGAAAGCTTTGGTGGTTGTTATGTCAGCATTCTAGGTTGGTTTCAGTTAGTTGCCGTTGGTTCAAGGTTTTTGCGTAGCTATTATTTCGGAATAAAAATGTATGGGCCGTAATTCTTGTAGAAGATAGCATACTTACATTGCATGAAACTTGTCACCAACATACGAACGAACTTGAGTGAGTACTATATACTAACATATATAACATACTTACATTGCTATCTTCTAACTATAACAATTACGGCCCATAAAGATATGATTTCTTACCAAAAAGAAATGTGCATACTCGCCAAGTTAAGGCCAAGTTCGTTCGTATGGGGTGCCAAGTTTCATGGCAGGATCTAATTTTAATTTGTTACGTGCTTTGATTATTAATTTATGTCATACCTAATTTCGAAGGAAACGTTACTTAGGTACGATAGATATAATGTTTGCTAAGACACAAATAAAATAATAAAGAACGTAAAAATAAATTTACCTACCTACAACGTAATTTATTTTTGGTTATACGTCTACCATCACATGATTTCGAGTTATATTGAAATACGCGCGCTACCAGGATGTGACGGAACTTTGTCAAAGTAAGTGCAACCGTAACTACTTGTGTCTATTCGAATGTGGTCGATCCCATTTAGATCGCGTGCAGAATTTCGATCGGAAGACGTAAGTGGGAGTGGCCTAGCTCGCAAAGAGACATCATGATGCAAGAAAATCTAGGAGTGTGGATGAGGGGAAACAAAGACCAGTGGGGGGGGGCACAAATGAACTGGAAGGACAGCATCAATTCGATAGCGGGCAAAAAATGGACCTTCAATAGCCCAAAATAGAAGGAAATTTAAAAGTTTGAAGAATGCCTACACCAGTACGTGCTTATAAAGGCTGAAGATGTAAAAGAATATTTAGAAACTTGAATTGTTACATACATTTTGTATAATGAATCACAAAATATATGCACATTTGCGTGCAGGCTATACTGTTACAAAAATAGTTAGCAACCAAACAGAGCACAAATTTGCTCAAAAAAAAATTACAAGAAAAAAAATTATTGCGAAATCTGGAGAATAAGAATAGGGCCATGAAACGAAGAACGCATTCTTTTTGAGCTAAAACAATCTAGCCATTTTAAACTTTTTTGACAAATTTATTGCAAGATTTTTGTTATTATAGTGCGTAAGCCCTTGTACTCGGGGTAATTTCTAGGAAAATAAAATATTTATTCCAAAAAAAATTATTTTGGCGGGACTCGAACCCACGGCCCTCCCTCAGTACGGGAGTGTGCTGGCCACTACACCTCGAAATCAAATACGTAAGTTTTATTGTATTCAAAGATAACACCAAAATAACTAGTTTGAAGCAAAATTTTTACTGTGCTTTCGAATTTTATCTCCGTATCCAATACAGACTGTATAACGTTTCGCGTCGCAGTCCTACAATGCATGCACCTGTTTTAGCGAAAAGCAACGTGCAAATATAAAGCGGGATTTCGTAAACACAATTTTTATGCAAATATGAGAGTGCGAGCCAACTGTACTGGGGCGGATTCAGGGTCAGAGGTCTGGGAGCAAATAGATAAAAATGCTTTCCCAAAAATTGAATAACATTGTAAATACTAGTTTTTATTTAGTTAGATCATTGTAATTTTATTTGTTAATAAAGGCTTTTTGCCCATTAAAAAAAAATATAATATATATATTAGTTTGCTTTATATTTCAGCATCATCATTATTTCTTTTTATTTATATTATAGTAATAATAATGTGAACAATGGTATTATGTACCTTCCTTGTATTAACCAAAATGATTATTTTAAACTTTTTCCTGAGTGCAATTAATTGTTAGTCATTATTTATTTTACAATTAATCACTGTACACCCAGTATGTCTAGATTAACAACAAGGTAATAAAGTATCTGGAACGACTTAACATAGCTACTTAATTTGTCAGCACTTCGATAATGATCATGACCCCTTTCCCCCTCCCTAACTCCAGCCCTGCACAGGTACAAACGTAGAGCGCTTAGCATAAGCTCTACCCTAGCAACTTCGTTTTAGAGCATTGTTTTGTAAATGGAGCACCACCTACCCCCAAATCTGTGGTAAAAGCGCAAAATTCTAAATGCTTCGCGTTTACAACTTTTTTTACCTAAACATAAGTTTATTTCTCCTCTCTACAGAGTACAGGCGCGTTCAAATTGCTGCTTTAGTCTGTTTAGATTGCTTGTTGTCTTTTAGTGTTCTCTTTGATGAAGGTTTCTCCATTTGTAATTTCAGTCTACTTCTGTTTTACTGCAAACCTACTTAGGAGTAGTTTAGTTGGGTACCTACTTAATTATTTAAAGGGATTATCCATTCTTAAAGAAACCCTATGACAGATATATGGTATAATAATATAGAAATATAAGGTATAAAAGAAAATAAAACAATATATAAAAAATGCGTTACCATTTAAAAAAAAAAATCCGCCATAATACCTCCTCAGCTTGAGGGTAGTGTTCAATCGACTGACATCGCCACCCTGTAGCCATCCTCATTATCACCTGGGCCCATCCATCACAGGGGCAATCACCCCGGCAGCGTGATTTGTGTCGACAGTGACTGATTCTAAATCCAGATTCCTTCCAAATCGCTTTCATTTCCCAAAAATGAGGCTTGTTAGGCCTATCGCCTACCGTGACTTAAGCGCTAGCTTAAATGTCTTACGTAAACCTCACGCTGTGTAGATTTGATAGATAGACATGAAACTCAATATTACCTACTCCCATTAAATATCTCACCATATGAAATTAGTAACACACCCTTAAAATTTTATTTTATGCACGGTCGATACCTAACATCGTCTTATTTAAAGTAAACTAAGCAGCTGTTCGCGATACCTAGTTAATTAAGCTAGAATCTAGCACAAATAGCAATGGCTTGTGCCATTTGCGAGCGTCTAGGTTGTCGAGATAAGATCAGTTATTAAGACAATTCTAACAATTAAGATCTACCCCCCAATTGTGTAGCTTAATGGCTATAGGGTTTGTAGTTTACGAGAAACAACTTACACAAGCTGAACTATATTTTCTATTCATGTAGGTACCTATTGTATCTATGAGTGTATCACGCATATTTCGACTTCTATTGTTCTTTTTCGTCATCAAACAATATTTTGATGACGAATGAGAACAAAACAAAACGTCAAAATAGTAAAATAAATAAATCATTTACGGGCAACATTGGTCAACAAGATTTAAAAAAGGTACTTAAAGACGACCCGTATAATTTCGCTTCTATATATTGTTTTCACAATCGGGGTACCGTAGTGATTGTATAGAACACGTGCGCATTCAGAGAAACCTCACGAGGTTCCGTATCTGGCTAAAGGAAACAGTAAAGTCAGTAGAGCATTTAACTTCAGTGCAGACGAGAGAATTGCAGTTTCTAACTGTAGGGCATTCACTGCAGTTTCCGATTCTATCGAAAGTACAAAAGTTTCTTTATCTTCAAATAATACAAGCTGTGCTTAGCTTGGGGCTAGTTGATGCATTGGAGATGGTCTAGCTTTATTTATTTATTTATTCTTTTGTATAGGTAGTTTTATAAATAAATACGTATGGAAGAGCGTTGAAGTTTTCAGATGGAACCCTAATTTTCTTGAAAATATTCTGCAATCTATGTTCATCAGGAATAATGTAGGATTTTAATGGTGAAATAATTTTTCTTATCAATCCAGTAGTTTCAGAGCCTTTTCAGTTCAAACAAACAAACAATGAAATCTTTCCTATTAATTATATTAATATAGATATAAATTTATTTGTTAACAAAGTGTAGTAACTATGACCGACAGTGTAAATATTAAAATATTCTGTCTATTCAATGAATAATGTAAATAGATTGCCGTGTGGTACCGGCATAGAATTTCACCACCCCAACTCTTCCCGTGGGTGTCGTAAGAGGCGACTAAGGGAAACACAGCGGGGGGCGGGCAGCAGCGCCTTCTGCAGAACAACTAAACCGAACTGCGATCCCCAACCCGCATGCCCAGCGTGGGGATTATGGGCAATAACCCCCAAATAATAATGCCATCTATGGCGCTCATTAGGGGAGGCCTATGTCCAGCAGTGGACTATTATAGGCTGGTGATGTTGATGATGATGTTGTAAATAGATGGATAGATAGCGTTTCATCAATCTCGATAGCGTTAGAAAAGATAGCGTTTATTAATAATAAATGATGACATTTTTATGGTTAGTAGAGTCTTAAACTATGTCCTATTTTAAAATTTACTTTCGCAATTTTACGTACTTGCGTCCTAGGTACGTGGCTTTCCCTGGCCAATAGCGAATAGCAAAATGAACTCCATTTGTGAACTTTAATTTGAACCACTACAAAAAGCGTCCCGTATTTCCCCCAAGCAATCTAAATAATGGCAGCGTTTCCAAAAGAAAAATACCTTCGTTTTACGGAAGCTTGTTGGCCTGTTTATAATAGATTGATTGGTTTTCTAGGAAGGTGGTTTAGGTATGCTTTTTGTCGCTAACATACAAAGGGATTGTATCTTTTAAAGGGCAATGTATACGCTTCAACAACAAAACTCCAAGTGAGTTGCAAAAGTTATCTATAAACTAGCGACCCGCCCTGTCTTCGCACGAGTGCAATGCTGATTGTAATGCAAGTTATACATAACTAGCGGTCCGCCCCGGCTTCGCACGGGTATTAAACAAAAATTTCAGAAATTATACACACTAACACGATGGGTTTCACAGTTTTCATACGGATCCCTTACTTTTTTTAACAGCATTGGGGTTTTTGACATTGACTCGACACTCCATATCTGACACTGGCCGTAGAGAAAAAGCAAGCATCGTGCGCTGTATATTCAACCTCTTTCTATTATGACGCGCCATATATTCAACCTCTTTTTCTATTATGGTGCGTCAAAATAGAAAAAGAGGTTGAATATACAGCGCACGGTTCAATTATTGAATTTTTCATGCGGATCCCTAACTTTTTTGAAAATATTATATAGCCTATGTTCATCACGGAAAATTTAGGATTCTAATGGTGAAATAATTTTTCAAATTGGTCCAGTATTTTCGGAGCCTATTTAATTCAAACAAATAAACAAAAACACAAACAAACCAACAACCAAATCTTTCCTCGTTATTATATTAGTATAGACATAGATACATTATTTCCATAATACATTTAACATAATACATTATACATTATTTACCTTAAAAAGATTGAAGTCAACAAAGAATCAAATTGTATCAAAACTTTATTCACTTATGTAATTTGTATTTTGTGACGTGTCCAAGAGTCCTGTAAGGAAATAATGCACTTTGATTTTGGTTTTTTAACGGACGTATGTAATTATTGGCTGTCGTTGGTTGACAACAATCTGCCTGCGGCTTTGCCTAAGTGGTCGCGTTGTCAAAATATAGTTTATTTAATCTATGGTAAGTAGGTACAACAAATATCGTAAATTACTATCACTACATAGTATAAAATATAATATATATATAATACAAAGTCGTTTTCTCTGTCCTTATATACCTATGTATGTATGTATTATAGAAATTCAAGAGAAAAAAGATTCAAGATGAGTTTTTTTTTGTATTAGGATTGGACCCGTGCGAAGCCAGTAGGAGAGATTTTTATTCTAAGACTTGATTATGATAATGGCAGGACACTCTCCCCATAGCCAGATTACCCAGTCCATCTAACCACCCATAACAATAACCTCTTTTTTATTCCTTTCATTTTCCTTTGTTTAGGTTATAATAGTCTCTAAACCTGACGGATCATCTTTGGTTGTATCATTGTGCAACCGAGGATGGTATGAGATGATAACGGCTATGTGTAGCCTTCGCATTTCGATTAACTCTCATGAAGGGCCTTTGGCTACGGTCCGACGCATGCATCCCAGAGTGGGTCACTGTATGGCCCGAGATAATAGGAATAATATGGGAATAATACATAATGCTGGAAAATCCACAAATTAATAGTATTATGTTATCTGTAAAACAGCATATAAAGTACCTAGCAGGTATCAGTCCAGAACAAAAAAGAATAATGTTTTTTTTATTTATTTATGTTTTACAGTACTTTTAAATCTATATCTAAATTAAACCGGCTGATACGGTTTTTCCGTAAGCTTCAGTCAGTAAGGCGTCTATTAAAAAAATAATTTTGAATGCATTTACTCAAATCCCGATCTGATCATAGTTGAAGAATTGAAAAACATACATCCATCCATCCAAACATTTGCATTTTTAATATTAGTGGAGTCTGAAATTACAAAAAAAAAAATTGGTTTCTATAAGTATGTGTTAAGTATAACTATGTGAAGATAGCATTACAATAGAGTACCTAACGGAAAGTTCCACAGCTCCAAACATTTCTAGGAGCCGCAAGAGTTACGAGTCAATAAGCCTCAAGCCTGATTGGCCTTTGATACTATTTGCCATTACATGCTTAGATTAACCAAATTAACTAAGATATAGAATCCATTGCGATCATTATTGTAACACCCAGCAGTGGTTATCTATTCAGTGAATCTATACAAAGCTAAATCACTAGTTAAATTTTCTTGTATGAAATCTGAAATAATTTATTTCGAAATAAAAGCTTCTAGTCGAATGCACCACTTATTTTTTAAATTCTTATACGATAGGGATATTAGAGCTGATTTTATCAAACCTATGAATAAAAATATGTAATCGCAAACGTTTTACCGGAGCTTGTTGTACCAAGCATAAAAACTCGGGAACTTTAGAATCGCGTTTTTAAAATTTATAGCGTATTTGAATTGAGATTATGCGTCCTAAACGGTTAAAAGTTTTATCTGCAAAATTTATTTCATTTATAAATCACAGCGATACGGGAATTTGGCTTAATTTTTTTGTCAGCATTGAAAACCGCCGCTTTGCGAGCGAGGCGTTTCCCGTTCGTTGATAAAATAGTATTCATTGTACTGTGAACGATAAAATGCCATTTTCGAAGCGAAAACCGAATAAATGAATCATTTTGCTTGTTTTTCATATTTGGAGAGAACACCAAATTTTACTAACTATAGAAATGAAGAAGTGAAAGACTTGTCACACAAAGCTAGTCAGTGAAGCAAGGTTCCTTTTATCTTGGCTTTCCACGTCGCTAGGTGGTCACTTGAGCAGGTTACGTGGCTAACGGTTGACGGGCGATTTAGAACCTTACGGCATTCATTGGGACTTGCTTGAGACTTCTATCCCTGTCACACGATTATTTATTTTGGTAATAAAGCTAGTAGGTATAAATTGGCCGTGTGATGCCGGCTTAGAATATTTTCACCACCCCAGCTCATCACGCGGCGGTAGTAAGAGGCGACTAATGGATATATTATGTACCAGGTGGCGAGTAGCAGCGCTTCCTGCAGAACATTTCTAGCATCAAACTGCGATCCCCCACCCGCCGCTCCAGCGCGTGGGGATTATGGGCATTACATGGGCATTACCTATATTATATGATAAAATCCAAATGGACCTTATAAAGTCGAGGCCTTCGTGTAGCATAGCACACTGGTATAGCATAGACTACGTATCGACTTCTCGTGTATTTGTTACGTATGCAAGAGATTGATAGTAATTTTCGTCCTTTCTCGAAAAAGGAAGACTTACGTGTCATCTTTGTTGCCACTGCTGCTTCTACCTAAAATTACACCTAACCTAACCTGCTTAAAATTAAAAAAAAGTAATTTGGTAACATTGCATTTAAAACGAGATAAGTAGGTAATGCTGCAGTAAATACTAACGGTTATGCTTCTGGCAGCCGCACGGAAAGCCACAATCCAATATAAAACGGAAAATAAACTTAAATTTCTGGAAAAATTGTCCGCGGAAAGTTTAAATGGCGAGAACCAACTTTATGGAACTAATTCGCGCAAAAAGAAACATTCAATAGAGATTTAAGCAAGGATGATTTGTAATCGGAGCACAAAATCTTGAAAAACATTTTCTTTATTGTATCTTTATAGTAAGTTTGTTGCTAATTATACCTTACAACATTGTTGTAATATGATATAATATAAAACAAGAATGAAAACAAGCAAATTTTACAAAAATATGTGTGTCTATTATGAAAACAGTTACACCCATTTTCTTCAAACCTCGCTAAAAATCTTTCAATGAAGCCACCTTCTATTCAAATTTATATAATTTAAAAATCTTTTGATGCACTTGGGAGCTATAATGACTAAAAAACATGAAAAATACACACAATTAATAACTCCTCTTTTTGGATCGAGGATTATGAAAACAGCCCATCACACAGGCCCACACGAATTATCGTTTCGAACTTTTCAAGTCTATATTTATGTAGTTCATTGATTTGCATGCGTGCATGTATAATTTCTTACGTGAAGATGAATATTGATGGCCATAAAATGGTATTCACTGCCATGGACTTCCATGAATTACGTGTTTCGTCAACCTGAGTCATGCATCCGGGCCGGATCCGTTCATGACTGGACCTCATTAAATGTGACGTATGACCCATAGTCGATGATTTAGTGGTGTACACCAGATTGTGCGTACGAACATATCATGTATGTGTTATTGAATTATACTATGCACGTGTTTTCAGGGAATCAAAACCGCACCGCTGCACTATGAGCGAAGAGCTGAATTAACGTCTCTATTTTATTTTAGAATTGTGGAATAACTTAAAGCTCAAATATTATTAGAAATATTTAACTAAATACATGTACTTGTGCTGTGGGCTATTTATAAGGTTCCCACTGATAGCATAAATTCTGTAACTTTCTCGGTTTTCAATATATCTTTCAATCTTTCGCGACTGTGTATTTCAAAATAGTTCATAAATTAAAAAGAACCCTTTATTTATATAGAAATAGAGAGGTAAAAATAAATATTCTATCTGCTTTCGCGGATTTTAGTGCGCCGCATTAAATTGAGGTAGGTTAAAAAGGGAGTTAAAAGAAGCTTTTACATCAACCAAAGTTGAACTAAAAATATATGAGAAATCGTTTTAACGTGAAGGAATAACAACATCCATTGCAACTTCCATCATCATAATCGAAAATTGGTTCGATAAATTGGCTATTCGATTCTTCAGAGACCTTGATATTTTATCTAAACGTTTTCTCCAGAGTCTAACTCTAACTAATAAAACAAAAGTACTGAAACGACTCAGACGACGAAAGTCTGTGAACAGGACAAAGTTGCTGCGAACTCGATCTTTCGCAAAAAGAGGCCCAATGTCTTTTTGTCTTGTTGAAAAAAGAACTTATCCAACAGATTGAAATTCTGTTAGCGAAACAACAGCAAGTTGGGAATCGAATCCGACGGTACCTAATTGACTTTTGACGTTGTTTGGTTTGTAAATAGGTAAGTTTTATTTTGTTGATCCTGTCCTATTTTAACGCTTCGTATGTCCGCCGATAGATAAAATTCTGAGGGCAGTGAAATTATACTTGCGTCATGTAAGCTTCACAAGTCACAAATTATTTCGAAATATTTTTTGTTGACTTTAGAATTTTTGAGAATATTCGGTATTTAGAAATGTTATATAAAAAAATATTTACTTAAATATAGTTGTCAACTTATTTTGTTTACCACCTTTCATGTAATTTACATGTTTTTGTTTATTTTATATAAACAAAAACATTAAAACATATTTTTTTTTCTGTACCCTGAAAGTGTCAGAAGAATACGAAATCTCATACAGAGCAGTCTCTAAACACACTCGCACTTGGCTGGTTTCTATGAGTGTGGGTCAGGTAAGGTCGGGAAGTTTGGGAGTTCAAATAACAATCGGGATGTTAACTAAATGGAGTCGGTAGACGTCCTTGATTGGGTTCATCCATAATAAATTTTGGGACGAACTAATTGCTCGGGTATTTAATCTGAGGATAAATAAAATGATCAAAGATTTCTTTATTTCTGTATAGATTCAGCTAATCCATCAACTATAAGAGAATTAATACTATTTTTTTAGCAATTTTTGATACTTCTTCTATTTTATATTTAGTATGAAAGTGCTTTTGTGAAATACATACTTTAAAAAGTATCTATAACACTAAGTATGTACTTTAACTGATAAAGTTTATGAAACTTCGATGGAAAAACATCAAAATCGATTGATAAGTTCCAGGAAAGTCGTCAACAAACGATTTATTACGTTATGACATCGATAATATCATAATTAACGATGCAAAAAGAAATTTTCATTTCATTTTATTTTATTAGGGGCTCAAAGCTGACATCAAACGGAAAATCCCAAGGAGTTCTTATCTACAAGGGCAGTGTCAACAATTTCTGTTTAGTTTATTTATCCGGCCGGGCTTTCAGGGTGTGATGGATTGGAAGCTCTAAAAGTATTGTGTTTGTGCCATATTTTTTATGGCTTTTGGCTTGGCTGCTTTTTGTGACTGACGGCTCCTATCTGCAGACACTTGAGGTTAGGGTCTACAAGTAAATGTTTTTGCTGGACCTTTTCACATGATTATTAACCTCCATCCTAATCTACAACGATAAACATACTTAATAATCATGTAGATTTGTTGCGAATTCGTTGATAGGAAAATAGTAAATTTTTTCACTGAGGAAAACTTTACAGGAAACCTACATCTACAAAAAAATTGAATACACACACTACAGTCTAATTCATTCAGCAGTTATGGCATGAAGCAGGTAACAAACATCCATCCCTAAGTCCTAACCATCCAAATCACATTTACAAAATATAAGTGTGATTGGTAAATATCATTCACTCATAGAACCCAACTCGAGGCAGCACATTCCTAGGTCACCTTGTAGCACAAGCTGAGTGAAATGTTCATTATGTTCTAGTTACCGCAAATATTCTGCTTATTAGCTTTGCTACCCCGAATATTGCGCTTGTGAAGATGACAACACGGCTGGGATATTGCTTGTTGCTATTTCGTTGTAGGTGACGAATTTTTTGGCTTGGCAGTTCATTTAATTTGAAGTATTATGATGACACACTAAAATCTGCAGATCACCGACAATTCAACAAAATGTCACCTGCCTACATTGAAATTTCACACCAAACTGAATTCGTAATTAGATTCAGTGATTGTACCATGAACAATATTCGTTTGTCTATACTAATATTATAAAGAGGAAAGATTTGATTGTTTGTATGTTTGTTTGTTTGTTTGTTTGAATTGAATAGGCTCCGAAAGTACTGGACCGAGTAAAAAAATTCTTTCACCATTAGAATCCTTAATTTTCCGTGATGAACATAGGCTATATAATATTTTCAAAAAAGTTAGGGATCCGCATGAAAAATTCAATAATTGAACCGTGGGCTGTATATTCAACCTCTTTTTCTATCATGGCGCGTCAGAATAGAAAAAGAGGTTGTATAGCGCACGGTGCTTGCTTTTTCTCTACGGCCAGTGTCAGTTTTGGAATGTCGAGTCAATGTCAAAAACCCCAATGCTGTTAAAAAAAGTAAAGATCCGTATGAAAACTGTGAAACCCATCGTTTTAGTGTGTATAATTTCTGAAATGTTTGTTTAATACCCGTGCGAAGCCGGGGCGGGCCGCTAGTTGTTATATAATATAATTTCTAATATTCTTTTGATGGATTGTGGTTAGATATATAGAACTAAATCATATTTATTGAAAGAACTACTAATAACTCAAAACGCCTTTGTTAAAACCGCCTAAGCTTTCCATGAGCCGTTTTGGTAAGTGGTCGGTTAGGGCACTAAGCAGAAAGAGCAACTACGTCGATAACAACATTCGCAACTAGTTGGTAGATATTCTTCTTCAACTAAAGTAGTCTGCAGGAATGCAATTATCAACGCAAAGGGCAGACTTCCTATAGAATATGTAAAATCTGCACTCACTCCCAGAGTATCTTTATCTTTAAAAGATACTAGTCGTAGTCACATCGCATTTCTAAATAGAATAGAATAGTTTATTGCAAAAAGAATCATTACAAATAATTACATAATAATTTGTCAAATAATACTCGAATGGCCTGTAGCCCAACCGTTGCCAGTCTATCCCCTCCTAACACAGCCGCAAAATAATACCGCGACAATTTGTATTCACGACGTAAAGTGGTACGCATATCTACCTACTGGCATGTCTATACTAATATTATAAAGAGGAAAGATTTGATTGTTTGTATGTTTGTTTGTTTGTTTGTTTGAATTGAATAGGCTCCGAAACTACGGGACCAATTTGAAAAATTCTTTCACCATTAGAATCCTTAATTTTCCGTAATGAACATAGGCTATATAACATTTTCAAAAAAGTTAGGGATCCGCATGAAAAATTCAATACTTGAACCGTGCGCTGTATATTCAACCTCTTTTTCTATTATGGCGCGTCATATTAGAAAAAGAGGTTGAATGCTTGCTTTTTCTCTACGGCCAGTGTCAGTTATGGAGTGTCGAGTCAATGTCAAAAACTCCAATGATGTTAAAAAAGGTAAGGGATCCGTATGAAGACTGTGAAACCCATCGTGTTAGTGTGTATAATTTTTGTTTAATACCCGTGCGAAGCCGGGGCGGACCGCTAGTGCTAGATAAAACGCTAAGAACTGGAAAAATGAAAAGGGCAAAGCGATGCCGCATACTAAGTGCAGGTACCTGCCTACGTGGGATTGCTATAATTGTACCACATAACCGACCATCCGTCGGGATATAATGAGAATGTCATGGTTATGGTAAAATTGTGAATGTCATACATTTGCCCAACACAATTGGACGATAAAATCAGTCAGATAAAATATTTTAACTAACTTGATTAGAAGCTAGCGGTAAGATCATAAGAACCTTCAGCCGTCCTTTGACCACGTTAGTATGTTATCATCTAAGCGTAAGAAAAATTAAGGTAATAATTACCTTATTTTTTCTATTTTAATTATTAAGAGAAAACCCATGCCTCTTCTAATTGTCTAAAAAAAAGTACATACCTGGGGATCTCCAATGTCACCCTATGAAACTTGTGTTCTCAGAGAAGACCCCACCCAGTACTTGCTTACACATATGAACTGCTCAGCATGGCATTTTCAATACAATTATTGTGTACTTAGGATGCAATTGTTTCGTGGTAATCCCATAGCCTGTGGTTTTTCTCCATTGTTATCTCTGTTAAACTTCTGATACACGATCTCCAAGGAAGACCAGCGTATGGCATGATCTGCTCCACATGCTGAGTGTAGCCCGATTTTGTTAGTGATCCTCTTAGGTTAAGGTTTATTTTGGTATCTTTTTCTCTTTATATTTTGAGTTCTTGGTTGAAATATTGGTAGTGGCGGTCGCGAATAAATAGACCCCTCCAATTCAGCCTGCGGATATCGTAAGAGTCGACGATAGGACTTAGAGTTTTTTGAGACGAGGGGAGAAGAAGGATAGCTGCTTCCTTCGGTCAAATAAGTTTCTACTGGACTTCCAACATTCAGACCTATTTAACGACAGCCTATCTTCTATATACATGTATCTTTGATTATACCCGAGTTATAATACGAGTAAAGCCTTTATTAACATAGAAAATCACTATTAACATTTGAAACAATTGAGATAACTGCCGAATGTTGCAAACAATCTATAGGTAGCTTGACTGATACACATTACCAGTGGGTCGACTGGTAATGAATCAGTCAAGCTACCTTTCTTTGAATATTTATCTCGTGTGCGTCTGACATAGGCAGTCCGATAGAAATGGGTAGAAAACTACCTACCTACCGCCGTGACCGTTGACAGCAGACTGTTGAATCAGCGGCTGATAATTCCATCCCGTCTCGCCGCTCGCATAGTACCTCAGCCGCGGTACAGCGGTTTCGGTCAAACTATAGTACGTTTTTAAGGGAAATTTATCTGTCCCCAGATCCTTAAGGCCTTAATTACTTCACACATCCACCTGCGAAGATACCATTAAAAACATCTTATAAAACTTCTTAGAGAACTTGCTGACGGAAGTCCGTTTTAAAATACTGCACATATTTTCTTGTAAACGTTTCCGAGGAAAGGAAAGCTCCTATTTCCTTATTTTCCTCGAAATTCTAAGAGAATATTTTCGTTGGCATTCTGTATGCCAGCAACTAATTGAAGTTCCCACATGTTTCGTATGGTTAGGCTCAGCTCACTCTACTCTAAGAAGCTAAGCTTGTTATTAGATAAAATCTTTTGCTTATGTATATCCGAAGAAGTATGTGAAAACGAGGGTATTTATTTAGTCATTGAGAGATGTGTATATGCTAACTTTTTTGTGGTGAACCGTATTGGTATTAAGGTATAGGCTCAACATTCCTCAATAAATACTTATCTAAATGTTGTAATTACCAAGGATTCATTACTTTAAGCCATCCTTTAAGCAGAAAATAACATTTAAAACCAGCATAAACTGTATAAAGTAACTCGCGGGCGTTACGCCACATTATCTAGGTACGCGTATTTCTGGGGAACTTTGAAAAGAATCCTTAAATTAACGACGTGCTCTACGGGCACTCGGCGAAATTTGAGCACTTTGCCCTTACCAGGCGGTATTTTACACGAAGACACGTCGCCAGTTTTAGGAGCTGTTAGACCTTTGAATATTTGGTGGAGTAACTTGTAAACATACTATTTCAGCTTTTAGGCTATCTGACGGAGGCGTTCGTTAGGTTTAAGTAGATTTTCATAACACATTTAGAAATTAGTCTTTTTTCAAAGAAGTAATATGTAATATAAATTTATTGGTGCATATATTTAGAATATAATGGAATAGAAAAAATGTTGATTGTGTTAATTATACTAATTTACATTAACTTAAAGAAACATAAAATTAAAACAAAATGAGCAAATGCAGCTTTTGTTGCATGCATTATGCTAATATGCATGCAGCGCTGTTTTTCAATTCACTCCTCCAGCTGGGTCACCGAGAGGTCTAACTGAAAGCGAGATAACAATTAAATACAAAACAATAATTAAACAATCAGATCATGTGTTGCGTTGTTGTGTAGGTGTATTGTGCGTGCGTGTGGTGAGATCGGAATATATGATTATTTCGAGTCACAAGTATTTATTTACACAGGGACAAGCAGAATTAGAAAACTGGCAAATATTTTTTGAATCGAGCTCGATAAAGACATATCTATAATATTATTAAACATTTCGCTCCTTAAGCCACGGGATCGTGCTTATAATGGAATTCATGAAAACAGAAGAGACGAAGCATGTTTATGAACTCTCTTAATAACTTTCTACCGCTTAATTAAATAAACCCGCTGAGTTCTCGGGGTTACGATTCTTGGCGAAACTCTCTTGATAGGAAATAATGTCATATTGTGTTTATGTCAAATACCTAATCCCTTTTGAGGGGTGATTTTAAGTAAAACGAGGGCTTTTTTGACATTTGTCAATTAGATGTTAAATAAGACACCAAATTATACATTTAGTAGCGGTCCGACCCAGCTTCGCACGGTTATTTCACGAAAATTAAATTTTGAAAGAATTTTTCGAATCCTTTCTGTAGTTTCGGAGCCTACTCAATTCAAACAAACAATTAAATCTTTCCTCTTTGTAATATTAGTATAGATAATATAGATTATAGTACTTAGATTTAAAGATTACATACATTCTTAATTATTCTATCGAAAGATGGTCTTCCATTGCTTAGCACGAAAAGTGGAAGTCATAATCAAAATCGAACTCAAAATGCTTTATTTCCTTTAGACCTTAGAAACCAGAAAGAATGCTTGGAGATAAGTGCCGTTCCTGGGACACTACGCAATCAATAAAATAATCTTGATTACGAGAAACGCGCAAAAATAAAATTTTTATTATTTTATAAGTTAAAATAAATGTATTTTCTAACAGCCATTCCAAAGCTCAATTAGTGTGTTCACATGAAAGATCTTGACATTGTCATAACGTTCGGTGATTGACCGTTAATTATACTGTTTTTGACGGCAAAATATCGGAGAAGCATCTATTTACTGTTCTATCCGGAAGCAAAACTAGTTTTATTTATTTATTATTTTATAGCGGTCCGCCCCGGCTTTGCCCTGGTATTTAACAAAATTTTTATTTTTCATGCGGATCTCTAACTTTTTTGAAAATATTTTATGCATAGTTTATGCTCATTAGGGAAAATTTAGAATTCTAATAGCATAATAATTTTCAAATCGGTCCTGTAGTTCCGGAGCCTACTCAATTCAAACGAACAATCTTTCCTCTTTATAATATTATTCTATAGATATCTAAAAGTTGTCGTCCAACCGCACTACCGCACAACACTAAAACGACTATCTTAAACTCGTAACATTTAAATACATTTTACAGTTACTTCCTTAACGCAAAAAGCGGTCTATATATCGTCGTAATCTGTAAACCAAGTACAGACCGGTGTTTCGGGGCGTCATGCACTGAGCATGAAACAAAGAAATAGGTACGTCTCGTTGCTAGCTAGTTCTGATCGCCTACTTTTCCTTTACTGGCTGCGCGAACGCTCATGTGACACTTTATTACGTAGCAGCGTAACACCGGTCACCGGTCAGACTTACGACTTATAGTTTTTGTTGTGCGGCAGCGGTGGTGGACGTGTGTGTGCCGCATCGAAGCTTACATTTAGCTTTAATTTGCGTCTGCCACTTATCGACTCCAATATCCCGACTACCACCTACCGGCGTGAAATTGAGTTCACTTCAAACAAAATATGTAATAGGCTTCAGCGCCACCGACGCGTGTTCCTAAACCGAATTAATATAAGGGCATACAGACACCATTGTTTTGAACCCGGTGACGTATTAATGATTATTAAACGCGACTTTATCACTATCTACCTTTTGCTTCTATTTCCTACGTTTTTGATTTGAGTTTTTGGTGTTACCCACCACCTCTGGTTCATGTTTACAAAATTAATTTATTTAAAAATACATATTTCCTATATATATTGTATTATGTCTATCAGTCATCTAGTACTAGTATCCATAACACAAGCTCTGTTTAGCTTGGGGCTAGGTGATGCTGTGAATTGTCCAGCATTATTTATTGTATCTTATTTACATGATCACATGCCATGTCTTTTGGGTCCTTTGGGAGGCATGCGTGGGGCCGTAGCCAACAGCGCAGTGGCCCTTTATGAGAGTTAATTCCAAAGGCTACTTATAGCGGGTATCATCCTCGCTTGCACAATATGATACACCCCAATATGATATACGCTGTGTAGAGACTGTTGCAAAGAAAAATGTGAAACAAAAACCAGGTTATTGTGATGGATAGTAAAATGGACTGTGTAATTTGGCTAATGGGGGAGAGTGCGGACGGCTGCCAAAAACATAGTCTTATTATAACTGTTAAAGCGACAGACGGCAGCTTGTGCCGAGTGCAAGACGGATTCCTTAAAATATATAGGCGTAAATGCCTATGAAAGGAACATCATCGGTGCAAACGACTAGGGGTGCGGTCGAGAGGTGCGGTCCGGATTTCACTATCGCAATAACCATTAGAAACTTTCACCCCGAGTCTACATCCTAAGATGCATCATCTCTTGCGACTCCACTCATACCGGCCAATGAAGGCAAGCATGAGGTGTGGATCTGATTCTCTTTTGACACTCCGCAAACGGAGAATTATGTGTACCTACGTGCGAAGAATGCTACTATTGTATCAAAACTTATACTCTTCTTAAATCTAACAAGATAAAGAGTATTTTACATAGGTATAATTATAGTCTTAATACGGGGTTGCTACTAGTGGAAAGAAACAAATTATGAACGCAATGTTCGTGATTCTTCGGACGGCCGAGTCTCCCGAAGTTCCCCGAGTCACTGTAAGTAAGTTTTTATTGGCAGACATACCGTCTATCCTCATTCTGTTTATTTTGCGACGATCGTTGCCACTATTTTTTAAAGTTAATAAACAAAACTTTTGTCGGATCAAGTTTCTTTTGCATCACACTAATATAATAAATACGAAAGTTTGGATCGATGGATGTCGGTTACCTCTTTAAGCCATGACAACTGATCCAATCGGGATACATATTATGTAGTTGTAAGTCTTCATCAAACATATTCTACTTTTTATCCCGTAAATACTTCCCATGGTATAGAAATAACCTTTAAATGTTTATAAATAAACAACGCGACCGAATCCGGACTCAAAACTAGTTTATAATATTAGTATTCCCATCTTATAATAAATTATTTCCCCTTACAAAGGAGATCTCTATCTGAACAATTTTATAAATATGCATTCCGCTATACCCTTAGAATGTCAATTTAAAGCCATGTATCATGATAATCGCCACCCACATAAATTATCTTACTCACGTATTCCATAAAGAAAACGGCAAAATGGCCACATGATATATCACCACTGGGGCAAATAAAACATGCTAAGAAGCGCCACACATGGGCCACAGATAGTTTGAGGCCTATAGTCTATGATCAAAGCTGGCCTGACAATTTGACAGAATACGCTGCCATATTCTAAAGATTGAAGAAGCCTTAGACTACTGAAAACAAAACTAGATTCCGTTGAATACTTAAAGGCTATATTCATACTGAAATCTTTCGCCAACCTAGTATCCTCTTTTGTTTTCTTTGATTCTATTATTGACGATGATCCAATGGCGAGACGAAACGGATTCGTTTCAGAATTGTTTCTGTGAAAAACGACAAATATCACAGAACTTTCAAAAGAATTGCTGTCGTGATATCGCCGGTAGAGGTCACCAACACCCTTAGAGTTGGCATATAACCGCCGGTTCACACATGTGTCCGTTTTACTGTTCCGTTTTATCGTGTACGTATTTTTTTCGTCGATGGCGTATGTGGTTGTATGAGCGACTTTACACATGGCACAGTATTCTGTATACAGATCGACGAACAAAATACGTACACGATAAAACGGAACAGTAAAACGGAGACATGTGTGAACCGGCGGTAAGGTAACAGATACCCGCGTCACATAGCATTATCTGATTGAATTCCCACGTATACATATGTAAAGGTCGTGTCTATCTGACTGAATATAATCTTGGTGAAATGCTGTCGGATTTGAAAAATAATATTGTGTTTTCGCGACAGCTATGGATACATCTTTGGTTATGGTAGTGATCTGCCTCATTTAAAAAACGCAATGTTTGGCTAGATTCTAGATAATGAAGTTATGCAAATATACCTCTCCCACATTCTTAGTTACTCCCTCAATAATCCAGAAATAGTTGCGCTTTGGATTTATTGACGCCCATGACGTAAGATATTATTTCATGCCCTGCTATTTTCGGAATATTTTTTTTTTATTACTATTTTTTACAGCAAATTTTTAGGGTTTTGGCATCAGCTTCAAATTCAAATAAATTAATAACTTTGTCTAAAAATACGTAAAAATAATATAACTAATAAACTGACAAAATCGAGCTCATCAGCATGTGATATGGTAGAGCAGTTTCAAAACCCTTATGGCTTCGCTTTTTTCGGAGTTGTGTTTTGAATCTTTATTATCTCAGAAACTACTGCAGCTATTGACTTGAAATTTAAAACAATACTTTATTGCGTGCGTTTAAACAGATTTATAGAAAAATAAATAAAAATTTAGAACGAAGATTTTCAGTATTGATGTCTAAATTTTAAAGTGCCTACGAAGTCAGAATTGGTATCAAATGAAAGGTTTTGGTTTGTAGATCAAAACAGTTTTTGAAAATTCACTTTTTGATAATAAATAGTACATTAGTAGTATATTTATAGACATCTGTAATATTATATGCCAGTACCCAGCATAGAAACAATGCAGGTAGTTGTTAATTTTTTATAGACCGATAACTGATTTCATAAAAGACAATAATTTGTTGTATTAGGAAATTACTCACTGCTATATTCTATAGATCAGTGTACCTAAATATGCGATTTATTTTCTGGCAGAACCGACATCCTGTGGGAAATAGAGACAAAATGAAAAATTCCCAATAACGTATTGGGCAATCCGTTTTATTGATGAGATCCATTATTTGGTTAGGCCTCCTATAAGATACTACGATCTGTTGCTAATGGAGATGTGGCCATTTATTATTAAGCGTTTTATTAGATTTAGAATAACGTTTTTCGTATTCTGCAGATATTTCACTAGCTTCTGTCTACGTCTTCGCACGCGCTTTTCCAGTATGTCCGTTGTAGTGTACCGCTGAAATTCCTGCCAAACTACATTAAGATTCGTTCATTTCTTTAGGCGTGAAAGAGATAGACCGTATTACTATCTATTTTACTATTATGTAAGTTGTACCTAATTTTTTATGCATATTTCTCTCTCTGTCTGTGGTACAATATAGTATTTTCTATCTATATATCTATCTATATAACCATCAAAGTATTATGGTAGCGTAATACTGTAATGGCAACGAAATAGCTAAATAATATCACACCGCCCCGCCGCAAAAACTGCGGAAATAAAGTTTCTAGTCCTATTTCCTAGGTCGGTCGGAGCTTTTAGTCTAGCACAAGATATTTTCACGAGAACGAACAACATAAAAGAACATTTATGTTGTGATGATTCGTCATATAAATGAAATTAGCTTTAAGGAGTTTAAAAGTTTCTGTCATAACATAACACTCAAGTGTTTACGTGTACTTACTACATATAGAGGTAAAGGTCTCCAAAACGGGAATTATCTAGAAAAATATTTGCACGTAGAATAGTGCGTATTATTACTCAGAGTCAAGTTTTTTGTAACTAGCTATTTAACAGGGACATTGCATGTTGTTGCGGATTAAAAAAAAACAACTTTTAACACCACCGTTCGCAACAACATATCGAATTATAGAACTCGTTGAATGACGTTTTAAACGAATCAAAGAAAAAATAGAAAAATAAAAGTTAATTAAAATAAAATAAACTCAAAAATTACTCAATCAAATAAGAACATAAGAAAAATAATAACTTAGATCTTAAAGTTTACGTGTACCTGCCTGAACTAGGTAAAACCTGTATCTCAGGCAAAATTGCTTACGGAAAATACAATAGTTATAATTACACAAATAGGGAGGCCTATGTCCAACAGTGGACTTACATAGGCTGATGATGATGATGATGATGATGACACAAATAAAGCAACAGTGCAGATTTTCAAGACAAATTATGCTAACTACGAGCTTAGATTTTAGGAGAAACAGTCTTTTACGTCATTCGACCAAATAAATCGCTAAAAGTAAGACAATCGTCGAAATCGTATGCTCCGCACTGACCGTATTTTAATATTCGTTACGGACGTACCACCCGCAATTACGGTCAAAAATTCGTTTGATGCTATTAGCACGGAGCGGCCGATGATGTCGACCTATCGGCGCTAGCCTTTAATGTCGTCTAAACACGGAAACCCACGCGCGCTATTAAAACTGGATTTGTTCTGTTTTACTGCGTTTTATGTACATTAGTTCAGGCTATCAAATACAGAGTTTTGTGGCCATTGTTAATCATTTGCTGACCTATGTTAAAACAAACCTGGAATGTAGGTATTTATTTATTTATTGAGGTTAACCACAGCTTTGCATTGTCGTTTTGAAGTCCATAGAAATGGTGTTAGTTTTAGTAATCAATCTACTACAATGTTAATTAATTCCAATATAAATAAACTAACTCCAATAAATATAAAAAACCTTGACCACAATAATCCCAAATCTGTCCTATATCCTAAACTTATTACTTGTAGAAGGCATTAAAGGAATTATTGGAATGACGCGCATAAAAGTCACGTTGTAAATAAAATTCATTATAAATTCAGTATAAAAAAACGACTAATTCAGCGCGTTTGCATTACCGAACGCCGCCGTCCACTCAGCTTTATAGTTCCAAGATTCACCCAAAAATGGTAATTTAGAGTAAAAGCTGTGACCTCAAACAAGACCCTAAGCCGTTACTCCTAGTTAATGCACAAAGTAACATCAGCCCTCAACAGTAAAGGCAAGTAAAGGGCGCAATGAAAGCGAAACCTTTTCAATTGAGCCTTTCAATAAAATACAACATGTGAATATTTCGCAGCCCATAGAGGAGGTTAACTTACAAAAAGAAAATAAAAAACATAAAACCGAGTACTAAAAGGTTACTGTGTTTTGGCCGAGTTTAAGTTACAAGCGACGTTGTTTTTTTTTGTATCTAGTGATAATTTTGGAACAACTATTTTCTATCGGGTTATTGAATTTTTAAATCAGTATGTTTTGTCACGTTGGTTGGTACCACGTTGCCATTCCAAGACAACGAGAGCTGTCAAAAATATTCGAAATACAAAAAAAAACGTCGTTAATTAACTCTATAGTGTAATTTGAATTATCTTCCTTCCTGTACTTGAAAAACACATTCTACGTTATGTCGTGTTCAAATTAACATGTTAAATCTAAATCTTAATTTTTCATATAACTGCCATTTAGACGTCCGAAAATGGATCTTTTGCAATAATTCCCTAACTTTTGATAGAGAATTTAATTGACTTTAATATTATGTTATTGATATCTAACATGAAGCTAGCAAAATTACCTTTCAAATGACACACCGCATTTTGTTTCCAATTTAAGCTCGCAAGTGTAGATAAAAAATAAAAATAAAAAAAAATAAATAATAAATAATAAAATAAATAAAAGGAGGTCCTCCTACTAAAGGAGTAAGCGTCAAAAAAATAAATGAACATAACATTGCTCAGTTGTTCAATTAAGTTTCTTAAATGTCAGCCAAATGGGAAGTAGCCACAGAGAAGAAATGAAAGAAATATTTTTTTTATACATATAAATAAAAAATAAACACGGAAGTTTCTTAGAAAAGAAAGAAGTTGATGAAATTTGGTACACAGATAGTTTATTGGAATAACATTATATCACTTTTTATCCCTAAAATCCCACATTATCAGGGGTTAAGCGGGTGAAACCGCGGGCACCCAGCTAGTTTATCATGAATCTACTACACAACTCAAAAGATGTATTTTGAACGAAACACGAAAGGTCTTGTACGTTCACATGCGCGCCGTGCAGCCCGGCGGGCTGCCTGGCGGGCTGCCTGGCAGGCTGCGCGGCATGCAGCCCGTCCCGGGCCGGCGACAATTCAAGCTGTTCACACGCACGCCCTGTCGTGTCAGTCAGTGCATTTGGTTCGCGGCATTCACGTTCACGGGCGCGTTTACGGGCTCGGGCGTA
Source organism: Eupithecia pulchellata (assembly GCA_963931895.1). Classification (NCBI taxonomy): domain Eukaryota; kingdom Metazoa; phylum Arthropoda; class Insecta; order Lepidoptera; family Geometridae; genus Eupithecia; species Eupithecia pulchellata. The sequence continues at coordinate 2,423,385 of OZ007527.1, read as the reverse complement.
CTGTTGACACGCTCGTGAACGTGAACGTGCACGTTGAATGTCGAGTTGAACGCGCGCATGTGAACAAGAAATATTGATGGGCTTTTGTTATTTCTTCGAATATTCTTGGACCACACCTGACTAGACCTTCCAGTTGTATTGGATGTTATTAACAAAATTGGTAAACCTAGACTAATTTATTTTAAGGGTTATCGAAGTCGTTGTATAAGTATATAGCCTCTGTGGATGTTGTAAATCATAGTTCTAGAACTGGCTGACGCATTATCAACTTAGAAGCGAAACGATATCACCTCGCCTTATCGCGCCGCAGCTGTCGGGGCCTAAATGATAGAGATTGAAACAGATGCAAGGCGGTGCCGTAACGATACTGGATAACTTTATCCAGAGTTTCATACAAGAAAATTGTGATTGCTCTAGTTAGGCGGTGATAATCGGGGCCGTAAGTTTGGTTTAACGATAGGTTCAAGAAGTCACCGTGACATTAATTTAATTTTCTATGGGATTTGGTACAGCGTGCGGACAAGAATCTACGACAGTTAGTTTCGATATTGTCGTTAATTCGCCTAGTATAGGAAGGCCTCGAAGGAATTGGGCACAAGTTGGACTAACCACGACAAAAAGAATATTAAAAATCGGAAAAAGGAAATTTCCGATTTTTGCAGTTATTCTGCAGTTTTGGTTATTTTTTATTAATAACAGGCCCTATATTTACGGGCATCCGTTGACAATAAAAGTCATCTTCTGCAGTGGCTCTTTGCCCTGATTTGAAAAAGTTCACGGTGTTTTTTGGCACGTTCAATAGCCAATTTTACTGCTTCAATCTTCCGTAAAGAGTTTTAAAGCGACTGATAAAAGATAACAATGTGGAAATGGACTTATGGATCGAAAGAGAATAAATAACAAAGAGGCGGAGGTTCTAAATTCGGATGTAAGTATTTTTTAATGTACGCTCATCGATTTCTCCGCCAATTACTTATTTGAATAATTTTATTGTATGGAAAATGACTTCGAGATGTCCAATAATAGTTCTATTTCGATAAGGATTGTGTATACGGTTTTATTTTTTTCGAAATAAAATTATACTTTCGATAATCTGCAGTTAAATCGCGTTTCTCGTTAGTTATCATTATCAGCCCATCTTAGTCCACTACTGGACAAATGCCTCCCTTCGTTGGTTAGGTAATAGTAAAACACATTGTAATAGTAAAACACATTGTTTTTGCTAGTTTACATCGTAGATGGGCTGTACGACGTAGACCCTTTACGACATAGTCTCTACGACGTAGAGCCTTTACGACTTAGAAACTCTCTACGACGTAGCGAGGTGTTTAACTCGAGTAAAGTTAAAAAGACGTTGTACCAACTTAGTAAACTAAGTTGGTACAACGTCTTTTTAACTTAGTTTGAAGAATTCACAAGAACTATTATAGGAGCTTAATTGTGGTTGTTGGTTTGTCAAAAGATTTCCGATCTATTGTGCCCTCTGGTCGGTCCGGTGCCACCCTCATACACTCGTTCCCGGCGATTGACGTGTTGTTGGAGTTTCATATGAATTGTGTCGATCCACAACTCTATGCTCCTCTATAGATTCATCTTTGATAAAGTTTATGCCTCAGCAGGGCTATTTCTTTTCTGAATGAGGCCAAGATTATCTAATTTTTATATTCTTTTTGTAGCTTTAGGTCGGTGCCTTTTAAACTCAATTTATAGTATGATTCTTAGTTTGAAGAAAGAGAGTGAGATAATTTGTACCATTAAATTCTACACTTCCGGATTATTTCTTATTATTCAGGATAAAAAAGTGTATAGTTGCTCAAAAATACGAAAGTTTTTTTTTTTAACGGGTTAACAACGCATTACTTCTTTGTATTGGAAGAACACCAATCAAAACCATAACGCATTCGTCAAACTAGGATAGTTTTAGGAGTAAAAAAGGTATACTTTATTTTGTTGGAACATCCAAATGTGTTCAGGAAAATTATTCGAAAATAATATATGACGACCCTCGTTACGCTTTTTAAATGGTGACGTCACTAGGGCTGACATCACTCTCATCATTGTCCTGTTAGTAGAAGTCCTTTCCATCCAACCAACGACTCGAGCAAGAGATTCCAGGCCCGAGCGATCCCACGACACAGTTGGTGACGTCAGCAGTGATGACACCCTATTTGCACAACGAACTCGATAAAATATCTACAACCCAGATATTTATTGACGAGCGTCCATCCATATTGTGATATTTTCAACTAAGGTAGAATGTTAAAATGTGTTATTATTATTAGTGAATATAAAATTGTCATAGCGAAGCTTAGTCTAGCAGAATAGGGCCTCTGGTATTTGACATGTTATAAAACTAACATGTACCAATCTACAATCTCAACAGAGCCTGCGGGGGTGATAGCGGGCAACAAACCGGCAGTTAGAAATTACTATACTAAATACAAATACAACATTTGTTTTATTTTACCAGCCAGGTGTGGTGTTGTATTTTTGAGTGTATGTAATTATGAATGACGCGACGGTTACTTTTTATAACCTCTAAGCATCAAAACCGCTTACACCGTGTGTGTGTGTGTGTGTGTGTGTATGGTTTTGATAAATGTCGTATCAAAATACTCATCTAGTCTCCTTTAGGATTTTTAGGTTAAATTTTGGGTTTACGACTACTTCTATGTTTCAAACCATTCAATTTGTCGATGAGACTGCCAACTCAATGGATACCGTAACATGCAATAGGTAATTAAAAGGAACGACGCCTTGTTTTCTCAAAAAACACCGAGTTTTGAATATAATTTCTACATAGGTTTAACTAATCAACCTTTAGTATTTACTGGTTCGATTTGTAAACCGAAGTGGCGATACGACGCGGCGCGGGTCGAAGCTCCGGTGTCGTGTCGCAATCTCACGAAGTCGTCCGAATCCGTCGATGCAATTACCTTCATTTTAGATTAAACCGATAGGTATAAAAAGGTAATAAAAAATGCTGGACAATCACACATCATCCAGCCCCACGCAGAGTTCTGCGTCTGTTCTGCTGGAATTATATTCTTTGTCAATCACTTTACGCGATATTACCATCAAAACAATATTATAATTCGAAATTATCTTCCAGGAAAGTAGGTTGGTCCATAATAAAATAAAAGGGAAGGACACGCAATGAATTCATTATGGATGATAATTTATTATGATTTTTATAAAAGGACTTTCGTCGCCCTGTTTTGTTCTAAAATGTAAAATCAGTTTATTTTTATCCCATTTTTAGCTAAGCAACAATAATTTCAAACTTCTCCGGTATCCATAACACAAGCTTTTCTCAGCTTGGAGCTAAAAGATGCCTTGAAGATAGCCCAGCATTATTTTGAAAAAATAATATTAGTGTCTACCTTCTTAATGACTTTCTCAAATCTCAGAGCCTTAAGGAAATTCGCAATTGCGATGCTATGCGAAGCTCTACAACGATCCATCTTCTTTTACTCGCCGAGGATAACTTGAGTCTGATTAATTTGCTAAAACGTTATAAAGGGTGCTTTCACACTGGACTAGAAACTGTACTAGAATTATTAGTACGGATATATCATTTACTAACAAAGAAAATTACATTGTGTACTTAACAGAACATAATTACATTTAGTATAATACACTTATATAATCTCAACTAAGTTATGTTTAGTAGTATTAGTAGGACTAGCCTTGGCGCGAACACTATGCACCTGCCAGGCGTAAATAGGTATACGTCGATCCTATCGCGTCTTACAAATTTAAAGTACCGATCTAAATCAGAAGATGCAAAACTCGCGCGAACTCGCGTGAATTATTTGAGTGAGTTGACGAATAATCCCGAGGAAGGCTACTTCAAAACCCTCTTGCATAGTTTGTTTAACTGTAAATTTATGACCCATTTTCCTTCAACGTTTCACTTCTTGCAAAACGGTGCGTTAAAATAAATTTACCATGGGACGACATTAAAAAGATAATTATTACATTTTCTAAAATGCTGTACTAGAAAAAGTGGTACTCGTTTCTTGACTATCACTACATAGTATAAAACAAAGTCCGCTTATCTGTTTGTAACTATGTATGCTTAGATCTTTAAAACTACGCAACGGATTTAGATGCGGGTTTTTTAATAGATAAATTGATTCATGCTGTAGATTTTTGTACCAGTATTGCACCCGTGCGAAGCTGGAGCTGCAGCCTTATTGTCTAACTTGAAATCCATTACCAGTTGTAGACCCAGTGAATGTTGTCGGTATTGTCTAAGGTATTCAACTGGTCTTCGGATTCAGCTATTTACACAATAGGAAAGTGACAATCGAAGTCCAGTAGGCCAAGCACGGGGATTGTTCTCTAGGGTAGAATAGACAATAATGACATCGCATCGCCATACATTGCGTACATTATTGAAGTTGAAGAAATTAATTTTAAATAATTTACGGATTCGATGACAAAGTGACGTAATTTTTATCTATTCTACCTTAGACAAGAAAGCCCGTGCTTGCTCTACAGGGTAGGTTTGAAATACCAAACAGAAGCCGATTACGACTACCAGTTTAGTTAGACAATAGAGACGCTGGTCGCTAGTTAAAAAAAAATAATCTTAAAAAAATTAGAATTATTCAGATTCGCACCAGTGAAAAAGCACTATAATTGCGACTAAAACTTTGCGATAAAACCTGAATCTGGACTTTCGCGTGCGAGTTTAAACAAAAAGATAAACATTTTGTCTGATTTAGGCTTTTCAATTGGCCTTGGCCCAGCTCTGCCAGAGGGAGCCATTATTATGATTAGAAGCTTGTACGAAGAAAGTGCCTTTTGTTATTTATCAGCTGTTTATTACTGTTTACACAATGGCATTGTTAAATTCGCGGCCAGCTGAATTACCGTCGTCAGTTTAATTTTTAAAAGGTATTTTTTTAAAAGACTACAAAGTCTACTCTACGTAGTGCTCTACTACTTGTACTTTACTGCTAATCTAAATATATGCATATATATATACCTAACTCAAAAGTGACTGACTGACTGACATAGTGATCTATCAACGACCAGCCCAAACCACTGGATGGATCGGTCTGAAATATGGCATGCAGGTAGATGTTATGACGTAGGCATCCGCTAAGAAAGGATTTTGATTAATTCTACCCCCAAGGTTATAAAATAGGGGATGAAAGTTTTTATGAAACATTGTAAATTTTAAACCGATCGGGCTGAGACTTTGCATGCATAAAACTACTATGACGTAGGCATCCCCTCCATCATCCGCGGGCAAAAGCTAGTCAGAGAATAAACTTCAGACTTTCTTAATTCGCCCGCGCGGGCAATTTTATATTCAATTATAATTCATTGCCCCCCAGGATCAAGTACACCTCCAACTATCATAGTCATAATCAGCCCATAATAGTCCACCTATAGATTGCAATAAATGCTTGAGTATTAATATCCATGCGCCATGCGAGTTCCAGCGACCTAATAATAATCACCTTGTGTGTATTAGTCACATCAAAGTTTGCATCAAAGTCATCCATTGAGTTAAACAAGCGAAAGAGAGGTATGCGAGAGAAAACGAGACACAAAGAATTAGAAGATTTAGAATGAATTAATAATTATATTTAGTATTATGAACCTTTATTAACAAAGGAAATTACAATTATATAACTAAATTAGAGCTAGAATTTACAATTGAGCTAACTGCAGATTGTTGCAAATAAACTACAATGTCAATATTGAACACTATTATTGCTTAGGTACCTTATTAACGTTTGACTTGTAATTTGGTGTTATAAATAAAGAATTGTATTTTAAGGTGCTGTGGCTTAAAATTGGCGTGAACGCGAAATTGTGTGGAGATCGCCACTCAGAAATCGCAGAGTACAACTCCTTCCAGGAGTTGAACTCTGCGATTTCAAACTTGAAACTACAAATAAAAATTTTGTACTTGTATTAAAGTAAAAGAAAAAAATATGTATCTTGTTTAGTACATAAGCCAAGTATATAAGCCAAGCCAAGCGGTCAAAACCGAGTTATAAATAACACAACGAACTTTCAAGTTACAAACTTAAATAACTCACGATACGCGTTCACTCAAGAAAACTTTACCGAGTCCGTTTCAGTTTACACTGATAACTTCAATACTTTTCCGGAGTTTCAGGCTGAAAGAGACAACTTCTTTGGAATATATTCAGGCTAAAACACATAGCACATGTAAGATTTCTCATATCATGATCTCCCGCTTATTTTTTTTTTTCAGGCAAAGTGTCTCCGCGTTAAATAGAGATATTAAGAAAAGTTAATAAATAATAAATATAAATGCAGCTACCTATTTAGCAGCTTAGGTCAAAGCTTTAAAAATGTTTAAATTATTTATATTCTAAGACTTATTAACAGACAAAACATTAAATGTTTTCGGTCGGTATAAATTTTATATCGATCTGATGTGGCAAGGCTGCCAGTGCCAACATTCTAGACACTGCTTTCTGAGCGTCTTGTTCGACTTATGCGCAATTCCTTTCGAATACTTCCTTCGATTTCAAGTACTTTCTTACACGCCTTGCATTGCTCCTACCGAATTGAGATGAACTCGATGAAAGTTTTCGGATGATTTTGAGTGATTCGTTGCACTTTGACATGACAGCTGTCATCGCGTTCGCGCCTTAGATGTTATAAAAGTCAGTGGATACGAAATCAACAACAGCGCATGATCCGACTAAAGCGCTATCCACACATTTCCGGGTCAGTTCCGGGTCAGGGCTATCCGTGTTCCGAGTTGTGTGAACAAGTTCATAAAATTTCCTGACCCCTGACACGGAGCTGTGTGAACAAGTTCATACAATTTGTACGTAACCGATTTTTTCCCCGTCCCTGACGGAACACGGCCGGGACGAGTTCCCGGAAATGTGTGGATAGCGCTTTAACTAAGTCCATGGACTTACTTACTCTTAGTGCACGAAACGCCATCGTCACCTTGCTCGGACACAAGTCGACACCAATCGGAATTTTATTTAGGAAGAATGCGCCCAGAGCATTCTTCTGCTTTCAGCATTTCATCTGTGAAATATTTATTCGTATTCTGTACTTACCATTGGCGGATACTAGTAATCTGTCTGCCTGGTATGGTACAATTTCTTACCGTTGAAGAATACTACCAATCTCTCTGTATGGTATGGTACTTACACCAAGTTTTTCTCTTGCAATCTACGAGCGTACCAAGTCTTTATTAGTCTTGGAATAATATTGGTCGGTATATACAGACCAATATTATTCCAAAATACTACAAACCAGAAGCATGAATAAAAAAATACCTTTATTGTAAATCACGATGATTGGATCTAAACGCCTAGAACCATTGTCAAATCAATTACATTAAATGGACCATAATGTTCAATGCCTGATTCATGCGCAACATTATCGCCAAATGTCACGCGGTTGGCTGAAGACGATTTCAAGTGATTTTGATATATCACACGCCCCACGGTAGATTAGTGTCGGTGCGACATGCCGGTCCGTATGTGCTCAGCTCGTCGATGAAACAGCTCGGTTTTTTCGGTAAAACTAATAGATTTGAGCGATAAACCACTTCATATTTCGACAGATGTCCCTTATGACTATACGCGACGGGTTAGTCTCAAAATTTAAGAGCGATTAGGAACACATTAGGCGTTATGAAACGCGTGCTTTGTCACCGCGCCTTTTTTAAACCATCAGGTCCAATACATCCAAACCCAAACCTATGATTGTAATTAGCCCCCGTCAGGTTTTGTTCAGATGGATTGTAAGCGTCCACTTCAAATCGCCTAATGTGTACATCAATTTCGTGACTGACCCGACGTTTTGTTTAAGTGAGATGAACATACACTTGTAAGATCATTATCGTAATCTAAGGGTGGGTTATTTTCATAGAGCAACACGGGCCACCGGCGGACCGGGTTGTTTTCGATGTCGGCGGGAACTTTAATTTGGTTCTGGAATAATTCAAATGTAACATCTGTTATTTGATAGTTATCACCAAATTCATCGTTATCATTGTTATGGTCTATGTCTGTTAACAAGAGGAACCTCGGGGTCAATGGGAAAGACGCGTATGAAGCCAGGTCCGCAGGTCAGCATTGATATTAACAGTCGGAGTGAGCTACGAGACGTGACCAGGATCCCAATATCAATCGGCTTTATCAGACCCTTATCAATTCGACAGGGCATCGAAGATTTAACATTCGAAGGCGTGCTTTTGTATAAGTACCTAGAACCTTTTCAGTTTTTGGGGTCATGTAAATAGAGAGAAGCAGATGTGACAGGTCTGAAATTAATCTAAGGTCTGTTGAATATTCACTCAATCTAATAAAAAGTGTGAAATGTTGATAAGAACGAAAGAAAGATATTTTTATGAGAACTTGAGATCCTTGAGATCTGTTTAGCCGTTCAGGCGTTAAAGAGTAACAAACAGACAGAGAAAATTAAAAAACTAAAATAAACCATTTTTAAAACATAAATATGATTTAAAAACATCTTATAAATCATAAATTGTTTGCTAACAACTTGTTTTTTTTGGGTTATTTACATTAAATAAATATACATATCGTTTAATGTAACCTATTAATTTGATTATATAAGTCGTGTCGTACCCCAATCGCACCGTGTCGCGGTTGGCATTGACAAATATTGTATAAGGAATACCTACGTGGTTTTCCGATTCCACAAAGTTATCCTGTTTTATCTGTGTAGCGCGTTTAGATTTGCAATAGTGAATAATATATTTTGCCCTTTATGGTTTTTTGTCCCGCAACAAAGGGTTCAAAGGCGCGCGTATGATTTACGCGCCACTCCGCAGCTAATCATCGAAGATATAAATTCGTCCTTTTAGAATCAATTTGTCCTATCAGACTTGTTTTTTCTATATCTATACTAATATTATAAAGAGGAAAGATTTGATTGTTTGTATGTTTGTTTGTTTGTTTGTTTGAATTGAATAGGCTCCGAAACTACTGGACCGAGTTAAAAAATTCTTTCACCATTAGAATCCTTAATTTTCCGTGATGAACATAGGCTATATAATATTTTCAAAAAAGTTAGGGATCCGCATGAAAAATTCAATAATTGAACCGTGGGCTGTATATTCAACCTCTTTTTCTATTATGGCGCGTCAGAATAGAAAAAGAGGTTGTATAGCGCACGGTGCTTGCTTTTTCTCTACGGCCAGTGTCAGTTTTGGAATGTCGAGTCAAAGTCAAAAATCCCAATGCTGTTAAAAAAAGTAAAGATCCGTATGAAAACTGTGAAACCCATCGTTTTAGTGTGTATAATTTCTGAAATTTTTGTTTAATACCCGTGCGAAGCCGGGGCGGGCCGCTAGTCTTACAATAAAACAGCTTTTCATAACCATTCCAGAGAAGGAAATACAAAATCCTTAATTGAATTATGCCAGTAACATTTCCACAAATCGACAAGTTATGCATCTGCGAACCACTACAATACGGATAAATTTCGTGCCATTACATCACCGAGCACTAGTCAAGTAGTCGATGGATCACCATTTCTCAGCCGCCAAATTGAGCCGCGATGAATCGACCACGGTATCTATCTACGAGTGCTGAACCGCTGCTTGTGCCAGTAAACTTGACTGACTATGAATCACAGTGTCCACCACTAAATAACAAAGGCTGACTGTATGACGCGATGCAATGACCGCTAGAGTTTTCATTGGCGTAGATAGAATGAGTTAGGTTAGTTATTTTCAAAGAACAATTATTCACAGTATAGCTTGTAACAGATTGGGCTATTTTCCTTTTTGATTTTTAAGCATAACTTTCAAACCGCTTTACTATTAGGCATACATGCGTATTAGAATAGAGAAATAACGTATTCATAAGACTGGTATTTATCTTTTAAATTTATTGAAAGAGACACGAAAGTCTTGTACCTATTTGAAGAAAAAATAAAAATGTCAGTCATATTCATTAATTTAAAGTAATTTGACTGCGCTTGAATTGAATAAAAACAAGCAAATAGTGAAGGAAATTGTGGAAACCACAATAAACTAAAATTATTCAATAACATTATTTTTTTTTTTGTTTTGAAGGAACTAAGACAGACTTCGAATCCCTTAATTTTAGACTATTAATAAAAAATATTGGACTGCATCGGGATCGGGATAGCGAAATAAATTTAAAGCTCCGTCCATATATAATTAAATTACACACATACCCAAACATAGAACTTTTTCTCAAAGTCGGTTAAAAATGTCAAAACATGATAATTAAATTATAAATACACCAAATTTATAAATACTTTCTTGACACATCAAAACGCGTACCTCCGCGTCCTTTCGCGTACCGCATTTCTACCTTGCTTGCAATTTTTACTTCGAATGTTTGTAAAGTTAGGTAACAGCAACACATTCCTTCAACAAAACATTTTAAATCTATCAAAAACACTTGTGGCCAACAAATAAAATAAAATTCCTAATCTCTGCCCAGCAACTGTACACGAAACGTGTTGTTGGAAATTATTGCGGCTAACTCGTGTGTTCGCCTTCGCTCCAAAAAGTTCACAAACACGTGGTTATGATTCTGTACGCGGCGGTACTCGTGCGAAATATTTTCAGACTTTCAAAAAGAACAATGTTTTAGTCGGTCTGGCTAAAAGTTCTGTACGAGTTTTGAGTGGACTGCAAAAGCGCATTAGGTAATGTTTTGTGCCACAAAACTGCGATCCCCAACCCACATTCCCAGTAAGGGGAATAATTTTAACGCTGTCCTCTCCATATAGGGCATCACTACATAACTATTAAAATTGAATTAAATTAAAGTGGCATCGCAGTGGACCATTATAAGCTGTAGTTATAAGAAGTGTTAATATGTTTATCTATATAAAACTTTTGTTACTCGCAGCGCAGATTAAAAAATAGTAGAATATTATCAGTAGAGGACAAGACCCATTACTTATATCTTAGTACTTCAATGCTTCATTGTTATTAACGGTGTTTTGTGGCATATAACTTTGTGTTGATACCCAAAAGCGTCTCTTGTTGTTACTGAGCACAGCAATTTATAGAACCACAAATATTTAGCAATAAGCGTTTCGATAACAGATGGTGTTTAGTTTTGTTTTTGTAAACGTGAGATATAAACTTTATACCTTAGAATTTATATAGACTACAGGATCTACTGCGTAATCTTCATAAACAGTGTCTGAAAGAAACAAGCTTAAAAGAAATGAGACGTACTCCTAAGAGAATAAACTCAATTTATCGTTAAAACTTAAAATAGCGTAGTGGTGTCGAAATAAAGTCAATTACTATCTTCTATCGAAGAAAAGTTTGACATGGCCTCGCCACTCAACAAAATCTCATTTAATTATTATTACGGGCATTATCTAATTTAATGTGGTAATAATGATCAGAAATTTGTGGTGAACAAAAACTTAAGAAGAAAAAATATACAAGATGGTAGAACAGGCGTAATTTGTCGGTTAAACGGCCTTTCTAACCTCAAACTTTATTATCATTCTGTTAAATGTTTCGATCAATGAGTAGCGAGGGACACTGTTGATCCCTTAAGTACCCTAGTTGTTTGAGACAAAGTAACAAATTAGGCATGTGGTGCACATTTTATTCAGAAGATACTCTTTGAGTATAAAAATTGTGTATTTTGTGAAGGTAAGATATGGAAAGATTTAAAAAGAAAGTGCCTGTGCACCTTTTGTGAGTTACTTTCTTATCTTAATGTATCACACGCGTTGCTATAGCTTTTTACCCGCGAGGCAAGTGTTTGTTTTCGACTGTTTTTATGCGGTTTGCGGAGACTCTATATTAAAGCATTTAAGCTATATTTGATAGACTTTTGCTCCTTGGCGACAAAAGGTGAAAAAGCGAGCACCGACTGGGGTTTTTTATATTGTTCAAATAGTAACTGTTTTAATTTTGTAAATGGAACAAGAATAAAGATAACAATCATTTACCTACTGTTTCAACTATGTTACAAAATTGGTTGTTAGTACTACCTTAATGTCAATAATTCGATACAATACTAATATCTTGACTAAGCTTCAGTCAAGCAACTATTTTGTTCCAAATTTGATACAAAAACAGTCTGTAACATGATTCTGCCACAAATTGGAAACAATAGCTTGACATTCTCTGTTATTAGTATAGTACTGGAAATAGTATTGGAAACCAATTATTTCATAAACTATGTTCAAATAGCAGATGCTGGGTATATTGAATGTCCCAGGAATTATTGTAGAGTTAACGAGTTGGTTTCATGTGGATATGAAATAAATGAAACAATTGAGCTAACTGCAGACAGTTGCGAACAAACTGCAGGTAGCTCAACTTTAAAAATAAATTGATTATTTAGAAAATGTCTTGCGCTGAACCAACATTTATTCCGTTCGCGAATAGAAGGTTTAAAGAACTTTATTCTCATAAAGACAATTACGTCACTTCATCATCATCATCATCATCACCAGCCTATAATAGTCCACTGCTGGACATAGGCCTCCCCTAATGAGAAACTAAAAAAAAAAAAAAAAAAAAACTAAACTAAACGTCACTTACATGAGAAATAAATTAATAAGTAACTAGTACTTAGTTATAACATAACAGTCGTTTAATAAATACTAAGTAAAGAATAGTACCTATAAAACATGAAGTAAACAACGAATATCTTGATCTAAATAGTTTTTTATTTATTTGTAGTTTTGGTTTTCAGTAGGTATTCTTGGTGAATTTTTTTTTTTTTTTTCTTTCAGTGGCCATGAATATTGACGGACCATTGACGAATTGTCAATATTTTGTACTGAATTGGAGATTCACTGTAACGAAAGTGACTTCTAGATATAAATAAAATAATTTATTTTATTTTATTTTTATTTTCGTTTCCCGCTGTCTGTCTGTCTGTCGGTATGTATGCTTACGTCGCAACGGATTCTGGTACAGTTTTTTAATAGATAGAGTGGTTTAGGATCATCATCATCATCATCATCATCATCACCAGCCTATAATAGTCCACTGCTGGACATAGGCCTCCCCTAATGAGCGCCATAGATGGCATTATCATTTGGGGGTTAATGCCATGGTAAATGGTTAAATAAATGGTTTAGGATAATGGTGGATAATGGAGTAAATGTCTAACATCAGCTTAAGTACCAGCATTGCACCCGTGCAAAGCCGGGGCGGGTCGCTAGTATAAGATAAACTACAAATAATACTTTATCTTATTATTTCATGGTTGATTTCACATTATAAGTGCGCTTGAACTAGGTGAAACCTGTATTTCAGTCATTAGCAATTCAATTAACAGTAAACAAAATAATAAAATAATAATTTATAAAAGTTATTTATTGTTTAAAATTACTAATGCTAAATACGGCAAACTGGTTTTGATTGGTCCTACTTTAAAAAATAATACTTACATACAACAACAACAACAACATCAGCCTATATCAGTCCACTGCTGGACATAGGCCTCCCCTAATGTGCGCCAAAGGTGGCGTTATTTCATCTGGGGGTTATTGCCCATAATCCCCACGCTGGGCATGCGGGTTGGGGATCGCAGTTCGGTGGAGTTGTTCTGCAGAAGGCGCTGCTGCCCGCCCCCCGGTGTGTTTTCCTTAGTCGCCTCTTACGACATCCACGGGAAGAGTGGGAGTGGTGAAATTCTATGCCGGCACCACACGGCGACATACCTTAATACTTACATAATACTTGTCAATTTAAAAACATTTTCTGTATCATCGTATGACATAGATTTATGAAATATGTAATTTATTCTTACAACTATCATAATAATAATAATTTAAGGAATAAATATTGACTCGCATGTTGTAATGTTTTACAAAAATATGTGTGAAACAATAACCCCCAAATGATAAATTCCTCTGCCATATATGGTATTCATTACGGGAATGCCTAGAGGTCCAGCAGTGGACTATTATAATGATGATGATGATGTGTGAATCCGGCCTAGGTAATACTCGACGCTTGTGTTCGTGTCATTTAATCAACAAATTTGTTAGTGATTTTAACGAATTCACTGTCGTTGGCTGCGTTTGCTGAAATAACAAAATGCGGAATCAATGTTTAATGCTGTTGCCGCTTTAGTGAAGTGTTTGTTTTGCATATTTTGATAGATACATAAATCTAAATAATTATAAGATAAATTACAGCAAAACGGAAATTTTATAATTTTGACGGCTGTTGTTTCGAAAACAACTCTGTAATTTCAAACAATGTATTGTAATTTAAATTGTACACAATTTAATTAAAATATTACATAATTTAAATGAACCTTGCAGCTGTAGGTATTGTTTGCTTTGTTGTTTCATGTATTAAATGTACCTATTTGGAACAAACGAAGTCAAAATTAAACAGAATATTGGGCAGAGCGTCTGTCATAATACGGTAACAAGGGGTAGGTGGAACCTTGGCGGCTTTGTACCCCCGTAAAGCAACGCTAAACGCCGTAAGCGTTACTTTTTTACGAAACCCATCCCATAATTCCCACATCTACCTTAGATCTAGTTAAATAAAGCAGTTATGATAATACAAACTGTGGAATTTGTATTTTGCGCACCCATACTCAGCATCCTGGTTTCATGCTAAGTCTATGGTAACAAGATAAAGCTTGTTCTATTTAAATGTAAATAACATTGATTCAACTATCCGCAAGACCGTACCCATTTTATTCTGCGGTATTCCAAAGAATCTCAGGATATTGAGAGATATTTCTAGGGCTGGAGCACCGTTTCCTGGAAAAAGTATGGTAGGTTATTAAAATATGTATTTATGCATAACTAGAAAACCCAACCAGCTTCAGCCCGCGGCTTCGCACAGGCCAGAATAAAACAACAGTTTAATATAATAATAATAAACAGTCTGTTTATGTTATTCAAGAACGAGAGCTACATCCATCTGCAAATTCTCAGCCCCATTTGTTCAATAGTTCAATCGTATAATAATACACGTACGCTCGTAAAGCAAGTGAAAAATTTGGTGTAAGCATGTATCTACACTATACAGATAGATTGGTAATATTCTCCAATGGTAACTGAACAATACGAAAATAATACAATTCTTAAAAAACTGTTTTGAAATGTACCAACGATACATGTGATACAAAGTTTGACTTTGCAGGTGCTTCTAAAATTTCGACATTAAAATTTGTACTGAAAACTTCATTTGTTTTTTATTTTTATTTGTAAAGGCGCACGAAACGTATTAATATTTCAAATTCCAAGTTAGTAGCTGCAGTTTATATTTGCTGAGATATAAAAGATTGAAAAAAGCATAGACAAAGCGATACGGAGAGCGGGGGCGAGAGGGTGTCGAAACCCTAAAAAGGCGAAGGTGAAGTAAAAGGCACTTTGATGCTCCAGTGATTATATTCAACAAACTTATATAACATTTGAATATCTTTTCCAATTTTCAGCGGTTCCTTCAAAGGAACGGATAGGAACTTATCTATGTACCTTGAACTTTCGTAAAGTTGTTTACTTTGGTCTTAGTTTTTTTAAACAAAAGCAACGGCCTTATTAAGCTGAATTGACTAGGCTGTAAAAATAAATGAAGTTTTTTGTTTGCTCCTTTGGCGCGTGTAAACAAATAAGTATATTTGAAGGACAGAGTTCAACTCTAAGGGACGAAGCATCACCCCGCTGCCAGGACTTGCTGTCGATTCGGACAAAATTTATTGGTACACAGTGTCCCATTTGACACTTGATTTTAATGTATTTGTTACTGTCGGACATTGTAATAGTTCTTAAAGTAATTTTAGGTAAAATTTACCAAAAGCGACTGCAGATCGTACAAACAGTTATCCCGAGGCGGGAAACGAACCCACAACCACGTCACAGCAGTCTTATCTTAAAGAAAATTATTTATTCTTTGAGACTGCCAGTTTTATTAGCTACATTTGATTCAATCTAGCAGGATCGTAAATTATTTCATTAAAAATACAAAAGCACTCTCATAAAGTTTTATTTTATACAAAGCTAAAATGGCTCGGGGTTCTAGTTGAGAAGCCGATTATCAATCTCCTGAACTTGCCAAGTGCCAAAGCTCTCTCAACCCTAATTGTTAAACTATTAATTGTTGAGGCAACTATTGGATAAAATTATGGATGGATCGCTTTGAGCAGTGTTACCCTTTGCTAGTCAAGTCTTTGAAAAGTTCTCTCTCTTTTTGAATTATCTTTCTCTTGAAAATTAAGAAAGAATTCAAAAGCAATTCAATCCTAAAAATGTAGGGGGCTTGAGATTGTAGTCATTGTTCGATGTCCCGAGGCGGGACCTCGGGACGAATGTTTGTACGATCTGCAGACGTTTTCTATATATGATAAAAAAATATCCATCTATGTAATCCATTGTATTATGTATATCAGACATCTAGTACCCATAACACAAGCTCTGCTTAGCTTAGAGCTAGATGATGGTGTCCAAAAATATTTATTTATTTATGTATTATACTGCTATTTTTAAGAGCCAACAAGCTCATCTTGTCATGGTATTTTATGTTTATTTCTTTGAATTTATCACGCAAGGATTCTCTGGGACCCATATTATAGATTGAACGAACAGCCCTCTTCTGCAGCACAAATATGTT
Source organism: Eupithecia pulchellata (assembly GCA_963931895.1). Classification (NCBI taxonomy): domain Eukaryota; kingdom Metazoa; phylum Arthropoda; class Insecta; order Lepidoptera; family Geometridae; genus Eupithecia; species Eupithecia pulchellata. Next base: position 2,406,797 of record OZ007527.1, on the reverse strand, counting down.
GTTAATATCTGCAGCGTTCCCCCACAGCGGTATAATAATACCATAAGCCATAAAGTTATGGAAGTATAATAAAAATACACTTATTCAGAAATCCCTCATATCTCTACGCTATAGCTTATGTTGTTTGTTTTCTTCTGTTGACATAAGTCAGAGTGGGATAAAACACTTTCAACTAAAAGATCTCTGTAGCCTGCGTTCTTTAAAATTATAACGGACTAGCGGTCCGCCCCGGCTTCGCACGGGTATTAATCAAAAATTTCAGAAATTATACACACTAACATGATGGGTTTCACAGTTTTCATACGGATCCCTTACTTTTTTAAAGAGAATTGGGGTTTTTGACATTGACTCGACACTCCATAACTGACACTGGCCGTAGAGAAAAAGCAAGCACCGTGAGCTATATGTATATTCAACCTTTTTTTCTATTCTGACGCGCTATAATATAAAATGAGGTTGAATATACAGCGCTCAGTTCAATTATTGAATTTTTCATGCGGATCCCCAACTTTTTTGAAAATATTATATAGCCTATGTTCATCACGGAAAATGAAGGATTCTAATGGTGAAAGAAATTTTCGAATCGGTCCAGTAGTTTCGGAGCCTATTCAATTCAAACAAACAAACAAACATACAAACAATCAAATCTTTCCTCTTTATAATATTAGTATAGATAAATTATGAATAAATTGCTACATGAACAGTTATCTGTGCATTTGTTACTCCATTTTTCAACAAGTAACACTATATAAAATTGCAGTTACTATGATTATTTCATACCTATTATTTTGTTTTTTAGCATATGCAATCGCATATTTCACTATATTATCGCATGGTTAAATAAGTCACGAACGTTTAGCCTAATAACCCCTGAGACCACCATCCGCATACCTTAAATTCGCTTACCTCTATTCAAAACAAGTTAAATCTTGCTACTATAATTCGAATGCCCCGTTTAAGTAATTAACTATTTTCCCCAGAGGTTTGATAATAAGCTTTATGAACAAAGAAGGCTGCATTTACGTTCATGGTCCGGGAACAGAAATGTGGCCAGTAGCAAATTATCCCACACCGAGCTTCCCAGGATTTGGAATGAAATTCTGTAGCAAAAATTACGTTGAAGAAACCTACTTATTAAAATCACACGTATTAAAAGTAGGTTCTTATACTATACAATCTTACAAAGCGATGACGAATTCTATGCACTCATTATTTAAAAAATTTTGTGAATTAATAAGTATTAATTTCGTTGAAAACAAAAATCGGTACTTGAGACCTGCTCAATAGAAACCATTGTAAATTATATTTATTTATATTAAACTTAAAATGATTTCTTATCCAATGATCGAGATCCAAATAGATCGAGTAGCTACAAAACTTTCCCATGTGACCGATAACTATACTTAAATGTACCTACCTACTACGGTAGGTTATTTCTATAAGGGTATTTCTATAAGTTTCATTTAAGTATAATTATTTCGAGGGAAATTGTTTTACCTATGTTTGCAACACTTTTCTTGTTATGTTTACATCTAGGTCTACAATCTGGCTCAATACTGTATTTTTAGTTGAAAATGTTTAAAATATGATTGTAAATGCTTTGTAATCTTATCACAATAAATAAGAATAGTAACAGAATGCCAACGTTGCGGTTTTTGCTACATCCGAGACCTAGCCTGGCTTTCTTGTACCTAAACTCCAGGGTCACATCTGCTTTTACCAAAGCTTTATTTATTTTCGCGTGTTTATATACCAGTGTTTTTGATATTTTGTAAAGTTTATATAGATGGAATCATTCCAAAAGTTTTGATTTGTTGTTTGAAATTAAAAGACATCAAAATTACTGGACTTCCTACATCCTGATGAAGACGATTGAATATTTTAAAAAAAGTTATATGAAAACTTCAATAAAACCATAAGGCAATTTTTTTGATAAATAACCTTGCGAAGCCGTGGCAGACCACTAGTGACCTATAAAATTTGTAAGTACTTCTTCCTTTTATCTTGATTTAGTTATTTCTTGCTAAGAAAAATATGTATAATGCAAGATTTCCGTGGCTTTGGCAAGAAGCAATGCGACAGTTTTGCACAGTTTGACTGTAAAACAACATAATTATTCGGTATCGATTTTGTCTAACTCCACTTCGCTGATACACGAAAAATCATGTCAACCATCTTGGATTTTGAAATGGATATAATTTCAAAATCCAAGATGGCTGACATCAACAAACATCAACTTTCGTCTAATTTATCTATACTAATATTATAAAGAGGAAAGATTTGTTAGTTTGTTTGAATTGAATAAACTCCGAAACTACTGGACCGATTTGAAAAATTCTATCACCATTAGAATCCTAAATTTTCCCTGATGAACATAGGCAATATAAAATTTTCAAAAAAATAGGGACCCGCATGAAAAATTCAATAATTAAACCGTGTGCTATGTATTCAACCTCTTTCTATTATGGCGCGGAGCCAAAATAGAAAAAGAGGTTGAATATACACGGTGTAACAAAATATGTGTACTAAGCTAAAGGGGGTGAATTTCCACCCCCCAGGGGACCAACTTTTGTTCCACGACTTTTCGAATTTCGATCGGTATTTTGGAAAAAACTACATCAAATTTTCAACATGGACAGCTGATTTTTTACGACGTGACACAGCGGTTTCTTGTACCTGTGACAATGACGTCAGTATGGGCATAGATGTAGAGTAATAGATAGCTAGATAGATAGATTAGGTAGTCTCCCGCCCCGCCATAGCTGAACTCTACGAAGATAAATACCTACCTAACTGCAGTGGTAGTAGGTATGTATAGGTTACCCAGATAAGGAAATAAAAGAGGGAAAAAAAATAAAAAATATTGTATATTTAAAATCGGAATTTTTAATTTTCTCCCCCCCCACAACTGATCACCATTGGGGTCTGAAACCTCCCCCTTCGGCTTAGTACACATATTTTGTTACACCTTGTATAGCGCACACTGCTTGCTTTTTTTCTACGGCCAGTGTCAAATGGAGTGTCGAGTCAGTGTCAAAAACCCCAATGCTGTTAAAAAAAGTAAGGGATCCGTATGAAAACTGTGAAACCCATCGTGTTCGTGTGTATAATTTCTGAATTTTTTATTAATACCCGTGCGAAGCCGGGGCGGACCGCTAGTATATAATATTGACATAACGACATTGATTACCGAACTACTCGTACCTTTGAACTCATACATAAGATTACTTCCCCTTTATTGACTTAAGAACTGCAAAACCAAATTGTGTCAATTTTGCGGGCTCCCAAAATTAATTAAATGAAAATGTCTTGATATTTAATATCCGAGGATCATCAGTCAATGTCATCTAACAATATTAGCCGAGAGATTGATGTGATGTCTTTGTCTGTCGCATTGCTGCTAACGAAAGCTGATATATAAAAAACACAATTAGTTATGTTTTTAGGGTCATACCAAATATTACTTTATATTTATTTTTAAACCTCTATTATCAAAGAAAATTACAATTATATTATTAAATTAAACTTAGTATTTACAATATAAACAATTGAGCTTACTGCAGACTGTTGCATACAAACTACACGTAGCTCAACTTTATATTTAGAGGGTATAATGCGATAAGCTAGTGGATGTCGTACGAACCAACTAAGGGAACCTTTCCACCAGAGGAAGTGCGGAAAGTTCCTTCTGCGTACTTTTAACACGTACACTGCGTTTACTAATCTGCCAACTGTCATGAACATTGGAAACCCCCCGTTTTTAGAGTTCAGCAGTAGACTATTGAGATGTTTTTTTTTATTGTAGCGGACTTTTGAACCTTTTACGGCAATTGCTAATTCAGAAAAACACATAGAGACAATTTAAACCCGTTGAATATTTTCATCTGTTGCGAACTTTTTTCGGAAGTATGACTTCCGTAAAAAGATTTTTAAAAACACAGTATCCAGTCCTGTATCCAGTTAGTTCTGATCAGTGTCCTTGATCAGAACTAATTGCTAACAATATCTAACTGCGAACAGCTATATCAAATGCTTTTTTATCATTAATCAACAAGAACATTTTTTAACTGAAAATAAAAACCAACTATTTTTAAACTTCGTCAGTCAAATTTACTATCACATAGGTTACATACATTGTTTTCATTAAATTTAAATTCGTTTACTATTTAATCTAATCGTAATTTACAGTGCGGAAGTATCGTGGCGTTCAGCTGATAACAAAGCTGGTTTATTGGGCGCTTTTATTGGCGGGCCACCGTAGTCGGAAGTAAACACGGATTTAATGTAGTCCGGGTTTGCTGTATGTCATCCTGACGCATTTTGCCCGAGTCTAGTCTCAGGCTAAATGGCTATATGCTTTTGGATCAGAACTCGCAACAAATTGGAATAGTTTTAAAGGAGTTGGCATCAAATGGCTACGAATATTAAATTTTACGATTTTCACTTTTAAATGTTACCCGATATAATAAGATTTGTTGAAAACAACTGCTTAATCAAGCCATTTAGATCATGAGTATCGATATAAGAATTTCGACAAAAATAATTATTATTGTCAACAAAAAAAACTTTGCGATTGGGATTGTGGTCAGGCCTTTTTCAATCAGAGAAATATGGAATTATAATCTTTTATGAAAGAAACACGTGTTAGTACACTATTTCTAACTCGAGAACGGCTGAACCCATTTGGCTGAAAATTGGTAGGAGGTAGCTTAGAATAAAGAGACGGATTTAGGATAATTTATATAGCGGTGTCATGTTCCCGTGGGATGGTACAGGGAAAAAGCTAGTAATCAAAACAAACGAGAACGAGAATAATTTTATTTATGAAAATTTGACATAAAAGTATTGTCAGATACTACATTGAAGAACCTAGAAGTACAGCAGCTTTTTCTATAAAACTCCTGTTTATTGAATAAAATCCTGGATACATACTTTTTTTTTATTCTTTATTGTTTTTGGGACTTTGAGTCATTGTTATGACTATGTCAGTCCCGTCTTTTTACAAAATAATTATAAAAGAAAAACTAAATAACATCTAAAACTAACCGAAATAATTTTACGGCCGCATCAGTTGATCGTAATATTTAAATAATCGTAAAACACTACAATGTATAAGGTAATAAGCAATTTTAGTTTACCATCATAACTTTTAGGTTATTCAGATTTAGAAACAACCTACAGACTTAGTAATATTCGTATGAACGAGATAGTGTTTATGAGGTCATAACTCCCCAGTAAAGCCTTAGGGCTCCAAGATACCCATAAAGTATAAAAGTATCCTATTATATTTTATGATCCTAAAATAATTATCAAACTTTTTATTATGATTATGAAAGCAGGTATCGCTTTAAAAGGTTATTATGACGGTTATAATTACTACAATGAAAATTGCTATGAAAATACAAGTTTACGCGTAATCTTTAAAATTTTATGTCAGGTTTAAAAGGATTTTATTTTAACAGAGTCGTAAAGCTATATTATAAGGTTTCGTGAGTATAAGTACTATATTTGATGAATAAGGGCTTTATACACGCCCAAAATTGAAGTAGGAAACATCGCTGATATCTTATATATCAGGATATCTTAGATATCTTAAATATTTACTCTTTAAAAAGAGTTACCTAGTTTGTGTATAATCAAGAAAGGTAAAATTATTGTGCAGCAAAGCTCAATTCCAGAAGTGGATGGGATATATAAAACATCGATGACTTTTATACAAAAATGTACTTTGGTGTTATTATTATTTATTAATGTATCTCATTTCCATGATCAGGGGCCATTATATTAACCCGGTAGTGGCTTAGCCACAGCCAACATCAGAAAGACCCTGTAAGAGAGGCGTGGGCTACATATGTAGCCCCCGCGAGGATGAGGATGATGATGGTGATGCGAGGATGACCCGCTATATAGCAGGTGTCATCCTCGTTTGCCAATAGGATACACCCATAGATGATTATTTATTATTATTGTCAGACTCGGTAGGTCTACAACTCTCCTTTGACTAAACCTACCTCTCGTTTAGACGTTCCAGCTTCACTCTCAATCACAACATGTCTTACTAATCTGTTTCTATATTCAAGTTACAAAGTTTCTACGCCGAAGGACGATGAAAACAACTTTAGCACCGATATCCGGGAACTAACAAGTGCCACATTATGTAGATCTTTATTTCCATAGATCTACAGACTCACACTGCAATTGGTAAGTTTTCTAAAAGCTTCTTACTTTAAGTGCGTTCAACCTAATTGTGTTCAGAAGTAAGTACTGTCATCTATCTATACAAATATAATCTAATCATAAAGAGGAAACATTTGATTGTTTGTTTGTTTGAATTGAATAGGCTCCGAAACTACTGGACTGATTAGAAAAAATCTTTCACCATTAGAATCCAAAAATTTCCGCGATGAACATACTCGTAGGCTATAGAACACTTCATAAATGTTAGGGTATTGTATGAAAAAAAAAAATTAGATAAATATCCGCGCGAAGCCATGGCGGACCGCTAGTAATTATGTACATGAACCATGTTTGTGAACAATAATCTCACTGTACCGTCCTTTTTTATCGTCCTGAAATAATCCTAGGTATATGTAGTCCATATTCTATGTTCTTGTTCTTTAAATTGTGTCCAAGTTACATAATAAACATTCCTATTTCTATTCAAATAAGACACCTACGTTATGGATGCTACGTGTCTATTGTTGAAACAACAAGTTGAAACGAAATACCCGCCACAAACTTAATGCCGGGCGGATATCGAACCCGCTACATTTAGTATAAAACGGAATTTCGATCACAAAACCGAGGTTGTTTACAATTATCGAAGTTTTCTCCAAGGGTGCTTATTATCGTTATCGATTTCTGTTGTGTCCCATTGTCGAAATAAATGGGTCTTCTGCTCAGGCGACTGGCAAACATTGAAAAATATGACTTAACTTCTGAAAGCGACAGCTCTTATTTCCAAAGCCTCCCGAGAATTTAGAGAACGTCTCAGATATACGCATATCCTTTGATTTATTGTTGCAACCCTTATATTTTATGTGCTGGGCATATCTCCTTGACTATTCGTAGAGTTTTTGGTTTCTTATTTACATAAAAAGGAAACGGAAATTAGCAACAGCGTACAGTGCGCATCACATATAAGTATCCCTATCTCAATGTATGTGGGACACAATTATTGTTGGGAATTTCAGACTTTGAGTATTATGGAAGGGCGGTTCGATCTTAAGCAGCGGCGTTATAAATTTTTGCATGTAAAAATTTGTGACAAGTTGCAAGGGAATTAGAAGTAGTCGAAAATATTTTGTAGACAAGGGGGGTACTAAATTCTGACGCGCACTGTACAAGTCGAGTGAGAGTGAGTCTTAATCCTGCAGTGGACTACCACTTTTCACTACTGGACATGAGTAGGCCCCTAAGAGGCAATCTTCTAAGAATACTGTTGTATTGAGGGCCCACTTTAGTAGGTAAGCTGAAGATTAAGACTGAGAAGAGATTCTCAGTCTTAATCTTCAGAGAATCTCTTCTCAGTCTTAATCTTCAGCTTACCTACTAAAGTGGGCCCTCAATACAAATATATTAAAATTAACCACAACTCAAATAAAATGCAATTAATTTATGCTTATTCAGAGATTGGGGATTATAAAGTTTCTTGAGGATTATTCACTTGATTGTATTCTGAAGTTATCAGTGAATTAAACACTGAGTTTGATTCGGGGTGAACCAACGACCTTTTGAAAGTGGCACGCCACCACTATAATTCTCGTTTTTAGAATTCTAGATATTAAAGACAAAGGGGTTAAGGAACCAAAAATCTTGTTCCTTTTATTCTTCACGTCTTATACTCACATTGTGTCATTAATATGATATATTATATGAAGTATATCAGTCATCTAGTACCTACCTATAACACAAACCCTGTTTAGCTTGGAGCTAAATGATGCTGTATGGATTGTCGAACATTATATATTGCGACCCGCCCCGCACAGGTGGAATGCTTGTTATATGTAGGTACATATACACTTTCGTCAAAATTTGTAGCGTATTTCTAAAGATATATTTATATATATACATAGGGACAGACAGCGGGGAGCGACTTTGTAGCTTGGCGGGTGTAGAATTCGGGTCTAGACCCTAGAGTTAAAAACTCTTTGATTTTTTTATCTGAAAGTATAAACTATGCAAGACATTCTTCCTCCACTTTTTGGGAATCCATGAACAAAGAAAATATTTTATATACTGATTTTGAAAATGGAACTTCTTTTTGTTTGTTACTATATGATTCTTCTTCCAAAGAAAGCTTTCTTTCATTCGCCTGTCGCCTGTATTAAAACTCTTTATTTGTACCTTTTTCTCTGTAGTTGTAACTAAGTAGTGATTGTTTTTGTGCTTACCTTAATTTTTTTCTGTTAAACATTATTTCAAGTTTTGTTGAAGCATCACTTATTGTTTACAAAAAATATATTTATTTCTAGAACACAGCCTGGGCTAACACAGCCACGGTTTTATTATGCATAATTAAGCTACGGCTGCACTATCAAAGTATGGTGGTACATTTTTAGTGCAATTTTCAGCGCCAGCGTTCAGATTAATGTGCGCGGAAGCTCCTGAAACTTTTAGTGCATGCTTTTTAGTAAAACGTGGCTTTTAGGCTTAAACAATATTCTATGTTTGTGGCCATACTTACAGGCCTGTTTTATAACGCAGAACAACAGTATCAGATTCAATATTTTAACTTTATTAACATTATGGCTTACAAAATAAGCACTTAGACAAGTCAACTCAAACAGTTAATTATTATATAAAATAAATATACACATAAGCTATACCCACAGTAAGTAAGCTTATCTCCTCGCCTCCAGTGGTAGTGTCATCATATTCATCATCAGCCTTAGTCCACTGCTGGACATAGGCCTCCCCTATGAGCGCCATAGATGGCATCATTATGAGGTAGTGTACTAAGAGTAAAATACAATAAATTTATAACACACAAAAAAGATACAAAAAGCAAGAAAACTAGAGGCACAATGGTCAGCCTTATCGGTATGAGCGATCTATTCCAAACAGCTTTGGGATAGGCATCATAAAATTAGTGGTAAAAATCTGTTTCTAGGATCCATAAATACGAAAGAATTTTTACCCGAAAATGTTTTAAAAAACATTTTTTTTTCCCTAAGCCGTGACGATCATCCATCAACTCGATCTTGAAAAAACACAGTTATTTTAGACTGCCTAAACTATCAAACCCATCCTCGCCTCACTCTATCATCATTCCCTTCAATAGCCATATTTTATACAAACCATTTTACCCTGAACCATAGACCTCAGTGAATTGCTTCAGTAAATTTCCACAATAAAATATAGACAGAGGTCTTCTTAAACTAGGGGATAGGTGTAGGCTTAAAGAGGCAGTGACTTCACACGGTACAGTTCGTATGAAATTATATGGCGGTCTTTCGTAATGAAATCGTTTTCATTCCTTTGCAAGATGGAGGGTTTTAGTTAATAAATGATGGTTACCCGACATGAGACGTTTCGTTTATCAAGTTTTATCATTTTATCAATGACTAGCGGCCCGCCCCGGCTTCGCACGGGTATTAAACAAAAATTTCAGAAATTATACACAATAACACGATGAGTTTCACAGTTTTCATACGGATCCCTTACTTTTTCTAACAGCATTGGGATTTTTGACATTGACACGACACTCCATAACTGACACTGGCCGTAGAGAAAAATATTCAACCTTTTTTTCTATTCTGACGCGCCATAATAGAAAGAGGTTGAATATACAGCGCACGATTCAATTATTGAATTTTTCATGCGGATCCCTAACTTTTTTGAAAATATTATGTAGCCTATGTTCATCACGGAAAATTTAGGATTCTAATGGTGAAAGAATTTTTCAAATCGGTCCAGTAGTTTCGGAGCCTATTCAATTCAAACAAACAAACATACAAACAAACAATCAAATCTTTCCTCTTTATAATATTAGTATAGATTTACGTGAAGATAGGGCATTTTACTTTAAATGAATGAATGAATATAAACTAAAACAAAATGTTAGGGAAAAAAATTAAAATATAATTCGAAATATCAGTTTTTTTGATAAAAACCCGATTAATACCGTTAATAATTAAATGTCAAACAAATCGCAAAAGTTTAAATAGATATTTTTTTTTGTCAATAGTTATCCTAAATAAATATTTATTAGTACATAATCTAACAAGACACTTATCAGAAATAGGTATAATACCTATCCTATTGTTATGTAATTCATGGAACAGTGAGGAAAACTAGTACATTTTTTTGTATGTACCCAAAAGTTTCATCTACACTTTTAAATCATTAATCTCGTTATCGTTAAATAGTTGAAAGCTTGCCCAGACCGTCTAGTATTAAAATATTATAATGTCCAGGTACGGTAAAATGTCCGGTTTTAAACCACATAAAGTCTGATAACCGCTGTTACCATTTGAAGGAGCATGATATGATGTATTAGTCCGTTAAGGTTTGCAATAACATCTCCAGTATAACATATGTATTTATATCTTCTGTTTCCGAAATCCTATATAAAAGTAATATTTAACTATCAGTCTCCAAATTGGAAACATACGTATCATAGCCCGGTATCCTCACGTGTAAAAAAGTCGCAATTACTTTAAATCGTGTGTTAGGATTCACGACACGTATTACACGCTCGTGTCATCTAATGTCCAATAATACCAACTATTGAGAGGGATAGAAGTGACTCTCCGACATAAGCATCATCGAAGATCGTAGTTGAGAGGTTCTTTTACGTCACTCTATCTTTCTACAAACAACGGACAAATATTATATATTTAGTCATAACGAGTGCTCTCCAGACACCCAAAACACAAGCCCAGTGATTTTAGTTTGGATCACAAAAGAAATCCCTTACTAAGTAATATCTGGTGAAAAACCTTATTAATTAGTTTATTCACTAATGAATAAACTAATCGATTAATAATAATGAAATGAAAATTTTATTTAACAATATAATAGATATGTATAATGTATAAGTGTATATGTGTACTAATTGTTTTAGTCTGGTAAATACCTACTGAAATTTGCTTTATTAATAAATATTGGACCCATATTATTAATAAAAGAACTAATTAATTACAGAACTTTAGCCAAGTTATCAATCCAACAAGAGCGAACCGAAACGAATTGTGGCGATTTGACATGCATGTTGATTTTAATAAAGAGCTGTGAAATTTTGTACTTGTGGTATTTATACACAATCAAGATAACATTCCGTACTCTTGTCCTGCCAAAGATATGTACGCGATGCCTCAAACCCTTATGCTACATGCACGCCGTGCAGCCCGGCGGGCTGCCTGGCGGGCTGCGCGGCATGCAGCCCGTCCCAGGCCGACGAAAATTCAAGCTGTTCACACGCACGCCCGTCGTGTCAGTCAGTGCATTTGGTTCGCGGCATTCACGTTCACAGGCGCGTTTACGGGCTCGGGCGTACCGTTCACACGCTCGTGAATGTGAATGTGCACGTTGAATATCGAGTTGAACGCGCGCATGTGAACATAGCATTAGGAGTTTCTTAGTACCTAATAAAGAATTTCAGAAAATATTTCGATTCACATTTCTTCCATGTTGGCCAACATAATAAGCAATAAAATTTCCTAGAAACAATGACGTCACATCATTTCTCATCTTGAATGTACTATTAAGCTAGTAAGAATGAGTCGAGGCAATAGTAGTGACTCTCGAGAAAACCTCAACCTCCTCAATTGAGATTCATTGAAGGAATATTTTAAGGAAACGACTAAATAAACCTAAGTATAGTTTATTTCAATAAATAGCTCAGATTACTTTAAGCAGGTGATATTTCAGTTACAAACTGACGTACTTTGTCAATAATATTTCAATTTGTATGTTAGTAATTATTTTTACTTTCTTTGCCGCTTCTATGTTTTTATTACTGCGTAATCTAGCGCCGCACCTCGTTACGGGTTATTCAAAACGTGGCGAATTGCCAGTCTCAAATAAACAGTGTCATAATCCTTGAGAGGTGTCATCGCGCCGATCGATCTGTACCTTCCTATTTAGGTCAGACTTGTTAGTTTAAATGAAAAATACTGGCTGTAGGCATTAGGATAAACAGCTAATCTATATAAATATTAACTATTTATATAGATTAGCTCTACATTATTGTGTAATGTGATTTGAATCCCATCACACTTCACACTAATATTGAACATCATGTCAGTCCACAAACGTCTACTGCACATAGCCAAACTTCATGTTAATAAGCTCCTTAGAGTTAATGATTATTTATGTATGATGTAGATGATGATGTTGTAAGTTGGAGTTTTCCCTGCCCTTGCGGGGTAGGATTTATAAGATGTATTGAAGTTATATAAATATTATTTATAGTTCTATAACCCCTCAGGTTAGGCAAGAAGTTTCCCAGCTTACAGAAAAATCTACTTATCTATAATAATGAATTTAGATTTAAAAAAATCCTTAAATCAGTGCGTTTATTCCTTTATTTATCAACGATTTTTTTTTACATTAGTATTTATTAACCTTACTTTATGTTATTGTTCTTATTTAACTCTACTTTATGGTATTGTTAGCATTAACTGAGAGTGGCTCAGATATGATCTAAAGAGGTTTGATAATAAGTACTGGCTACATTTACGTATAAACCTACTCGTACATTACTCTGGTTTAAGGACATTACTTTTAGTTCTGTATCAAAAACGTTGTAGAACTAATTATTTAATTACAAAGGACCACGGCACCATAGTAGAGTTCCCAGGTCCAATTAAAACACAAGTTGTATTATTTGAAATTGTTTTAGTTGGACCTGGGAACTCTACTATGGTGCCGTGGTCCAACTGCAAAGATAGTTGGACTACGACCCCTAGTAAAGGCCCGTAGTCCAACTAATTGGACAGAGCAGTTGGACCACTGCCCCATAACGGTTTTTTTCTTATTTTCTTATATATTATCTAATGTATTTTCATAATTTAGAAAAAAATCGTTGCTAGAAAGTAATTGCTTTAAGCAATAGGGAAGCCTATTGTATGTTTTGTTCTAATTAAGATACAAAATTTTATTATGTACATGTTTCATATTACAATAAAGGTTTCATTCATATACTGGGACGTAAATGCTTTTATTATGTAAGGGTCCATTGATAACGTATTAACGCTCTTTACTTTGTTTTCAAATAAATTTATATTCTCTATTTATAGAACATCGAGTCAAATTAGAACTAGTATAAAGGCGCATACAGCACCTAAACTAGCGCCACCTTTTGTTAAACAGAATAATAACTTTATGTTATTATTCTGGAATGAAGGGAATGAAAGGAAGGAATTTTCAAAAATCCATCGTCCAGTTTGTGATACCTATCATAAGCTTTTTTTTAATGCCTCTGTAATAGTTTTATTCTATTTAGTTTAGGAAGAGATACGAAAATAGATTTTGGTGGCCACCAAGGGCAACTTCGTTCCTTTGTCTAGTATTCTAGAAACATATACTTATATATTAGTTATAGAGTATAGGTATCCTTCTATAAAACCATGTTTATGTAAAGAGCGAGACACCTGACACTATAAAAACTTGCTTATTTTGCTGGCGCACGGGACACGTGACCCGGGAATCGGGATGTTTCTTCCTTTATTTTTTGACCTGCAGCGAGTAAACTGTTCCGAGGCGTAATACCGGAACTTGGAAGCGTACGAGAATTTTCAGAGCTTTGTTTGTTTTTGGATGTTCTGCGTTGTTTATCCGACTAGTATTCATTATCTCTATGAATTTATTAATAGAGTACTTTCGAACTTTCTTCAACGATAAATTTAGTAAAACTCAGCAGCAATCTAAGTTAGTTCTACTTTAGAACGAAAGATTTTGTACGCGCACGTCAAAAGAGCTTTGGTTTTGGTTCACAATCGGGTTTATATCGAGAACTAGCGGTCCGCCCCGGCTTCGCACGGGTATTAAACAAAAATTTTAGAAATTATACACACTAACACGATGGGTTTCACAGTTTTCGTACGGATCCCTTACTTTTTTTTAACAGCATTGGGGTTTTTGACATTGACTCGACACTCCATAACTGACACTGGCCGTAGAGAAAAATCAAGCACCGTGCGCTATATATTCAACCTCCTTTTCTATTATGACGCGCCATAATAGTAAAAGAGGTTGAATATACAGCGCACGGTTAAATTATTTAATTTTTCATGCGGATCCACAACAATTATGAGAATCTGGTGCCGAGATTCGTGTTATTATTACCCAATCTTTATCACACAAGGCGCTCGTAACGTGGACGACAAAAAGCAGCCAAGTTTTAAATGGAACTTTTGTCTGCTAATCTTAAGGATACATCTAATATACAGAAACTCTTCTATGTTCTACATTATTTTTTGTAACGGAATTATTGTATTTATATATGTTTATGTATGCGTGTATAAATATTTTTTCTATCATTATTTTCTAAAATAAATAGATATCTGGTCAATAAATCAAAAAAAACTGTGAAAATAACAAAGAGAGAATCATTACATACTTACGTAAGTATCATATTTATATAGGATATAATTATAATATAGGTATCTTCTAATGTTTGAAATTAATTGGCAAATTTGTGGAGAAACCTGACCATATTTTCGACTGTGCAGATGAACACAATATCCTGTAGCTGATATGTGTGAAAATTAATTAAAAGGTCTTTGACCTAAGTATCAATGAATGTTTGCCGTTTAATTTATATTTTTTCATGCCATCACACGAAAAAATATAAACAACATCCAACAGCGACAAAAGGTTGCTAAGCTAAATGAAAAGCTTTTGCCACAAAAACAACATTTCTAAATTGCTTAAAAGCTTCAAAACAAAACCCTGGTTCTTGCGGTGAATTCTTAGAAGTTCGAAACATTATTACAGATCAATAGACCTTTCGAAAACACGTGCGACCTTTGAAATTCGACCTTTATTTTTACCAGTCTCGTCTAACTCGGCTGAATAAAGAGGCAAAATAGTCTTTGAATGTATTCTTTCCCATAAAAAAAGTAAAATTATGTAAACATACACACCTTGTTACATGCAAACTTTTTTCATTACACTCAGGTACTCTTTTCAGAATATTTATTAGAAAAACTAAGTTTGTTTCATTCTTTCTTGTTGCTTTTAATATTAAACTGGGGTTCCGGGTACATAAACCTTTATGAACAAAGGCTGCAAACAATTTAATATTATAGAAATTCCGTATAAAATTTTCTTCGAAATGGCAAGTACAGCTAGTGTTTTATTGACACAATCTCTAAACTTCTAAACCTACGAGGCAAGAAGCTGGTGTATTGTCCTAGGTAGGTTATAGCAGGTTGGCAAAAGGTCTGATTTCATAGTACAGGAATTGCAGATATGTTCGAACGAAATACTAAATATCAATAAAGAGACCTTACAATAGCGGGGTTGTCGCATCTACAGATTTACAAATTGGGGTGGCAAGATGAAAATAAATATGGAACTCGCATAAAACGATCCTGAGAAAAAAGTTGTGCTAATTTGACCGGGTTATATAAGCCACAAAAATGTCTATAATACCTGGACTTATTCCTTAACGATTTTCTAGTTTTACTTGAATGTACAAGGAATGCGTTTTACTTTATAATCGTATCAAGTAAAAGGACTTTGTTAAAAAACTGAAAGTAACGTAATGCAATTTTATCAATTTCAAAAATTATAAGTTTTTACATTCGTTGGGTTACATTATTGAAGTACTCATACGAAATCCTAATTTTTTGAATATATTCTATATTTTTTTGGATATAACCTATGTTCATCACGGATAATGAGGATTTTTCAAATTCCGATTTTCGAGCATTCCGAGCACTTTCACAGTAAGTTTAAAATAAATCCGACATGTATTTCATAATACCTACAATTCAATAACAAAATGGAAACCCAGCACAAAATATTTATAAAACCATGTTTTCTCTTCTATGAGTTTACAAGGCATTGTAAGCGCGATAAATTCCTGGGCTCTTTGTTCTACGCGTATTGAGGGGGTAGATAACAGACAATAGCATTGAAATAGAATAGATGTGTTAATGGATGAGTGAATGTAAATTTCTTGTCTGTTCCATGAATATGAAATGAATGGCTTCGAATTCGTAGTCCGTATTCGTACAATACGGTAAGATAATATCAACAATGCTAAAAGCTTTGCTAATGTCTGAAACAGCATATCCTTGGATATTCCTACCTATTCCTAACTTCCAAGGTCCAGAATACTGGCTTACTGGGCCTTCTGGTATCAGCCTATATTTTTAAGTACTAGAAATATTTTTCGTTAATAAATATTTTACAATATGTAACATACAAACAAATACAAGCACTGTTTTTAGATACAATGAAACTAATAAAACGTAATAACTATTTAATGAATTCGTCAAACACAGACACGACTGTATTTAATGAATCCGTCAAACATAGACACGATTGTATTTAATTAATCTGTCAAACATAGACACGATTGTATTTAATTAATCTGTCAAACACGACTGTTTTTTAATTGTTACTGCATACTTCTTAGAGCCCATGACACACCTGGGTGAACAATGAAAAAAAACCCGTGATTATTCAAACCCTATACTCGTTGATCAATTGTTCATTCTCAATTAGTTCTCTTCTCTCTAATATCCGAACATGTCACGTAGCCCGTTAACAATAACGTAGGTAACCAAACCATAATAACCGCTCACCTGCCCGTAACCACCGTAACTAGCTAATGGGCCACATCTCTGAGAACCGACACTAACAAACTCAATTATGGCCGCGGCTATCCCGCTAATTCTGTTACAAAGCCTGGTCTGTTGCTAATGGATATAATATCTGGTTGGTAAAGTCAAAATTTGATAATCGCTGAAAATTATCAATCTTCAATACATACACCGAGACGCCAGCATTCTGGCTTAGAATGCTGGCAGCATTGCCATTAAAGCATTATCAATGCTTATCATTTAACGAAAGCTAGCATTATGCAATAATCTGTGGACTCCATAAACATCATCACCAGCCTATAACAGTCCACTGCTGGACATAGGCCTACCCAATGAGCGCCAAAGATGGCATTATCATTTGGGGGTTAGTACCCATAATCCCCACGCTGGGTATGCGGGTTGGGGATCGCAGTTCGGTGTAGTTGTTCTGCAGAGGGTGCTGCTGCCCGCCCCCCGGTGTGTTTCCCTTAGTCGCCTCTTATGACACTCACGGGACTTCATGAGAAGTAGAAATTTTAATTTTAAAGTGTATAAGTACCTGCTTAATTTTTCAATATAACTTAGTTCCCAAGCAAATCATTAAACATAATACAGCATACCATTGCCAAGCACAACATCAACAACAACATCACCAGCCTATAATAGTCCACTGCTGGACATAGGGCCTCCCCTAATGAGCGCCATATTGCCAAACACAAATGCTTGATTTACCGATGCATACAATGACGACCGACACTCCGTTTCATATTCCAATTATTACTCATTATCATTAATTGGCTGCTGAGCGCTTTGAAGATTACTTATACATAACATATTAATGTGTTCACGTCATCAAACGTTAATAATTGTGCCAATTATCATTATTGTACATATTTTTTAAAACTTTGTTGTGTGTGGATGTGGCCACTCTAAGAGTTAACAAAGAAAATTACAAAAACCAAATTAGAACTATTATTTGCAGATAAAACAATTGAGCTAACTCCAGACTGTTGACAGCTTAACTGATCCCTATCAATACCAGTCAGAAGCACCCCACGACACTGTCTGTTTATATATTATGTTTACCATTAAATTCTGCAGAAAGCTCAAATACAATGCGCTCCTCAAGATTCGACCGCAAACCGCCAAAATAAACAAGAATCAATCGTCCATTAAATAATAGCCAATGAATGTCCACTGGAGCCAAACTTTCTATATAAAATTTAATGATATTGACAGAAAACTCTGAATTTATGAATATTGGGCGTCCATACAACACGCTTGCCCGGTCGGACATGGCTAGTAGACCGCGAAATCAAGGATTTTATGAACAACTATATGAACAGAAATACACCATAAGGCTACAGAAATAAGAGCTAACTTTCAGTGGAGGACGGTTTATAGATTCGTATAAAATACTTAGAATAGAGAGCAGCTGAAAAATCTGGAATAATTGGAGACATGGTGATAATTGGCTAAAATGTGCCAAGTTTTCTCTATGCGTTAAAACACTTTCATGGTTATGTACCCTAAAGTCATTAACAACGGGATAATAAACATGAAAACTCATATATAAAATCATTGTAAATAAGATATGGAGTAATAATTTACTTTAGCGTGATATATTTCGTGAGATTCACAAAAAACACCACTTCCATCTATAGGAAGTTGCAGGTCCGATTCCCGCCTCGGGACAAATAATTGTACGATCTGAAAAAAATTTCAGGGTGTTCTGGTCGTTTTCTATGTATAATAAAAAATATCTATATAGATACTCGTATATTATTTTACATAATTATTTATTTGTCAAGAATTATTTATTTATTGCCGTGTGGTGCCGGCATAGAATTTCACCACCCCAACTCTTCCCGTGGGTGTCGTAAGAGGCGACTAAGGGAATCACACCGGGGGGCGGGCAGCAGCGCCTTCTGCAGAACAACTACACCGAACTGCGATCCCCAACCCGCATGCCCAGCGTGGGGATTATGGGCAATAACCCCCAAATAATGATGCCATCTATGGCGCTCATTACGGGAGGCCTATGTCCAGCAGTGGACTATTATAGGCTGGTGATGTGATTTATTTATTATATGACTTCTTTTGGCAAATGTTTAGTTGCAAATAAATAAATTATCGCAAAAGAGACACATAAAACCTTTCGCAACAAAGAAAGTTACAAACTAGTATTCACAATTGTAACAATGTAGCTGATTGCAGACTATTGCAAACAATCTACTTGTAGCTCAACTGATAAGTATGGATATGAATCAGAAAGGTCGTTTTACTTTTTTCGGTATACCTTTCCAAAATTTTCCATAGGATACAACTCACACCGTTGTTCTCGAAACATAGACAAAGGGTTATTTTATGTGTTCTTAGAAAGGGTTCGTGACGTCTACTCCAAAAAATATTATCGTTTATCGCTATTGACGTCTTATCTGGTAAAATAATGATCGGTTCTTTAAAACTGTGGATCGTAAGAGTCGACTAACTTGGGAAACTACCACAGGACGATCAGCAACTATTTGCTATATATATAGAATACTAGCGGTCCGCCCTGGCTTCGCACGGGTATTAAACAAAAATTTTAGAAATGATACACACTAACACGATGGGTTTCACTGTTTTCATACGGATCCCTTACTTTTTTTTAACAGCATTGGGGTTTTTGACATTGACTCGACACTCCATAACTGACACTCCATATCTGACACTGGCCGTAGAGAAAAAGCAAGCACCGTGCGCTATAATATTCAACCTCTTTTTCTATTTTGACGCGCCATAATAGAAAAAGAGGTTGAATATACAGCGCACGGTTCAATTATTGAATTTTTCATGCGGATCCCTATTCATCATCATTCATCATCAGCCTATGTTAGTCCACTGCTGGACATAGGCCTCCCCTAATGAGCGCCATAGCGCCCTGTCTTCAGCTTGTCGCATCCAGCATCTGCCAGCAGTCTTTCGCAGATCGTCATCCCACCTGGCTGGAGGGCGTCCTACACTACGTTTACCAAGTCGCGGTCTCCACTCAAGAACACGTTTACCCCAGCGGTTATCGGTTCTTCGCGATATATGGCCGGCCCACTGCCACTTCAGTTTGCTAATTCTCTGAGCTATGTCGATGACTTTAGTTCTCTGTCGGATGAATTCGTTACGAATCCTATCCTTCAGAGAAACTCCGAGCATAGCTCTTTCCATAGCTCGCTGAGCGACTTTGAACTGGTGTACCAACCCTATCGTGAGTGTCCACGTCTCAGCTCCGTAGGTCATGACTGGTAGGACGCACTGATTAAAAACTTTCGTTTTCAAACATTGCGGTATGGATGACGAGAAGACTCGACGTAGTTTTCCGAACGCTGCCCAGCCTAGCTGGATCCTCCTCTTGGCTTCCTTCTCGAAATTGTTTTTACCCAACTGCAAGGTCTGCCCGAGGTAAGTGTACTCAGAAACAATTTCGAGAAGGTGGCCATGTACGATCACCGGTCTTGGATCAATGTGGCCATTGATCATGATTTTGGTTTTATCCAAATTCATGCCAAGACCGATACATCGGGAGGCTGAAGCTAGACTGTCCAGCATCCGGTTCAGCTCCTCTAGCGACTCCGCCATTAAGACTATGTCATCAGCGAATCGCAGGTGTGAGATGTACTCGCCGTTTATGTTGATGCCCTTGTCTTTCCAGTCCAGCGTCTTAAACATATCTTCCAACGCGCTCGTGAACAGTTTCGGGGATATAACATCCCCCTGCCTCACTCCTCTGCGCAGTTGGATCGGTTTAGTCTGCTGGTCCTGTACTCGGACACTCATCGTAGCGGCTTCGTAGAGACATCTCAGCACGTCGATATAACGATAGTCTACTTGGCATCGCTGTAAGGATTGTAGAACAGCCCAGGTTTCAACGGAGTCAAAGGCCTTCTCATAGTCCACAAAGGCCAGACACAGGGGCTGATTATACTCTTCGGACTTCTGTATAATCTGCCTCACTGTGTGAATGTGGTCTATGGTACCATATCCTCCGCGAAACCCAGCCTGCTCCGGTGGCTGAAACTCGTCGAGTCTCCTAGCGAGACGGTTCGATATAACTCGTGAGAATAGCTTATAGACGTGACTTAGGAGCGAGATGGGTCTATAATTTTTAAGGAGGGTTTTATCTCCCTTCTTAAAAAAGAGCACCACCAAACTCCCACTCCACGCCTTTGGAGTTCTCCCACTGTGAAGGACGGCGTTGAAGAGGCTCTGTAATTCCTGTATAACAGGGTATCCTCCAGCTTTTAAAAGCTCTGATGTTATTCCGTCCTCACCGGGGGCTTTTCCATTTTTAAGCTGCCTCAGAGCTAACACAATCTCGTCTTGACTGATGTCTGGCAGTTCGTCGGTATAGTGGCGTATCAAGGTGGCTCTAGAATCGTGGCCGTCTCGTTGGGAACGGGGAGCATAAGCAGCGTATAAACGGCCATAAAAGTCCTCTATCTCGGCCGATATCTCCGGCTTCGACAATACGGTCCTTCCGTCGTGCGTTGTAAGCTTCGTCAAGTGGCTCCTGCCAAGCTGCTGAGTGAATACTTTGGACCCTCGGTTTCGCTCTATCGCCTCTTCAATGAGGCGTGCATTGGAGCTCCGAAGGTCGCGCCGTACCATCTTCGCAATTCGCTTGTTCAGGTCTGACCTTTCTGACGAAGTCGCTTGGGTGGTTTCCCGTCTTTTTGTCATCAGCCCAAGAGTCTCATCCAAGAGTTTGGACTTCTTACCAGTACGCTGCTTTTTGCAAAACTTGATGCCCTCGTCCCTCAAAGTTTCGACCAGATTGTGTAGGGTCTCGTCAGCGTCATCAGTGGGTTCCAAGGCAGCGAATCTATTCCCGAGAAGCTGCTGAAACTTCTCGGTGCCCGCCAGGATTCTGATTGGGTTCGGTCGGAGCGTGGACTTCATCAGACGGTTTCTTTCAAGCTTCAAATTTATATTCAGAGAGCCTCGAAGGAGTCGGTGATCAGATCCGGTATTGAACCTGTTGATCACTGAGACATCTCTGAATTTATGCTTGCTATCCGTCATGATGAAGTCGATCTCATTTTTAGTCACAGAATCGGGACTCCGCCATGTCCACTTCCTTTGGGGCCGTTTCTTAAAGAAAGAGTTCATTAAGAACAGCCCCTCCTTCTCAAGGAAGTTGACAAGCATTTGTCCCCTGTGATTTCGAACACCAAAACCATGCGGGCCTATTCGGGATTCGTTGCCATTCTGGGTTCCCACCTTGCCGTTAAAGTCCCCCATAACAACGTTGAAGTGAGCCTTGGTGGTGTGATGTAAGGCTTTGGATATGTCTTCGTACATATCCTCCACTTCATCATCCGAGTGTGTCGAGGTCGGTGCGTAAACCTGAATGACCTTCAAGCTGTAGCGCTTAGACAGCCGAAGGATCAGGTACGCTACCCTGTTCGACACACTGGAGATTTCTTCCACGTTGTTAGAGAGGGCCTTATTGACGAGGAAACCTACGCCACCCTGGGATGTTTTATCACCCTCGCGAAAGTAGAGAAGATGGCCCGAGTCTAGGGTTACGGTGTCCTCCCCCTCTCTACGGACTTCACATAACCCTAGAATATGCCATTTAATGTTCTCTAACTCCACTTCCAACTGCGCTAGATGGTGATCAAGCCTCAGAGTGCGTCCGTTAAACGTTGCCAGGGTCAGTTTGTGTGGTGGATGGTAGCCTGGGGTAGCCCGGAGATTCTTCGCACCCCCTGCCCCGCCGTTACCATGGCCGCTACCATGGCCAGGAATAGCGAGGCGGCCGGGAACTGGGGGCCATTTTATGGCTGGTTTTATCATATGGGGGATATTGCCCATAATCCCCACGCTGGGCATGCGGGTTGGGGATCGCAGTCCAGTGAGATTGTTCTGCAGAGGGCGCTGCTGCCCGCCCCCCGGTGTGTGTTTCCCTTAGTCGCCTCTTACGACACCCACGGGAAGAGTTGGGGTGGTGAAATTCTACGCCGGCACCACACGGCGGATCCCTAACTTTTTTGAAAATATTATATAGCCTATGTTCATCACGGAAAATTTAGGATTCTAATGGTGAAAGAATTTTTCAAATTGGTTCAGTAGTTTCGGAGCCTATTCAATTCAAACAATCAAATCTTTCCTCTTTATAATATTAGTATAGACTATATAATATTTATATATATTTTTTTTAACGAGTCAAATGCTTTCGCCACACTGCCTGTCATGCTTTGTAAACATGGCAAAAGCTCTTTTGGGAGACATGTTCAACGGTCAAATTAAATCTTCGATTTTTGTAAGAATTCCGTGGGCTGCTTAGACAAGAAACAAAACAGCTCGTGTTACTATTGTTTTGTTCCGAACATCGCAATCATTTCTCGCAGTAGACACTGGGACACACTGGTTACCTATCGAGATAAGACAAGCGAACAACAAATCCAGCTTCAAGTTATCTTGTTGATATATTGTGTTCGATTGCTTGTATCATGTCACACGCAGGTACTTGAAAAAACAGACGAGATGTTTATTCTCAACAACCTTTCATTCTATCTACAATACACTAACCCACTATGATATTTAGATTATTTAGTCTCCTTATTACAGTATTATTTCTGCACCAATTTCATGTATGAAGTGATCTTAATTTATCCTACTGGACAATTTAGATGTATTCAAAAGCACTTATGTATATATGTTCATATGTATTATCTATACTACTGGACCGATTCAAAAAACCTTCATAAGAATTCAACATCATCCCTGAAAAATATAGGCTATATAATATTTTCAAAAAAGTTAAACAACAGTGATCTAACTAAATAAAAAACTAGTATTTACAATTGAAACAATTGAGCTAACTGCAGACTGTTGCGAACAAACTACAGGTAGCTCAACTGATCCATATCAATACCAGTTGGAAGTGTACCCAAGATGCTGGCTGAATTCCACGTTGTATGGCAATGCTGATGCGCTGCGCCAGATAAATAATATAAATGAATAACTTACTTATAATTTTTGAATTATTTGTTTAATACCAGTGCGAAGCAGGGGCGGATACATAGTATTTCTTAATTTTTGTTTGCGGTTTTTTATTCGTTCTCAAAATAACCCACAGATACTTCTTAATTGACAAGCAGGAAATTCAGGATATCACGGACTATAGCAAATGAACAATATTCGATGCAAAGCTACATGTAAAAGTTATACAGGTTGATTCATACCTACAATAAACCTCTCTTGTAAGTCAAAAACCATGCAGATTTAGAGAGATTCTTCAACTAAGACCTTTTCCATCTTTTCTGGTCACGCGTCACGCATTCATTTCTCAAAAGCTCTGCCCGGACGGCCAGCCACATGGGTGCATACGTGACGATAATAGCAAAACCAACCTTTTCGTTCGAAGAATACGATTCAAAGTTGTAACCGAGTTTGTTTGAAATTCTTTTATGATACATGAAGATGTTTTTAGCAACAGAACGAGGATTTCCGAACGCTATCCACGTTTACGGGATCGCGTCTAAAATAACGTTCTGTTGCCATTTTGTTACACATCCCGTTTATTTTGTGACATATCAATTTTATTTGGAATCCGATATACCAAAATGATGTTTTCTTTTTTATCTTCTGTTCATTTTTATTTTTATCTCTTTCAGCAAAACCCTTAATAATCATGATTTTAGTAGCTGTCCGCCCCGGCTTGGCACGGGTATTTAACAAACTTTTCAAAAAGTATAAATTCTTACTTATACTTACACGTTACATTATTGAAGTTTTCATAAGGAACCCTACCTTTTTTGAAAATATTCTACAGAATTTGTTCATCCGGTATAATGTAGAATTCCAATGGTGATATAATTTTTCAAATCAGTCTATTAGTTTCAAAGCCTATTCAATTAAAACAAACGAACAATCTTTCCGCTTTTTAATATAGATAAAATTATTGCAGCGTCATTTGGGCTTTGTTAAGCATGATGATATGGGGTCTGATATGATGGTGATAATGATTATATCTAACAGCAATCTGGGGCAGTACTCTCATTTATTAGTGCACTATGACGATTGGTTTGCCAGAGAATAATACATCTACCTAGTATAAAATAACTAAAGTATAACAACTACTAACTAAAATATAACTATAACGAAATACGCGCGTCAAAAGTGTCCAGCTTTTGTGTCAAGGTTTAAATTGCAATTGAATCATGTTTTGATGCAAATAGCCACACGCACTATCTAGAGTTTATCTTCCAATGAATGTAAAGATTCTAGAACGATACATTATCATAGTAAAGCAGGTGAGCAGAATTGGCACCTGTTTATTATACGCTTCTATAGTAAACGCAAACGATGTAGCAATATGTAACGAACACTTTACAAACAGCGTTCACTTCGCTGACGTCCTTTAGTAAAATTACTGGAGCTACGTAGCTAATTCTACGCCAATAGCTATGAGCTATAGATCACGGCCGCACTGCGGCATGGTAAGTAGGCGGCTAGGTCAGCTGGTTGCTTCGATGACAGCTTAGCAGGTTGCTTTCTTGGTACTTAGGTATCATCGAAGCAATCTTAGCTCCGCAGGTTTCCACACAAAAACCTAACAAAACAAAACGGCACAAAATTCTAAAATCGACAGCGTATCACCACATCCACTATCGTCGGTTACATATTTTTGGTACGTTCGTTTGCCTCACCATGGTAAAAATATGGTACAGTAAACAAACGTAGCTTAGATGGGTCCAAGCTACCATCACACAGAACAAGATAATGACATTGAAGATTTTTGTGTAACTATACCATGTTTACAAATTGACTTTCTTCAATTTTCTTTATATTTATTATTATTATAAAGAGAACCCTAGTATCTAAGTAAATCGAATTTAAGACTAGTACTAACCAGAAAACCTGTAATATTTTTGACAATAAACAATTATAATATTTATCCTGCAGTGCGGCCTAGCTATATAGACGGCTACGAAACTTGTAGCCTCGTAGACCGTCTACGAAATTCGTAGCCTCGTAGAGCGTCTACGAACGGTCGAGTACTTCACTGATCGCGTTGACCTTTGAGGTTGTATTCCTGGACTTAAATTTATCGAGAATATAATTTAATTTATATTATAAAGTGTTTATAATATAATTTTTTTACTACGTTACGTTAGCTTGTGATAGTTAGTTAACAAACAATTGTTCCAATAAACGAATTCTAAAAAGCTGGGGTTGCTCTCTACACAAATCAAAATCGTACAATATAATTCAAATAATTTACTTGGGTATACTTACTGCACATAATTATTTTACATAGCCTGCTACATTGAAGAAAGAAGTAGAATCTCTATGGCCTGCTAACATCTAAGGCTTTTTGTAGCATTGGTTACATCACAGATTCTGTATGTAGTTACTATGGCAACGCTACTATTGTTCAAAATTTACACACAACACGACGCGATAGCCTTTTGTTATTATTATAACTATAAAGTATGGTTGACCGCATCTACATATAATCTACTAAACCATTACCAGACCTCCATTACTGTCCAAAGGTTTCCCGCCCTAGGCCTAGGCGGGCGGCATCTGGCGCCTTGACATATGAGCTGTTTGAGCGGCTATTACGTAGATTGCCTTTGGATCTACGACGCTGGAACCGAGAGTAAATTGAAACATTATTTACTGATTACCTTTGTATGACTTTGTTTGTTCTTTTTGGGGTTAGTCGCCTCTGAATAAAAGGTTTCAGTGAAATTTGATAGAAGAAAAGAAAAGTCACAATACACAGTACATTTAATATTCCTAAGTTGTGATGTTTGTGTGATCTTCTCGCCAATATTATTCAATAGATCTACTCCCTCAAAGTCTGCGTAAATGAAGATGTAGACTTGGAAGAGTATACTTTTAAACACGGAAGTCATGCGAAGCCGCAAGCATGTTATCTATTTATCAATAAATTACAAAAAAAAACGCATCAAATCTAAATATAAATAAATATCATTTTATTCAGGTCATTATTACGATTAACATCTTATGCTATGTTCACATGCGCGCGTTCAACTCGACATTCAACGTGCACGTTCACGTTCACGAGCGTGTAAACAGTACGCCCGAGCCCGTAAACGCGCCTGTGAACGTGAATGCCGCGAACCAAATGCACTGACTGACGCGACGGCGCGTACCTGGGACGGGCTGCATGCCGCGCAGCCCGCCAGGCAGCCCGCCGTGCAGCCCGCCGGGCTGCACGGCGCGCATGTGAACATAGCATTAAATACATTTTGAAACGATGAAAGCTTTACAAACTGTCCGGTAATGTCAACGCCGTAATCTTGAATTTTATAACCTAAAGTCAGCGAAGCTTATTACAATTTCAATAATTAAACGATAAGTAGTTGATAAAATTGAGAAACAGAATAGTATAATTATGGTTTATCACATTATTATTTAAAAAATACATGCTATGATGTCTTGGCTTGTAATTTTTAGTACGTAGTCGACTTTATAACTTGATGTTATCTGTAAATAAAAGCTTTTAAAGGTTTTCCCTAAAAATATATGTAAATAGGTATATCTTATGAGCACCAGATTGCTGAAATACCTGCAGATTATATAAGATTTGTTATGCTCCGGGAATCGAACGCGCAACCTATCTCATTGGAGGCCCACTACAGCCTAGCCCAAGCCAATGTTATGAACATTACAATACAATACAATACAAAAATGCTTTATTGTACACCAGAAATTTAACACAACAAAAGACATTACTTATGACAAGTACAATGAATGAATGAAAGAATGAAAGAATGAATGAATGAAAGAATGAATGAATGAAAGAATGAATGAACGAATGAATGAATGAATGAACACTTTATTGTAATTTTTGCTATAAATAAACAGTTACATAATCTTATATCTAAATTAATTAAAAACGTGCAATGGGCGGCCTTATCGCTTAGAAGCGATCTCTTCCAGGCAACCATTGGATGGAAATAATTATTTGCATTTAAGAAAGGCTGGGGTGTACCAAGGGTGTGCCTTACTTTCGTATGACTTTGTTTGTTTTTAGGGGTGTGTAACCCCTAAAAATAAACTCTCTGCAATAAAAGCAAAGAAATTCAATTCAGCAAAAATTCGGATCTATTTCTGAAGGTTAAAGTTCAAGTGATTTATTTGCGAAAATGGATCATTACTCATTTTCTTACTTTGTACAGACAAAAATACTAACGTTTAGCAGTATTCATTCAATCTATACAAATATTATAAAGAGGAAAGATTTGATTGTTTGTTTATTTGAATCAGGCACCGGAACTACTAGACCGATTTGAAAAATTCTTTCACCATTAAAGTTCTACATTATCCCTGATGAACACAATGAAGGATATGGAATATTTTCAAAAAAGATAGGTAGCATGAATACTGTAAAACCCAAAGTGTTAGTGTATAATTTTTTTTTTTTAATTTTTTTGTTAAATACTCGTGCGATGCTGGGGCGGACCGCTAGTGAGTTATTAATATAACTTATTCTCGTAATACATATAGACTGATATTTCTATTCATATAATTGTCTACAAGTAATTTATTTACACGAGCTTACAATTAGTTTTTTTTTAATGGCCAAGCCTTTATTAACAAATAAATTACAATGATCTAACTAAATAAAAAAACCACTAGTATTTACAATTGAGCTAACTGCAGACTGTTGCGAACAAACTACAGGTAGCTCAACTGATCCATATCAATACCAGTTGGAAGTGTACCCAAGATGCTGGCTGCATTGCCACGTTGTATGGCAATGCTGATGCGCGCTGTGCCAAATATTGACCAGCTCTCGGGTCACACGTCGCTTCGACCAGACGCTCTGATAATTTTTTGAAGACCCGGAGAGCCTCGGTACCCCACGGACCTAGGGTCTCGACACCAAGGGGAGCAAATTTGTAGGCTCTGTCGAGACCTGCATATTTGCGCCTCTTAAGATCCTCGGCCAAATCTGCCGCCGCACCAGCCCTCACGGTTACAATTAGTTAATACCATCTACATTGGTTTACATAACTATTAGTATTATTTTAACGGGTATTTATCGCGTTTATTTACCTATTTTTCCCAATATTTCATCACGTTTACACACTGTCGTGGCCACGGAATGAAAATAGTACTGATAATTATGTGATAAATCGCGTTATTTTAAAAATATCTACGTTGGATTACATTAATAAAGTTTTTGTAGATCCCGATTACGGATGTAGGAACATAATGTTGAAAGAAATTAATAGAATGTTTCAATTCGGTCCAATAGATTCGGAGCCTAATTAATCCACAGAAACAATAAGATATTTCCTCTTTATAATATTAGTAAAGATCAATTGTTTGCCGTTTCCCGAATTAGATCAAAGGTTATGGTACAATTGAATTGAATATCATACAATTATGGGATAATTGAACAACCGTTTGGTTAATAATGTGGTAACCAAGTTACCTGAGCATTATTGGTGTTCATTATGACGAATGTAATTATATCCGTCAAGTGCGAGTGTAAATCTTGCATCGAGGGTTTTGAACGTTGGCCGATTATGTATACCTACCGATATTATTTCGGAGATTAATGTGAATTTTTCGACATTTATCAATTTGTTTCAAGTATTATGAAGCTGATATTCTAAATTACCTTGAATTTGACACCCCATTTGAAAATTAGTATTTTGACCATTTCCCGAAAAGTTGTTTACGACGCAGGGTCGATTCACGCTTCGGGACAAATTTTGTAGGATCTTCAGATTTTTTGTCATAGAACAAAAGTCGTTTGTCTTGATTTACCCAGGTCGCCTTTAAGAGGTTATTGATCATCTACCTATAACCCTGTATATTAGCTTTTATTATGGCAAATAAATAGGTATATGTTGTATTTTGTATTTGTATTGTATTACGTAATACAAACGGAGATAATTACAAGCAACGTTCGAAAACGCATTCAAGCAACATGCAGCGTGGTGCGTGGCAGTGTGTTGATCGCCTAACCGATGCGATGTATAAAAACGACTGTTATGTTTATAATATTTATCTGTTTGACAACGATATATTCTGTAAACAGTGTTAATAATAATGATGGAAAATTTAAGTAAATATGTTTACCACGGCGAATTATGTAGAACCAAACCGTAATTACTAGGATGACCACTAAGCTATCTGGAACATAAAGCTAAATAGCTATTAGCACTGTGTGACTGCTCTAGTGTAGTTAGTGGCTCAGATTATAGATGGCGCTATTTGTAAGTATAACGACTACAGCCCGTTACGCCCTTAGACAGGCTGTGAGGACAGCTGGGTTATTCAAATCTACAGATATATGAAAAATCTTGAAAATGTTTAATGGGTGTTGTCACCTACCCTACTGTAGTTACTCAAATAAATTAATACATAAAGAAACTACAAGTGCAGCCAAGCACATGAAAAACTGCTTTTCAATGTGTGTAATCATCAGAGATCATAAGTATAAGACATTGGTCTGACACCGAACCTCCAGGTTTTGTCGTTCGTCGAACTGATGTGAAGGTGAGAAATGATATAAATAACATAAATATAAATAAACAGTAAAGCTAAGCTCGCCTAAGTTTCCTTTCTCATTAATGTCTGCACAGATTCAGCAATATTTATGGATTTGTTTGCAAATATAAATTATCGGCCAATGTCTGTCTTTTATTTTTGTAAGTTATTTCGTTCGAAAACTGAGAAGTAACTCCACTAAACTCCACTAGCTAGACCGTTGATGGTAACATGTGTATGAACGAAATTCCCTGACCCAATTTGATAAAAAGGGAAAAACACAAGTAATATATTATGTACTCATATCGTACATACCATGGACAAGGGAAATATAGGAATGTACCTAATCCCATCGAATCTTAAGTGAAAAATATCAATGGCGGACTTTCATAAGTGTGAGTGTTTAAAGTTGGTTGTTGCAAACAGAAGAAGAAAAATACCGATAGTTTTAATAAGTTTTTCAACTTCCTAAAAATTACTCGTATTTGCAAATTAAAATAAGTACCATTAAAAAAAGTAGCGGAAATCTTCGTTCTAACTTCTGGATTTATAATAAAAATGACCCCAGGATGATGTCATGTAAACTCAATTTGTCCCGCATTATGTAAGTGGATTTTATAAACTTATTTACAACTTAAGGAAAACTAACACCTAGACAAATATATTACAAAACGGACCACTATTATAAGTCTCCAAAAAATAATTCAAAATTGGTTTTAAATTTTGTAAATGTTTTTAAATGTCGAATTATGTGTTGTGGCTTCGTTTTACTACACGTTTTACCAATCTTTAGTATGTGGTTATCGTTTGGCGAGCTGGCATGCTATAAATATTGCTTTTATGGCGTACCAAAACGGTTGTATTGGAATTGCGGCGTTGGTAAACACAAACAAAACTAAAATGAATCCTATTTTTTATGATATATGTATACCTAGATACACAATTAACACAAAAAATAGGATTCATTTTAGTTGGTAACATTTCCCAATGAAAACGAGACTTTGTAGTTTCCATTGGGAAGTGTTACCATCTCTGCACAGGTCCATCGTTAACTGGTGCACATAGGCCTCTCACAAACGAATACCTGAATCGCCTCCATCTATCAACTCCTTGTCACGGTAACTATTTTTTTTTTGACAATCCACACATTATCATCTAGCCCCAAGCTAAGCAGAGCTTGTTCAGATTCAGATTCAGATTCAATAACTTTATTTCTTTAGGCTTACAAAATAAGCACTTAGACAAGTCAAATTTCATACAGTTAATTATTATTACAAAGAAATAAGTTGTTATTGATTTCTCTTCACTTCAATTTTTTGTCCACTAGTGGAAGAAGTGAAAAAGAAACCACTACAGTGGACCCCCGATAATCCGGCCCCTGTCTAATCCGGCGCCCCCTGTAATCCGACATGACTTAGAATTACATGTATGTTTGACAATCTTTGCTAATACATATAGATCACGCAGGTTTCAACAGGTCACACAACTCGTACGCGCCACCGCTATTGTGCTCGACGCGTATGCATTGTTTTACTTAGTTTGAATTTGACTACTAGTGATAGCGGTACGGCCTAGCGTGCGTTCATTGTTTACTATTTATTCATTGTGTATTAGGTATAGTACCTAGTAATGTCGTCACAAACCCAGAAGAGAATGGTACATCCTACAACGAACTTTTACTTTTGAGAAGACTGAGGGACAAAGCTCTGATCTCGCGTTATAACAACCTTAAACAAAAAAAAATTGATGAATATTTCAAAGCTTCATAATTTGATATAATGTAGTATTCACTACATGATTTTGATTAATAATTCTTGATTATTTTGGTAGATATGTATGTGCATTTATGCTTAATTTTATAATAAAACGTAAGCTCTCAATTGTTATTTAATTTACTAAATTCGACTTACATAAATTAAGTCTGATTTGTACTTCAAAGTACATACATATGTACGTATAATATATAGATTCTTGTCATTAGATATGTAATTTGTCGGATTACAAGGTACTCTTTCGTAAAAAAATCCGGACTATAGGGGTCTCTTAGGCAGTGCTCTATAATCCGACAAATTCGATAGTCGGACACTGCCCTGCATAATGTTTGCCGGATTACCGGGGGTCCACTGTAGTACATTCATATGTAACTTATGTGTCTAATACAATGTTTGTTTTTGCCTATCTAAATCTAAGTTTAAAATGATTTAGATACATGTCAGTAATTATTTAAATACATATTATGTAGCTAAGCACAACATTCAATTTCTATTTCTTACATGCTATTGTCGGTGTGGAATGGAGCGACATCTGGCCAAGCATTATTATCGTTAACGTAATCATCTATCGAGTAAAATGCTTTCTTAATAAGATTTTGTTTTATGTATTGTTTAAATTTACAAATAGGGAGCTCAGTTGCTTCAGATGGAAGCTTATTATAGAAGCGCACGCAATTTCCCATAAATGACTTCCCTACCTTATGTAATCTATACGATGGTATAAGTAATTTATTTTTGTTTCTAGTATTTCTAGTGTGAACATCACAGTTTTTCAAAAAGTTGTCTCTGTTTTTATGCGTATACATTAAATTTTCATAGATGTATTGTGATATTACTGTCAAGATATTTATTTCTTTAAATAATTCTCTCAAAGAATCGCGTGGCTTTAATTTATAAATCGCACGGATCGCCCTTTTTTGTAGTACAAAGATAGTCTGTATGTCCGCCGCCTGTCCCCATAGCAAAATACTATAGGACATAATACTATGAAAGTAACTGAAATAAACTAACCTAGCTGTATCTTCATCGGTAATATATCTAATTGTTCGAACTGCATAGGCTGCTGAACTAAGTCTGCCTGCGAGAGCATCAATTTGCGGTCTCCATTGCAGAGAGGAATCAATATGTAGCCCTAGGAAAATGGTAGATTTTACAAGAGGAACTATATCATCCCTTAGCATAATTTTAGTAGGAAATTCTCTTACATTTGGTAACATGAATTTTATGCATTTGGTTTTTTTAGCATTGAGTAAAAGATTATTGGCGGTGAACCAATCTAGTATTTGTGAAAGAGAAGTATTTACATCGTCAAAATTATATTTATTTCTGTCAACTTTAAAAATCAACGAGGTATCATCAGCAAATAAGACTATATCACAAAAATCTTTTGCTAAAAAAGGAAGATCATTTACATAAACTAAAAATAAAAATGGATCTAATATTGATCCTTGCGGAACACCTAATTCAATCTTCGAACCTCTAGATCTTTCTTTACCAATATCAACTTTTTGAACTCTATCAGACAAATATGATTGCATAAGGTCCAGTGCCTTGTTATTAATTCCATAATGTTTCAATTTGCTAATTAAAGTACCATGATCTACACAATCAAAAGCTTTAGAAAGATCACAAAATATACCAATAGCGTTTTTTGCTTTATCCCAAGCATCGAATATATGTTTTAATAGAACTGTACCTGCATCTGTTGTCGATCTACCTTTGGTGAAGCCAAATTGATTTTTATGGAATAAACTATTAACGTTGAAGTGGCAGGTTAACTGAGTGAGAATTATTTTCTCAAAAATTTTGCTGAATACAGGTAGTATGGAAATAGGCCTGTAATTGGCCGGATCAGTGTTGCTACCAGATTTATAAAGAGGAATAAGTTTACTATATTTCATGAGATCAGGAAAAACTCCTGCGTCGACGCAACTATTGAAAATAAAGGCTTAACAAGGAGCCACTTCCTTGATGATTGAACTTAGTACTTTCGTTGAAATACCCCAGAGATCCTCTGTATTTTTGATATTAATTGATTTAAAAGTTTTCATTACATCATTAGCGTTTACATGACTGAAGATAAAAACTTCATTACGTTTTACAACAGATGATTCTAACAATTCCACCGACAATGAAGGTGAGGAGTTTAGAGAACGGGTAATAACTTTAGGGATATCAGAAAAGAATGCATCAAAAGCATCGGCAATATCTTGTTCTTGAATAAGAATTGAATTATTAACTTTTAACCTAATTTCTCTATTACATGGCTTTGATTTACCAGTTTCGTTATTTATTAGTCTCCATGTTGCTTTTATTTTATTTGATGAATTTAATATTTTTTTCCTCAAAAATAGGCATTTTGCTGTGTTGCAGACTTTCTTAAATGTTTTCGAGTAGTTGGTTACATACAAAAGAAACGCAGGATCATGTAACATAGCTTTCCTATCACTATAAAGGTTATACAGTCTATCCCTACTTTTATAAATGCCAGGAGTGGCCCAATCAATGAATCCGACTCTATCTCTTACTGAGCATGTTTTAAGTTTGAATATTTCATTGTGTTCTTTGTTTATAGCATTCAAGAGTTTAGCAAAAAGATCATTAGGGTCATCAGAGCAAGATATATTAGCTAAGGTTAGTTCAACTTTACTTTGAAAATTCTTAATACGGCTCTCTGTGATAGGCCTGTAGGTATATTCCTGAACTTTGTTATTATCTTTCAAATTGTAACTAAAGTTAACGCTCTGACCATAGTGGTCTGATTTGAAATGAGTTATTACTGCTTTGTTGATTGGAGTTTGACTGCAGTAAATATTGGGTTATGGGTACTAGATTATTGATATACATAATCCAATATTATTACATAGATAGATATTTTTTATTATACATAGAAAATGACCAGAACACTCGAACAAATATCTGCAGATAGTACAAATATTTGCCCCGAGGCGGGAATCGAACCCGCAACCTCCTACATCGCTGGCAGATCTTCGCCCACCGCGTAACAGAGGTCTTCATACTATGCGTAGTTCATGTTGGAAGAACACTATTCATCCCTTAACGAGGGACTTCATCGGCGCCCGTATCGCAAGTTTTATCGTAAAACAATGGAACATCGGAAACAATTCGTTCAATATTTTTCAAAAATCATTATAATGGCCAAGCTTAGGAAAAATCAACACTGGACTTTTCCGTCATCTAAAGTACCCTATGATTCTATGTGATTGTAATCAAAGATATCTATACTATGGTATCAAATACTATCCAAATCCCCCCAGCTGTTAGAGCGTGAAAGAGTAACAGTTAATTTGATTCTATTTGGTTGCTGATTCAACGTAGGGACAAATTTTTGTTCGATCAGAAAAAAATAGTCAGGGTATTTTCTGTGTAAAATAAAAAAAAATATCCGATTTAATGGTACATCAGTCATCACACCGCTTGCTTGTTCGACGTGCTCACCCCGCATACCCCCTCACCCATCATTTTTTATACCAACCGCTGAGTTGCCCCGTCAACAACCCGTCAACCACCACTTGACAATATTTTGTACTTCAAATTGCCCAAATTTCAAATACCTGTAACTCAAGCTCTGCTTAACTTGGGGCTGATGCTGTGTGGATTGTCCAGTATTATTTAGTTATTCATTATCTTATGTTAATTTACTAATGTGTAGGTATTTCATTGAAACACCTGAAAAACCACATGCCAGATATTTTATTTATTTATTTTATTTTATTCTTATACATAGGCAGACTCGTATAAATTAACCAAATCATTTATCTTTAGATTGTCTGATACGTTTTCCGTATTATATAGTACTTACACTTTGTCAATCAAGCGAGATGTCTTTGTCCCGTAGAAAATGTTTTTAATCCAAAATTGAAACTTTGGAGATGGACGTTTTAGAAAACTTTATCATAACGTTTGCCTAGGATCGTTTTAGCATTAATTACTTATGGAGTCAGACGTTTCTCAGAATGCTTGGATAAAGTGTAAGACATAGTATAAAGACTCGTATAAATATGTATATGTATACTCATTTTCGTAGGAGCATTCAATATTCGGATAATATAATATTTTTGATTTTCTCTATCATTATTACCATACATGTAGTAGATGTATTAAACCTTCAGGAAGGGGTAATGCGGAACGTTAATGATGTACCGAAAAAAATGTTGGGTGGTGTTTTGCGATTGTAAATACTTGATCAAAATTATATCTATTCTTTCGATTATTGCAATCTTGTCAAATTATACACGTTGCCAATGCACTCAACAAATCTTAGTTAGAAAAGACATCACTAAAAAACATTGCAAAATAAATTAAATATTGCTCTAACCTGCTAGACTTTGATGTGTAGACTATCATAGTAATGTACAGTAGGTAACATTGACTTAAACTAAAATTAAATACATTAAAATAAAATCAAGGATTAGAGT
Source organism: Eupithecia pulchellata (assembly GCA_963931895.1). Lineage (NCBI taxonomy): Eukaryota > Metazoa > Arthropoda > Insecta > Lepidoptera > Geometridae > Eupithecia > Eupithecia pulchellata. The sequence goes on along the minus strand of OZ007527.1, from coordinate 2,370,305 downwards.
ATTGTATGTCAGTATTCTAAAGAGAAAGGAGCAAGCATTATTTCGGATCATAACATCCGAACTCTCTGGTTTTATCCGCGTTCGTGATTTCCCCACCTTCCCCTACTGCGAAACATTAAAGCAAAGAAAATAACTCAATTTGATGTGGTCTGCTTTAACACGCCCCAAGAATTGAGTTATGGTCTTTGTTAGGATGTTTCGTCGCTTTTAGATATTCTGTTTGTGACCTTACGATGTTTGCTTTTGCATGAAAATTTGCGTTAGTATTTTGTTTCTCAGCTTTTATATAAAGAAGAAAAGCTGAAATGTTTTACGAGCGATTCTATTTTTTCACAAATTTATTATTGTTGCATTGAAGAAAAATCAACAAATCAAATTGTTGGTCATTATGTGTGAACTCATTTGTTTTATTAGGCGGTGATACTTACAAATCAAAACAAGATTCGTCAAGTGCGAGAGAAACTCGCGCGCCGAGGGTTTTGAATTTTGGTCGTATGCATAATATACTATATGTACCAGTTACTTTAGATATTAGGGAAAGGTAAGACCTTCTGAAACTGATGAAAAATTTATGAATAAAATGAAAAAAATTCGAAGCTCTAAATCATCGACATCTAAATTAGGGTTTTTCATTTATTTTTCTTTAAAGCTGTACAGGGACACGAAATGTATTATTTTTTCAAGTTCCAAATCAAAATCAATAGCTGCAGTATTTGCTGAGATACTAAAGATTGACGAGACGATTGATTGATGAGACCATGAGGGTTTTCAAACCGATATCAAAACCCTAAAAAGAACAGAATTGAGGTTGTAAAGATGCTGAACGAACATTTTAAGGATAGATGGATTCGTACCAAATTGTTACTCAAGGTCCAATAGGTTAGCCGGCAAGACCTGATCTTACACCACTTGATTATTGTACTTATGGGGTTACGTCAAGAACAAACTTAACAAATCTATCATATTTTTGACGACGTATGTGGTGCGGTGGGCGAAAGTCCGCCTGCGACGCAGGAGGTTGCGGGTTCGATACCTCGGGACCAATGTATGTACAGTGCGCGTCACATATAAGTACCCCCCCTATCTCAATGTATGTGGGACACAATAGTTGTTATTTTTGTGAATTTCAGACTTTGAGTATGTTCGATCCTGAGCGGCGGCCTGATAAATTCTTGCATGTGAAAAATTGTGACAAGTTACAAGGGAATTAGAAGTAGTCGAAAATAGTTTGTATACAAGGGGGGTACCTAATTCTGACGCGCACTGTACGATCTGCAGATATTTGTTCAGGGTGTTCTGGTCGTTTTCTATATATAATAAAAAATATCTATCTATGTAATATATTATATTATGTGTATCAGTGATCTAGTACCCATAACACAAGCTCTGCTTAGCTTGGGCCTAGATGATGCTGTGTGGAATGTCCAGCATTACTTATTTATTTTATTTATATCGGACTTGTCTATGAAGAAGTGTACCAGCTATTTCAATGTACCCTCTCTGCTAAAAGCCCTTAGTAAGGATTACTGAGGGCTTGGTCTGAAAGATATCGTACGTAATATTCATTCGTTACCCGGAGATGATATGTGAGCTAATGTAAACCTTACTGCGGGGGCGGAGGGTATAAGCATTTTGTTTTGATGTCACGATAAAATTGCAAGGGAATATTTGCACAGATATTGTTTTCCATAATTTTTGATAATGATTCACAGACAGTTTGTACTTTCAAAGATTTCGATATTGATACTTACTTTTTACTGATTCGAAATCGATGTACATATTTGTTCATGCTCTGCTTATACTTTCCTACGGAAGTGATTTGATCGGAAATCGATTTCAGTTATCAATAAACAATGCTGCACAATCAACACAGCATCATCTAGCACCTAGCTAAGTGTTTGTGTAACTTATGAGTTCATGATGACTTTTATACACATTACATTATACAGATATTTTGAAAATTTTTATTTCTATTATAGATATGAATAACCAGGACAGAGACAATTGTCCCTAGTAGGGAATCGAACCCACGTACGCCGGTGGCACAGGCGGACTTTGACCGACTGCCACACAACGGTAGTGCTCGATAGCAATAAACCGACAAATCATTTATTTTATAGTATGTGTATGTATAAACAATGATAGATTTGGTTTTTAACATTTTACGAAATGAGTGTAGTAAATACAACAAAGTAATGAGTTTTACAATTTAATTCCCAACGTAGGTTGGGATTCTAAAACAAGTATAGAATCAACAGTAATCAAAGTAATCTCTAAGTTCTTAGTAAATAGGGCTTTAGGACGGACAAAGGCAAGCTATAACCGTACGTCAGGCTTTCATTACGGCCCGGGGGAGGGAGGGTTGGGGGGCAGCGGCGCAGGATTCCTAGGGAGATCATTATGACAAGGACGGACTCAGGACTGGAATATTACCACCAAGCCACTACGCGAAACTAAAGCTAGCGTCGACATGCAAGCAAGGGACGCTATGGACTGACAGCAACAAGGGAATTTCGTATTCTTGGTATGGTTTTTAAAGACTTTTAAGTTTTTAAAGACTACAAAGTTGATTGAGTAGGTACCTTTAGTTTTTCTTTTCCTTACGTTTTCATCGCGCTGCCGCGATCGTGGTCACGGTGGGGACTGGATGTTCCTAAGGGTTACGGATAACAATTGACGACAGTATCCACGACTTCCCACAATTCGTCTTCAGAATCACGAATGTCCACGTTCACAGTACGAGACCCTTCACCGAGTGCACTGGATTCGTAGCACGACACGCGCACTAATTGTATGGTTTGCCATAGAAGTGCGCACTGCAAGGACGCATTCGTTTAGTGCGGATGACGTTTATTCATTTGCAAAATTAGTCGGCAATCCGGTTGCTACGGTTACAGTGGACGTTACGTGATTATGCTCAAAAGAACCGTAGGATTGGCGCGGACCGTCAGTCTTTGATGCCGATGCCAGTCTTTGGTCCGACTTGGATCTTGGTATTTGGTATTTGTCGGCGTACTAAACAGTATAAAGAATCACTGCTAGTATTTACACGTCTATATCTATTTCCTAAAAACCTAAGCTGCCACCAGAGAGTGCCCAGAATGCTGGCTGCATTGCAAATCGTTGTTGGAAATCAAATGAAATCTCGCGTAGATACTTGTCCGAGTCGATCAAATTGTCATTTATTAAATTATTATTCAACCATTACCTTCTTGTTTCATATTCAGACAGTTTTAAAGTATCCCTGACTTCGTCCCATGGCGTGTAGTTTAATGAAATTGTTCAGGCCCGATGCAGCGGACGGACACTCGAGATGGTCACGCCATACCATTACGTACAGCGTCTTTATTAAACTTTGCTCGACTTGAAATCCATTTCTACATATTGTTAGAAGTGTTATAGGGCAGGATACTTTAAATTTTCGCGTAAATTTGCACTATTTAAATACGCACAAAAATATCGTGTACATCTTTTCTTATGGCATTGTAATTCTTGAGGTGGGTACTGACCAGCATCGGTACCATCACATTGCATTGGCTAATCACTAATCCAGACATTCTTTTACTAAACAATGAAAGGCAAAAGAAAAGAAGCTTCTCGAATCGACATCATGGATGAAATAGACTTCACCACTCTAAGTATTGTGTAAGTAGATCCCCATTTTTCTTTGGTACAATGTGAAGAGGCGACGACCATGGGCTTTTGCTTGGGCGGCATAATCCTTGGTCGATCATGTTCTGGAATTCTTTCCGTACTTGTTCGTAACGATGAGGTGCAATTGGGCGGGCTCGGCAGTGAAGTGGCTGTCCAGTAGTTTCGATGAAATGTTCGACGTTTAGTTTCTGAGTTAAGTTAATTGAAGTAAGTCTTGTAGTTCCGGGAAATTCCGCTAATATGTTGTGGTATGATTTTTGCATGTCGATGCTGCGAACTGTAGGTATGTTGGTAGCTCTTACGAATGAACTTGCTTCAAGTCTTGTTTTTCCGTCGATGAGTTTTCGGTTCTTGATGTCAACGATGAGTTGGTGATGTTCTAGAAAGTCGGCTCCGATGATTGGTTTTCCGACTTTAGCTATGATGAACGTCCATTTGAAGGGTCTTCTTAAGTTCAAGTCGACTTCTATGGTTTTTTCTCCGTATGTTGGAATGGTCGTGTTATTAGCGGCGAAGAGTTGAAAGTTCAGTGGTTTCGGCAGTTGTCCTTTTCTCGGCGGCAGTACTGAGATGTTGGCTCCGGTGTCGATGAGAAATTGTAGTCCTGTTTTTTTGTCTGTTACAAATAGGCGGTAAGAATGTTCATGTACGCCGGGGCCCGCCTCATCCAGCGTAGTACTTAGTTTTCCGACTTCTGATTTTCTTTCTTGAAACTGCATGGTGTTGTACAGCGATAGGCTTCTGCTCCGAAACGGCGGTGGTAGTAGCAATGAGGTGTCGGAGTCTGGCTTCGGGATCTGTTGTTTCCATCTTGTCTGTTGAATGAGCGATTTCGTTGGTAAGGTCTTCTGAAATTTTGGTTTTGTTGGTTATTCTTGAGAGCGGCAACTTCGAGGGTTAACTTGCGTATTTCTTCCACAAGGAACTGAGTATCAGGATTCTGTGATAGAGATGAAGAACGCTCCACGGCTGCGACTTGAGAACTGGTACTATTTTCAATCATCTTGTCTGCAAGTAGCGCGAGTTCGTCGAGTGCTGTTTTAGTGCTGAATGTTTCGCTGACAGCCAACACAGAACGTACGTGAGGAGGGAGGTGGTTCGTCCACATCATTCGCAGTGTAGATTCTGGAACTTTGTTTCCGGCTAGGGTTTTCATTCGGCGAAGAAGTTGAGTGGGCCTCTGGTCTCCTAGTTCTATATCTGTCAGTAGTTTCTGTAGTTGTCGGCTGTCTGATTCTTCGTACGACGAGATGAGGCGATTCTTTAGGACGTTGTACTGATCCGTAGCTGGTGGGTTTTGAAGGAGGTCTGCAATTTGTTCGATATCTTGCTTTTCCAATTTTGCTATAACCATTTGAGCGAGTTGTGCTTGTCCTTTCTTCAAATCACTTGTAACTGCTTCGAAGCTGATGAACCAGAGTCTTGGCTTGTCTCTCCAGAATGCAGGGATTCGCAATGAAAGACTGATTTGAGCCAGTTCTTGGGGAATGTGCGCTGCTGAAGTTGTTTCGGCTCCTCGGGCTCCTGGAGCTTGTTGTGCTTCTGACCATTGTTCTTTCTCCATCCTTATTGAGTGTTCTTTTCGGGGTCACCAATTATAGGGATGCTTCCTATCAGTTTGAGGTTCTAACTAATTGAGAGAAACGCCGGAGTAAAGTTGGAAAAACTGATAATTTTATTCAAAAATAGCAATATATTTATGCACTAGATTAACACTGTCGTTAGATGCGGGTCCCACGAGCAAGATAATGCGATTCGACCAATCAGGAGATAGTGCGTACCGTGATCAGGAATTGAGGAAACGCAGGGAGGCGCGGGACAGCGCGGGACGAGGTATCTATAAATATATGGTCATATAAATATTTCGCGCCGTCGTGCGCGCCGCGCATTTTCTTCGAGTCGGCGTGGAGTGAGGACGTCTGAGGACTGCGACACGTTGTATGCTCGTTTGGTATATTGTAGGTACGGTCGTAGCTACATTCACTTTCATCTTATGAGAGTTTTTCTAAGTACCTAATCAGGGAATGAGTAAACCCTTAATTACAGATGGGGTCACGGAAAGTTATAATGCGGTAAAACAATCAAACTTTTCTATGCCCGAGAGAGATTATGTTAAATTTTCAAATAATTTCAAATCAATGTGCCTTGCCAGTAAATGCCTCTCCAGGGTTTATTGTCAAGGGAGTGATCCGAATATTTCTGATTTGTTTCTAATAAATAAATAGTAGGTCCATTTTTTGCCTAATAAATTTAGGTCTCAGATTTGGAATTTTAATGGTTCATTAGACATTTTCAAAGCGAATTGGGGTGATTGTGACCCAGTAGGCCAGCGTGAGTAGATGTGTGATTTTTCTTTGTGCCTAAGGGCTGAGCAAGTTCCGAGTTTTATTAAATCAATACCTTCCTTTGAACATACATACATAATTTCACCTGGTTGAAAGTGACGATAATTTACAAACTTTTCCTCAGTAATGTTATTGTAGATTGTTCTTAACATTTAAAAGTCTTATAAGTTTGAGACGTCATTGCCTTCGTGACCTCAGGTTAGGCCTTCATTTTGTATCTCCAAATGGGCTGTAGGTATGTGCTATAAATAAGGTTTAGAAAGCTTACACTGTAAAGCATGGCTCCATGCTTTTTAGTGAGATTTATGTTATGGCTATAAACTGGCCATTTTCAAAACGTATGACTCTGGAAGTTTCGAGAATAGCGGGATTGCTTGTTGCATTTTGATGTATGATAATTATATGGCTAGCAAGAAAACTTAGTCATGGATAAATTGAAATAGGACAAAGAAGGTGTGTAATTTGGCGAAAAGAGCATTATTTTTACAAGCTTGTATATAACTTGCCGTAGTTAGTTAGTAGGTATGTACTCCACCTGTAAGAGAAAGCTTGCAGCTGAATCAGTGAAAACATGTTGTCGTAAACCGATTGAGATGAAAATCGACATACTTATTAATTTAAGTTTTTATTTAAGTTCGGTGACCATACAATGTTATGATACCACTACTGTAATAGTGTGATGATGATGAGACAGACAGCAGCCTTAGGAACTCCTAACGTAACGTAACCCGGTCGAGTTTCGGTTCGTTGGGTTTGTGTTCCCAAGCACTTTGGAATTTTTAAATAGAATATTTTTATAAAATTATTTAAAAAGTTCTAATGAAATGTTTTTAATCCCTCGTGTAAATTGCTTTCACAGAAATCACAATGAATTTTATGGCTCCGTGTAGCGCAGATAAGATTTTTATTAACTGATTTAGGTATGTTACTGAAATCTCAAACATTTACGCTCGTTTCGCGCTACCTAGCTTAAATGATTTTACTTCTCACGCACGGGTTATAATTATTAATATATTGCAAAACAAACTTTTCTATAAAATGGAAACTATGTCTTTTTACCCGACTGCATGAGTATCCAGTGCCTTGTTTCTGACGTAACTCTAACTTGCCCGTACAAGTTTTGCTTTGAAGAAACCAAAGTAGGTTAGTCTACAAGTACTAACACTACAAGTTCCCAACAAACAATCTTTATCTACTTCGTACATCGAGCGTCGGCGTCGCTGGCACTTTATAAACTCTCAACTCTTCCTGTTAATGAACTTTGAACTTTCCGAGGATGGCAGAAGAATGGTAATTGAGGAATCATCGGAGTTTCGCTCAAAGAGTTGGTGTCGGATTTTCGAGCTGGATTGCACAAACAACTGTAAATTTGGACGCTCTGAGTTTACGTTTGATGGATGTAATTTGATTTTTAGCCTTTGTGCCTCTGCACTGCGTATTGACAGCCCTGAGGCTAGAAATATACAAACAGTCATTTGCAGTGCCAGTAGATTTGCAAAACAAATGTCACTCACCGAAATGCGATCCATTTCTAGGTGCCTACAGTTGGCTTAACATAATTCGTCGCTTTCAAGTTGCCAATAGCCTCGCATGTTTTACATGTTTCAATGAGGACCTACCTACCCTAGCTAAGGTAGGTTACCTATTACTAACAAATTACTTATTTCACTTATTGAGTGATTTGCGCTTAAGATATTTTGTAATTTTAGATGTATTCATGTATTTTCGTTGCTGACTGTCAAAGTAAATATTATGTACCATATTTACTTTGACTGTTGACACACTCGACTTCATACATCAAAAAGCGTATGAATGGGTTAGGGTAAATTCGTTACAAATTACCTATTACCTAACATTACAATATGTAGGTCTTAGGATCTATGATACTTAACTCGGTACCTAAGATAACTAAAAGGTTTTCAGGTATAAATATTTGTTGGCAGTGAAACTGAACAACAGAAAAACTTTTCGTAACTAGGTAGGTAATCAAAAAATAGTATAACGATTATTAATGTTCGTGCGAAGGTAAGTGTAAAAACAAGGTAATTACAAGAACAAGTCAAAGGAAACCCCTAAAACTCATTATTAAGCGTTAGCGTAAACGAAAGTATCTCAATGTCAGTAATGTGCTCGTTTGCGGCGAAACTGAAAAAGGGTTCTTTTATACTTGGCAGTTAAAAAGTCACCCGAAAAATACCCGGAAAACCAAAGTTCGTTATGACGAAAATAAAACTAAAACCAAATAGTATTTCAGTAAATCCACACCTCCATTTAAACTCGCCAAATCGCCGCATTCAACGCAAACTGCCTCATTAACGAAGCCTCGAAGTCCCTGTTAATGTTGCCAGCTCAGCTATTTTTGGTTTTGATCTGACCAAGTTTGTAGCAAAAGCTGCTGACTACGGAGCTATTGTCTGAAATTGTTGTTATTTAAAATATTTATATAATGTTATTTCAAATGAATTCCCTAGTTAGTCCTGAATAGTATAAGTGGTCCGTTGTTAGCTAGGTATCTAGGTACGATACGATGTAGGTGCCTATTGGTTACCCGTCGAACCAAAAAACGAATTAATTACCCGTCGACCGCAATCAATTTAAATTTTCATGCCATCTGCTGTAACATTACACAAATGCTTACGGAATTCATATAAATATTTGCAAAATGATACAGTCATGCATATACATAAGTTTATTGAAATAAAAGAAAGTGAAATTTTTAGTTTGGAGGTTTTAGGAAAATTTTGGGCTCCCTATGTTGGCAACACAAATCTCGAATTTTATGTATTTTTATGCAAATGTCCGCCCTTTACGCTAACTAAATACTAATGGCGGTAAAGATCCTGCAAAAATAATGGTGTACCTACAGTTAATGCTTTAAGGAACAAAGCGGGACAATTATTACATTTTTGGTCCACTGTTATCACTGTTTTCTAAAGAGATCCGTTTAACAGTTATTTTGCGTTATGATTTTAAAAAGTGTTTTGTTTTATGTAGATTATTTAGAGTTATAGAGGTAAAGCACTCTATATAGTAGGTGCGATAAAAAGTTATTCACTTTGGAATTAAGAATGATAAATAAAAGTTTAAAATTAAAAGAAAATTATTTATTTAACAATATTCAGGAAAATACCATCTTACTTATCCACTAGGTAAGCAAATACTAATGGCTAGACTAAAAAACTAGAACTAGTTTTTACTACACTCGAGAGCAATGAATCCGGGTCACTCAAAGAATCCAAAAAATCTCGGAAAGTAAGAATGCTAGGTTAATGCAATAAATTGTATTTAATAGACAATATAATACTCCTTAAATGAAAGTATTAAAACTTCTTAGTTATTGTAAAGTTATATCATAAAAAAATCAAATTTGAAAAGGGAACACTGTCGAAGATGGAACTACGAAATTACAGGATTTGTTTTTGCTTTTGTTTGTAATCTGTCATTTATGTTGGTACATAAACCAGGTTGATAGTGCTCAATATTCATTATTCAAGCTGAAATCATGTCGCTTACACTTGAATAATGCACCAGAATACTTACATTGGTGGAAACCGGCCGGAGTCAGCGCGATACAGCCAGGACTGTCGGTGTGTCGCTGTCAACAGTACAAAGAGTTCTCCGACGTTACGAAGAAACTGGTTCTAACCTACGCAGACCAGGAACGGGCAGAACTAGGTGTACCACAGCACGAGAAGACCGATACTTGGTGAACACCATGCTTCGAAATCGCTTTCTCACAGGAACTGAACTCACAAATCAGTTTCGACGCCTCGGAGGAAGTAACCCAAGTGCATGGACAGTAAGACGTCGGCTTGCTGAATCTAACTTAAAACCCCTTAGACCTGCAAACGGCCCTAAACTGGAGCGTGGCCATCGTATTTCAAGACTAAGATATGCCCAGAACCACGTAAATTGGAGTATTGAAGATTGGTCGAAAGTTATGTTCTCCGACGAATCAAAATTTATGCTCTACAAGCACGATGGAAGACACAGAGTGTATAGAAGACCAGGGGAAAGATTCAAGCAAGCATGCATCGAAGAAAAAGTAGCCTACGGTGGTGGGTCTGTACTTGTGTGGGCCGGAATTTCCTCTGAAAGTCGCACAGAGCTGGTGATCATAGAAAACGGCTCTTTAACTAGCGTAAGATATGTGGAAGAAATCCTCAACGAACACGTTGGTCCATTTATGGTCAATTTGGGTGAGGATGCTATATTTATGCATGACAATGCCCGACCTCATACAGGTAGGATTGTGAATGACTACCTTCAAGAGATGAACATTACTTGTATGGAGTGGCCAGCGCGCAGCCCGGATATCAACCCGATCGAGCATGCTTGGGACGAGCTAGGGAGATGCGTAAAACAACGAAACCCTCCCCCAATCACGCTTCCTGAGCTCAAAATTGCTCTCACAGAGGAATGGGAGAATATTCCCCAAAATCGTATAAGGAACTTGGTGTACAGCATGCCAAACCGCGTAAACGCAGTAATGGAAGCACGAGGAGGTAATACGAAGTATTGAAATTCAAGAAAATCGTCATAAAGTTCAAAAATTTCATGTTTCCTATTTTTGTTTTAAGGAGAGATCAGCAGTTTTTTTTCTTTATGTAATTTTGTGTAAATAAAATGTATGGTGACTCATATTTTTTTAACTTTCATTTAAGGAGTATTAAATTGTCTATTAAATACAATTTATTGCATTAACCTAGCATTCTTACTTTCCGAGATTTTTTGGATTCTTTGAGTGACCCGGATTCATTATTATTGAAACAGTACCAAAAGCTATCTACCAATCTGTTTCAAAAATTTTACTGTATATTACTTCCGACGAATTCATTATGAATGATAGCGGGTTAACTACGAACCTAATATGTTTTCAAGGAGCACTAAAATAATGCTTCAATTTATTATAAAAGATCACTTGAAATTTTTTTTTAATACTTAGCCAGTATTAGCCTTTATTAACAAATAAATTACAATGATCTAACTAAATAAAAAAAAAACCACTAGTATTTACAATTGAGCTAACTGCAGACTGTTGCGAACAAACTACAGGTAGCTCAACTGATCCATATCAATACCAGTTGGAATTGTACCCAAGATGCTGGCTGCATTGCCACGTTGTATGGCAATGCTGATGCGCTGTGCCAAATATTGACCAGCTCTCGGGTCACACGTCGCTTCGACCAGACGCTCTGATAATTTTTTGAAGACCCGGAGAGCCTCGGTACCCCACGGACCCAGGGTCTCGACACCAAGGGGAGCAAATTTGTAGGCTCTGTCGAGACCTGCATATTTGCGCCTCTTAAGATCCTCGGCCAAATCTGCCGCCGCACCAGCCCTCACGGATGTCCTTGGAAGATGGGAGGGCGCAAGTGTGTCGACGCAAGTAGCGTCCCACACAATGGGCCTCCCCAACTCCCATGGGACAAGTGTCATACCGTCGGGCCTCTTACCATCGTCACGCAACAGACCATTCGGTTCGAGAATAGCTGGGGTACGTTAGCGGTGACAAAGGCCCGCCGGATGATGTCGTTAAGGCTGGCATGACGAGACATCCGACCGGCAGCCCTAGAACACGATAATCCGTGGTGACCAAGCTGTTCGACAGCAGTACCGCACTGGCATTGATGAGGCGCGCAACACCATGCACCCAACCGAAGAGATGATGCAATACGGAAAGTTACGGAATCCAATAAAGTACCAGTGTTATATGAAGGAAGTGCTTGCAACCAATGTCCTGACTCCCATTTAGAAACGGACAGGAGACGGGCACGATCTGCTGAGCTGGAGCACGTTTGTAACAAACAATTCCGTGTCAGCTCACACAGAGGCCCGTCCCATTGCCGTTGGGATAAAAGAGATTTTGGGAGAGCAGCATCGGGGCAAGCACTTTGCCAAGCCGTTCGAGCTTCGTCTAAAAATGAAATTTTAAATGAAAATCCAGGTAGTGCCAAATCAGTCTTTAAAATTTTTTCAACTAATGAACTAGTGCTGTAGACGGAAGACAAGAACGCTGGTAGGGCTACACTTGAAATTTTGCGAATACCTAAGCCTCCCAATTTGACAGGCAGGGAGGCCTGCGACCATGCCTTGTCATCCAAATCGATATTCAAAACCGATGATAAAGTATTCTTTATTATGTTGTCTAAGCCTTCCAAGAGCTCGCTGTGTTTCCAACACAACATCTCAAAGAATAAGTAAATTTAGGAACAAAAAGGCAAAATCGAATGATCGTGAAAGCCATATGGCTATTAATTTTGAGAAGTCTGTCCGAGGTTTGGAAGAAATTTTGAATTTTCTCATCTACAAAAGGCTGAAAAGACTCATCAAGAATTGGCGAACCAAGGAGCCGAAGTGAACGTTTTTCTACAACTGAAATGTTAGGGGCCAAACTATTGAATTTTTTTATAATACTTTCTTTGTCTACACAAGAGCTGGAAATAAAAAGCTCACATTTCGAAAAATTTAAGTCCAAACCAATTTTTTTAAATTCATCTGTGATGATTTTTAGATCATTGAAAACTGTGTCCACTTCGCCACCTAAGGTTCCGTCATCCAAATACCAAACATTGAGCTTGGATTGGAGACGTTGAATAACTCTGTGGATGGCAAGGCTAAATATGGCCGGACCAAGAGGGTCGCCTTGCTGGCATCCAACAGTAGACCAAATGACATTATTCCTATAAATTAATTTTGACGGAGAACCATAACATTGCCAAAGAAAAGGGTAAATTTTGGGAACTTTTTCTTTAATTTCATTTAGCAAGGCGCCCCTGTCTACTGCTTGAAAATTAATTTCAAGCATTATTTGAAGTCACACTTATTATGAAAATGTGAAAATATTTAAAATCTAAGATTCCATAAACATATTTTTTTTGGCTTTCTTGTATATAAAGCTTACTACTACCCGAAACCGTAACGGTAGATAATCTTCCTACTACGCTAACTATTCGGTTAACCCTTAATTGTAACTTAGGTAATTATGCTAACAACATGACAGGAAGTCAGTCAATGACAGGCCTCAGATAGCTGTTACCAATTATGTGGACGACTGTACATATTAATTGTGGAATGTAATCATTTTGTATCTGCCTGTTCACGTTGTTGAATGTTGTGGTCGCGATTCCTCCATACTTTTAGATTTATTATGAAGTATATCAGTTATCTAGTACACTAGTACTATTTAAGGCTAGACGATGCTAATTTCTTTGGCAATATTTATTAGTAATTTATTATTATTTATATATTTTTGCACACCAAAGCCGTTAGTAATGAAAAGTCATCGCTGTACTTACAAACTTGTACAACTTGTGTTCCGTTGTTTTCAAATAAAAGATTTGATTTTAATTTCATTAGTCTCTGTACAAAAATTGACAGCGTGACTTGTTTCCTCTCGTATACCAGACAAAAACATTTTGTCAAAATATTAAACTGGAATAAACGACCTTGATCCAGCTAAATAATAAGTACTTACTTGAAAATTTTGTTGGTTAGTAGATGTAACAAAGAGCCGCCCCTCTAGCTAGGGGAATGTGGTCTGGTTTAGAATATAAAGAAATAACGTCACTCGTCAACGAATGCGTAAATTATTTGAAATCCATTCCTTTAACTTCGACAATGTACGCAATGTATGGCGATGCGGTTTTATTATTGTCTAATCTGACCTAGAGTTAGTCCCCGTGCTAAACGGTTTGACCCGGTTTTTCTAAATATAAAACCTTTGCCGATGGAAGCTCCTAGTGGCTTGTAATTATAATTAAAAATACCGTAATACATTTATCCGTGTGTTTGTGGTTTTATTACAAAGCAAAAAGCATTGGCATTTCAGTAACCATTTTCACCGACAATCGTAATGACACGATATAATTAATTAATAAATTTAACTTATATGATGAAATTTACGCACGAAATAATTTTAACATATATTGTCAATTACAAATTAAAAAGTACAGGCATTGCCGTGGAAATGCCGTTTTCACAAATTCATGGAACTTTGCTTTTTGTTAAATGCTTATCTATAATTTTCTTGTTTTGGGACTATTTGCGACTATTCAGCCAGTTCAATTTTCAATTTTAATTCCGAATTTTATGTTTAAATAAGTGAGCTTTTTATAAGATAAGTAGTGGAGGCCGATGTTCAGCAGTCCGTATAACTTATAGGTACGGACTGATAATAGAATAGATTAGAAACATCATTTATTTGGATACAAATGTACAGAAAAAGAAGTATAAAACACAAACGAAACCCAGTATAACATGGACGTAAGTAACATAAAAAGGTGGTAGAAAAAAAGGCGACTCTGCTTCCATGACCCTGTGCCGATATAAGTATTGATAGTGATGATAATGGTAATGATAATAAGGATGTACAATTTCGATGACATGTCAGCGGTTGTAAACGCAGACTTCCATTCGGCACTGTGCAAGATCGTGCTAGCCAATCAGAAAGCAGATTTACTATTTTTAAATTACCAGTCACACAACAGAGCTCCAAAGAAAGAGATCAATACCCAGCCTGCGTTCGTATCGCCCTGATTACCCTGCCCAACCGGATCAAATTGAATAGTTTCATTCTCCAGCGTTCCGGGAACTAATCAAGGCCCTTGAGCGCTATCGCCGGAAATTGGAACCCAGGACGTTTGTCCGGTCTTTGCCTATGTAGTGTACCTACTGCATAACGCCTAATGTGCACGATAGGCGTTTTGAAGCGTGCGTTTACACCCGTGCAACGGCGATAACAAAATCAGACGCAGGCTTGGGCGGGTATGGTTGGATTGGATTAGATAGAAAAGATGAATATTGATCAAGATTTTGTAATTCAAAATAGTGTTCAGTTTCAGTTTTATAAGCGAACGTGTATTAAATATTACTAGTACTTAGTATAATTAATTTATTACTATTTATTTATTTCGAATCATATAGCACTATTTTTATAGGCAGAATAAACCAATCGAAACACTATCTATTACCCGCTCTAGGTCTTTGCAGGCTGCATAGGGATTGCTAGTCAGGCCTTATACGATTACTGTAAAGCTGAAACTAAGTTGTATCTGTTACTAAGTTAATTGTAAAAAGCGCACGCTACACAACGCCTAATGTGTAGAGTACATAGTCATAGGTCTGTTTCGCGACGCATTGCGACACAGCTTGGGTTGCTACTGCCGCCTTCTAACAGGATATTGTGTAGTGCGACAAGGACATGCTATTGACCTTTGTAGGTAGGAGGGTTCAGTACTCTTGAAAACAAAAGGCACGCTTTACTGAAACTTGGTAAGTAAATACCTGCAATAGTGTGTAGTAAACAAATCTTTGAAAACTTGGTGGTACTTTTCCCGTGGCTTGGCTATATTAATGGACCATATCTTGGGGTTAATATCAGTTATCCATTAAAGAGGTATAGCCAAGCCACGGCGAACTATATGCAACACTGACAAATGCAGGGTTGTTTTTCTCTGGAACAGACACAATTGGCGAAGTGGGTAACTAGCTTTGTTAAAAGCTATGAGATTGTGTTGCGCTTGCGTAGCTGAGTGCTACGGGCTGTGGAGCTAAGTACTACGAGTTGCATAGCGAAGTGCTACAAGCTACGAGTTTTGTAACGAAATGCTACGAGTTGCGTAGCGTAGTCCTACGAGTTGCGTAGTGAAGTGCTACGAGCTACGTAGCAAAGTGCTACGAGTTGTGTAGCGTAGTGCTACGAGTTGCGTAGCAAAGGGCTACGAGCTAAGTAACTTTTCCCTCTGTCACATCATCATCACATCATCAGCCTATAATAGTCCACATGCTGGACCTCTAGGCCTCCCCTAATGAACGCCATATCATTTGGGGGTTATTGCCCATAATCACCACGCTGGGCATGCGATTTTGGGGGTGGCGGGTTGGCGATCGCAGTACGGTGGAGTTATTCTGCAGAGGGCGCTGCTGCCCGCCCCCTGGTGTGTCTCCCTTAGTCGCCTCTTACGACACCCACTCCGTAGATATGAAATTTGTGTGAGTATTATCATTCCATAAGCCTAATGTTAGGCGATTGTTGGATTTAACTCAGCCTCCCTAATGAACGTCACAGCGCGTATTGTCTGTAGAGTCTACAGTCTTTCGCAGATCGATATTTTAGATATTCACGCATTTAGCTATCTAATAAGTAGAAAGATTGAAATCAAAATATCTTTATTTAAATATAAGTTAAATTACAGTTAGATAAGGTCACTGTCTTAATATTAAAGACACGAAAATAATGTGATATTTTTTATTTCTGTCGCTTCGGTTGCATAAAGTAAAGAAGCGGCGAAAAATCTGTTAATTGTTATTTTTCGAAATGGAATCGCCAAAGCTTTTTCGTCCTCCACGTTATATTATATTTTTAGTATGATCTTTTCCCAGGGAACCCATAAAATAATCAGACACTCACAAAAAATATCAAATAACCAGAAAGCAATAGGCTGAACATCGCGGACGTTAATTCGCGGCCCTGCCAAGGAATGATTTACACGCGCAATCACAACGTCAACCGGATGGCGCGCCTGGGTTGCTTCGAAGATTACAGGCCAATTTCGTGCCATTAAAAATGGAATTGATTTAGCACTTTTGTGAATAATGGTTTTTTTGGATTAATTACTAGGTGTAGAGTGATGTAGAGCTATTGAGAGAAAATACAAATGCTCGTTTGTAGCTGAGAAGCGGCTGCAAGCAGCAGCGCCCTTAGCGGATAGGAACCAATTTCGTATTTTGACAGTGATCCAATAGTTTCATACAAACTCTTCTTGTTCTTTCCTACATGTAGGTTTTGCGACTACCACAATTCTTCGAAATGTGAGAAATCTTTTTGCAAGATTAAACTGTTTTGTCTTGGCAACATAGACACTGACAGCGTTGTTGGAATACAGACACAGCGAGCCATGAAAAAAGAAGATGAAGAACCTTTGACCTGGCAGCGGTGTAGTGGTTTTATTTTTTATATCTCTCTTTCTTTAGTTCATCCACGGATCCACGGTTTTTTGGGGTCTACGTCTGTTCAAAGCTTTTTGGCGCTAACGCGAACTGACTATTTCTTTTAAACTTCCTAGGTGAGTAGTAATTAAAATCACCATAATTATCTGAAGTTCTCAAGAATCACAAAACAAGCTCGAAATCTCCCTAAATGGCCAAAATAATATAAATTTAATTTTTGGTAGAACTTTCTTTGAAGTTTTCTTTAATATTCCAAAATATGGCGGGAGTTTGGGCCTCTTCAATTAGTTTAGTTTATTCGGGTGCCATTAGGCGGGCGAGTCACTTGGAAACATACCAAGAGGAAAATGGGTCCTAGTACGTTGTGTTAGGGCTCAAATCTTATATGCGCTCTGCTAGGGAACTTCAAAAATTTTAACTTTCATGAACTTTGCTTTGAAAGCAATATTTTGCTTGTAGGTAATTTATACCATTAGGTACCTCCGTTCTTCGCGAAGTTTATTAAGTAACTAATCATTAGATTGCCTGGTAATTTATGAAAGTGGCATAATGATAGGTAATGAAAGTTATGAAAGCAAAAAGCAGGCTATCTATATCAAAACAAATTAAAAAAACACCTACCTGTATGTGCTTTACCTATGTAGCCCTAACGCATTCGCGGGGCGTCCGGCGCCCTCTGTACAACGGGATCACCGTTTGCAGGCGCTCTTAGTGATATACTGGTAGTACCTAGTTAGTTATAGGTACTCGTAATAGCTGCTTTGGTTCATCGAATATATTACCTTATACAGAACCCATCTATTATACATTGGGATCGAAAGGGTACAGTCTAAATTCACTTACACAATACCAGGGACATTAGTCCAATGAATATATATCTTTCATTGCTAGACTTAGGAAGGGGTAGAGGCACCTACATAAATTGGGCTACCTACACAAACGTACACCTGTTTCGTATCCGAAAGCCGCAGGTACGAGGTACCTACCACAGTGCCCACTCAATCTGCCGCACGTAGGGGAAAGCAAGACGGTCAGAAATACCATCCGACCATCCTGAATGTTATAGGCATGATCGAGGTACTGCAATATCTGACCCTTTATTCTGTGAGGACTAAAGGGTCAGGTATTAATACTAGGTATTGCCACGATTGCGGATTGCCAATTTTTGACTCGGTAACTCGGTGGACACGCGTTATTCCCTTAGCAATAGATAACTACGAGATTCTTTTTTACTATAGATTGGCTTTTACCTTTAAAATAGGGTCTGTGATTTGGTTAAGACCTCAAACGTCAGTACGGGTATTATAAGGTCTTTTATAGAAATTCCTAACATGTATTTTGTCACTTAGTTACTAAATGGAGCGAGAACGCTGGTTAAACCAGGTATGTTTTATTTTAATTCCCTTATTATTTTAATAGTCGCATGTGTGATAAGAAGTAAAAAAAACTTAGGTCTGCTGATTATTCAAGACTAAAGAGCAAGAATTGGCAGGACCAGCACCGTATACCCGAACTCTAAATTAGTTTCCCCTCCCACAGAATGGTAGTCAATTTACTGCAATCTTGGCTCTATTTGGCGATTTTCCGCCATTTCCGTGTGCCGTATTGCTTAAAACTAGCACTTGTTTCCGGTTCCGTAAAATACTTATGTTCTGTGTTGCGTTACACATTTAAGTAAACTGTGTAGGGTATACAGTTTACCTGTTATTACAAAATGGTTAGACAAAAGGCGCAGTCTTGATAAGCCACTGGGCACATTGCCAATAAAACTAAGTTACGGGCTGCAGCTAGGGTAGGAATTAAACAGTAAATTGTAGGATCTAGGTACCTATTTGTTTACTAAGTACACCTTCTGTTTTCCCGCAGGCCAATTCAAATAATTAGGAACAATACAATTAGTACCTACCTACCTACTGATTCTGATTGACGACCGATGTAGCGCAGCGGACGACTCAGGAGGTTATGGGTGCGATTCCCGCTTTTGGACAACTATTTGTACGATCTGCAAATATTTGTCCCGGGGTGTTCTCTAGGTATATAATAAAAATATCTACATATCTACGTCATCTAGTACCCATAACACAAGCTTTGATTAGCTTGGGGCTAGATGATGGTGTGGATTGTCCAGCATTTGGTATTTATTATTTATGGAATTCTGGGTATCCTATCGTCAAAAGAGCTAGGTAAATACTTATTAGTTAAGTACCTACTGCAATTCAGTTATAATTAAATAGAAGTAGGTATAGTTAAAGTGATTCTAAATGTAATAAGAAGTGAAATGATTCGAAATGGCTGCGCCTGATTAATCCGCCGCATCTGGCGCTTCCTAGGGCGCTAATTGGATAATGAGCCAATTTGCCAAGTCTAGGCAAATCTTAGAATAAATCAAAGTGTAATGCCGGCTGAATTAGGTGTTCAGATGTAGGTCGGGTTCATGGGTCATATTATTTACGCGAAGTGTTTATAGGGTATGCCATGACATGCAATGAAAAGAATGGGGGATATCAAGATTTGTCCTGGCATGTGAAAATGGTAGGTACCTAGGTACTTCATATCGATATAGGTTGAGTCCTTCATTGAACACCCTAAAGTTTATTAGGGTGTTTACTTAAGCAGCTCGGCAGTTCGGATTATTTTAATGATGGTTTAGGGCCTAAACCATCATTAAAATTATCTGTCGGAGTTCATAACTAGTGCCGCGTCGTCGACGGCAATATTCGCTAACAAACTGAAGAGAATCCTAGTGGACAGGGCATACTAGTCTAGACTATTTCTTTGGTAGCAAATTTGTTGAAGCACAGACCACACTTTTAATATCAAAATACTTAGGTAAGTTTGCCAAGGAAATATTGATTTGTTTTTACACTAATTATGTACCTAGCTAAGTTATATAGAGGTTTACATGTGCTGGACATAACCAGATTCTTTTCTTATTACTCAATAAATAACTAAAACTGAAACATCAATAAATGTCAGCTCTACCTGTTAGTACCTAGGCCTAGATAGAAATCGAAAACTAGACTACCTATATAGTCTGACTAAATTAAACTTCGGAGTAGAATTCACAACTTTTGGGAAATTCAAGGAATCTCTTTCTCTTGGTTAAACGGGTGACGGAAATAGGTAATACAAATGCTTCGTATAGGGTGTAAATCAAAAACGAAAGTCTATACATGCAGGATAATTTATTACACTGTACAATATTATAGTTTATAAAATATATACTTGTTCCAAAATATATTGTCCACGCTCTACAATGTATACGCTGTATATGCCCAATGTTGCAAATTCGTGGATGTCCTACACAAGTTCACTTTTAAGAGATTCTGAACCATTCTAAACAAGTCTATGTCATGCAGTTTGAAGAAATCAAATTATTCAGAGCTTTTTCATACAAAAGTAATTCCGTCTTAGTAGCACCATTACACTAGTTTTAGAGAGTTGAGAAAAAGCATTTCCTAGAAACGCATGTAAGTTTCATTCACAAGAATATGAATAATAGGTACTTTAAAAATTATGCATATTTGACAGCTACATCTGACTTAAAACAAGTAAGGGGTAGCTGTCAAATTGTAAAAAAGTGCACTTCAGATATTCGATAGGTCGTTGATACAAAGATAGAGAAATGTATTACAGTAAGTGTCCGATAATTTATTTTTAATTACAATCATTGTCATTGAAAAGTTATTGGCATTTGTGTATCTTGCCCATAAGAGAAGATTAGCAAAGGTTTAACGGGCCGATATTTCCATTACAAGCTCATAAAAATAGCTAAAGATATGCAATAAATATAATTTAAGTTTGCATTATTTGAGCGAAACGAGCCTTAGCGGCATTAAATAAATTGATGCACTTACAACATGTATTCGTAAAAACATTATATTTTGTAGAAGTATAGATGGACATGCGTTTGTACAGACAGCATCCCTATTCCCCAAGCATTGAAGACAACACTCGGTTTACATGAAAAAGGAGTGACAAAATGATTCTTGCTTGCTTATTTTTTCCTTGTTTTCTTCGTTTTATGAATATGAGAGATAATGAAGTATTTCTTCTAAAGAGATGGTGGCTGTACGGTATATAGAAACAATAGATTACCAAACCTTTCGTTAAGATAAGCGATACATATAATTTGGTCACAGGGGCCGCAATATTGGTCAGATTGGCCGTATATTTTGGTCGGATCGGTGACTAATAATTTACATATAAAATACTACTTGCATAGTAGTGTCTTGAGTTTTAGAGTAACAGCTGAGAAGCAACAATACTTGCACACAGCCCAACGATTAGCCAAAAAGTTGTAAATTCCAAGTTTTTGGCTAACGTTACGCCAAAATGGTATAAAAACTCCTGCTATTAAGCACTTTTCGATACAAAACCTATGTTCTAATAACATTGAATGGTCAAATATAATTAGAGTTATTGCCATCGCTTTAGATTACGATAAAACAATTATTGTATAAGAGTAGATACAGACTCTTAACTAAATGAAGAACTTCGAGGGTCTATAATGAAAACGACTTAATTAATTTTAACGACTTAACAACTTTAAGATACACCAGATTTAATATTAAAAGGATGTAAAATGTAAAGGGTGATATTAATTTTAAGTATAGGACGTCCAGTACACTTTTGAGCAAAGATATTGAGTAGGCAGCTACAGACATTTAATTTAACTTTAAAACGGCAAATGTGTTGTGTCAATGGCACTCTTAAATGCAAATTTATCACGTATAGACTGCACGTTCCAATCGAGATTTACAAAAGAAAATAAAAAAAAACAACAAAAAATATACGAAAGTAACATTACGAGATTTATGTACAATAAAGCCTCAAAAGACCAAAAATATTTTACAGTAGGTAAATAAATAGAAATATCTATTTTAACATAGTAAAAACTCTATCCTTAGCTTAAATGAAAAAATAAATAGACTAAAGCTTATTAGAATTAAAACTAAACGAGTACTAATTATTATGTTATGCCGATTATGCCCTGAAATCGCTTAAAATCAGATCATTTCCCAGTTCTTCAAATACATTCATTCAAAACGCTTGTCAATTTTATAATTTATGAACATAAACCGTGATTTTCATCCCCAGTTTTTGAAATGAATATTTCATTTCATACTCCTATTATTTCATTAAAATAAATTAGTTAGTCGGGTTTACTTCAAACAGTATTCTTAAAAACATATTTAAACATTTTCTGTTAAAAACCTATAAATAAGCTTAAAAATACTGCAGAAATAAACTCTAGTCAGTAAAAAAATGTAATAAACGATTTCGTAATTATCACTAAACAAATCTAGCTATAATCTTTGTAAAAAAACATTGTACTTATAAAAATTAGACAAGAATCGAGAGATAAACATTAATTTAATTTACTTGCGTTTAAATTTGCCAAGGGACGGATTAAATAGTAAAAAAATCAGTAGCAAGCACAATTTTTAGACGTTTTTCAATATCAAAATCAACCTTATAGCAACGAAATAAAGAAGCATAGACAGATTTACAAATCAACTTATCAATACAGACAAATTTAGACAGTAAGGTAAAAGTGTTAAGGTGCAATCTTGTGCTTTCTACCGAATATGATCAAATCTGCAGGACTATAATTCATTGAGCCGAAATAGTGACGATTCTATTCTTTAAAGCATGTTCTAAAGCTAAACTGGTATCCAAAATCAAGATGCTAAAACATTTTCAACCTAACAACGGTTGTTGTATGGTCGGAAATGTTTTATCCTCTAATTTCAAACATCTGGCATATCCAAGAGTAAGGTTAAAAGAACAATAAGACAGAGTTTTTGAGGTTTGAGCAATCGTAAATGGGATAAAGTTCTCTAGTAATCAGTTTTAAAGAAAAGCTACATTATTTTGTTTATAAATCTAAGCTTAGAAATTACTTGATACTTGATACAAATAAAAAATCACCTTACATTGCTTCTTTCAAATACAAAATTAGCGTTAGAACATACGCAAGAATAGTTATTTACTTTTTAACACGTTCGAGTACGCAATGTCGAAACAAAACGTCTAGATTCGTTGCTGTTTACAGCCAAATATTTATACAAATTTCATCACAGTTACTTTTTATGTACATTTTTACTCCCCGGGGGGATTATGTATAAAAATCCTTCACAATAAGAAGGTCCACCGTGGCACTTCCCTAGAGCATTTTGTGACCTAATTTTCGAACGTTTCAATAATTCCTAACGTATATTGTGCTGTTGGGTTCAAAAGTAATAAGTTAAATGATAATAGATAAAAGATTTTAAGACATTGTTACAATATTGTTTTCACACCGATAGTTATGTTTATAATCGCAGACAAAAAGGATACACACCTTCAAGTTAAAATTCCAAAAATGCAGCCAAATACAAACAGTTCAAAAATACAATACTGCCCTAATCGTTCGTGTACGCTCATATAATGATTATAATATTTTGTATGATTGTATTGTTCAAACAACAAAATATGTATTTTGTAATTTGTATGAACGAGAAAACGAAGCTGAGATTTTTGTATAATGTAGTTTAGGATCACGAATAACTTTAAATAATTTTTCAGCCTAAACCAGAAATAAAAACTGAGTACAGCTAGTGAATCAATCATAACTAACCAATATAGTGCAAGTTGATTGTCCATTAAAGAAGCCGAACAAACAATACTTTGCTCAAGTATAGATAAAGAAAAGATAACATTATTTCGTAATAGACATTCTAGGAAATACACCATTTAGGCAATCGTGGTATACATATTACAATGGCAAATATATGTTCGTTTTGTTGATTAGATTACTTCTATTGTGTTCTTATTACGTCCATATTTCTTTATCCGACTGTAAATTAGTTTTCATATATTTTTTATTGATTTAAAACCCTACGTCTATTTTTACAGATGACCCTTACATAGTTTTTTGCTATGGAAACTTATAATTAGCCGATAAGATACACTGTTATATTTTCATCTAGCTGTTAGTTTCCCAAAAATTGTAAAATAAAATAATAAAAATTACAACTTTTGAACCCAACCGCACCTATCAGTGGAACACGCAAACTTGCCTCTTTGTTGTTTTTATTTGCCGGCCATTCTGATTAAAAAGGTTTGCCTTCCCATTGAATTAAGACGTCCCAAGATCCAATCTGTCCTTTGGATTGGCTATTTAAATTATCATAGTAGGTATATAATACAATTTTAAGATTTATGTGGTCCAAATATGATACAAAAACAAAAACATTAATGACATGTATAATTAATGTTTTTGTTTTTTTAATGAATACTTAAATAAAAAAAATACCTGACTTTGGTTTTTCTGTAAGTACTAGTTATCGATCCGTTTTGGTATGGGATTTGTGTATTTCCTGCTTCACGCTAGAAGCGCTGTACCAAATCTCATACAATAATGGAACGTCTCGATAACGTCTCAACACTACCGATAAACCAAACACACAGGGGATTTAACGACATAGGGGATTCCTCGCCCAAACCCTGTGACGTCACAATATGTTCTAAATACGGTTTTTGACGATTCCACGCCGCTGTCTTGTCGTATATGTGTAACGCGATTGAATTGGCAATAGTGAATAAAATCCCTGCTCTGTTTAGAACGTCGGAAGTTAAATAATTACCGGTGATTGAAATAAGTTAAATTTGAACATCAAAATCGATGCTAAATAAACCAATAAAGATTGGATTTTGGGAACAATAATTTCATTAGTCACTTGGCACTGCAATATCAAGAACCGTTAGCAAAAAATGTTTGCGTACTTAACCTAATAGCTTCCTATTTGTTAACACTACATTCGCGTTACTACAAGCCCGCCTTGGCAAAACAGTTTCTTATTCTGATCAGGGTATTTGACATAATCAAAATCAAAAATCAACCTTTGAAATAATGACTCAAAGTTCAATTAACCTTGCAAAAATATAAAGAATTTCTACAAAATCTGCCATTTGTACAATAGAAAGGTACGAAATATTATATTATATTTTTTATATTACTTAAATATAATTTGAAATCTCATTGAAAATATGTCAGATCAAAATTGTCAAATACCCATTATAAATAATGTTACATAATGTCCCATAGTGCATAAACATGTATATTGATATAAAGTTATGTGCGTACCGATCTTCTACAATTTGGTTAATAAATACGTTTCGTACACTAAATAGGCCACTTATAAGGCCCAGCTGTCTTTTATCTAATACTTGGTTCTATACCTTGCCAATGCTGAAACATAAACAGGAATTTAATGTGCGAAACAAGCTTTTGACCGGAGTACTCGATATATCAGACAAATTAAACATTCCAAACTCGACGAGGTCACGTGGTCTTCACATGGCCACATTGTGGCTTCGTCATCAGATCATCTCCATGTCATCTTAATATTGCATTGTCATTCGATTTACATGTCCATGATAAATATCAAGCCGTGTGGTGCCGGCATAGAATTTCACCACCCCAACTCTTCCTGTGGGTGTCGTAAGAGGCGACTAAGGGAAACACACCGGGGGGCGGGCAGCATCGCCTTCTGCAGAACAACTACACCGAACTGCGATCCCCAACCCGCATGCCCAGCGTGGGGATTATGGGCAATAACCCCCAAATAATGATGCCATCTATGGCGCTCATTATTGGAGGCATATGTCCAGCAGTGGACAGGCTGGTGATGATAAATATCAGTTCAATTGGAAACCGGAAGTAGATCAAATTTAACTTGCAAGATTTGATTATAGAAACCCTGTAGAAACTGAAAAGAAAGAAACAAAGTATAGCCAGTATTTCAATGGGTTTACACTTTTTTGAGTTCTTACGCCCACTTTCCACCAGATAGAAAACAAATAGAGAACAGAACCAATAGAATCTCGAAAACATGACGTGATTGATCATGCGAAGTTTTTGAGACCATCCTATTGGTTATATTTCACAACTCCGCTCCGTTTTGGTAGGAAACGCGCCTTACACCTTTTTCTTCGCATATATTTATGCAAGCCTATCTTTCAATGACAAACTCGATGGCACTCGAATCTTAAGGACCGGTCGATATAGGTCTTCTAAAATAGAATAGAAAAGTATAATTATTATCCGTTCATTGGTGCAGGCACACATTTCAGGTAGCTTTTTAAAAGTGAGATTATATTTACAGCATTGGCAAGCCGAACCGAGCAAATGGAAATATGCACATATTGCTAAAACTATCACAAAGTCACAATCACTGCAACATCAGAGATTCAAGATTTCTGTTTAGTATAGTGTCTTTTACAGAGTTGAACACCACTTCTATATTCTTCGTGTCTATGGCTGTCGTAAAATGGTGATATAACGTTGTTTTTGGTTCTCTCCGTACGTTCGCGAACATATTGAGTAGGTATATTTGGACATCCCGTAAGTTGTGCGAGTCTCCGGCGAACTGTGGGTAGTACCAACGTATGTCGGTTTCCGTGCTGGCCACCTTTCTTGCAAGAAGGTCTGATTTGTTCAAGAAGAGGATGATGGATATGCCTTTGAAGTTTACGTTGTTGACGATCGTATCGAAGATATTGAGTGCCTCTTCAAGGCGGTTCGTTTTTCTGGAATGAGAAATTGCGAATTAGTTTCGTTTAGAACTAGACTCAGAAGTTATGTGTGGGGTATTTGATCTGTGTGAACACTGCGACAAAGCGCACGTAAATAATATTCATCTAAAGTGAATATGACAGAAGTGAAATTCATTCAGTTTATTGCATGTTGCCAAAGATATATCCATGTTATCCTGGGAAAAGACATGGCTATCTTATATCTATACTAATATTATAAAGAGGAAATATTTCGTTGTCTGTTTGCTAGGATTGAAATGGCTCCGAAACTACTGGACCGGTTTGAAAAATTCTTATTGACCATTAGAATCGTACACTATCCCTGATGAATATATGCAATAGAATAATTTCAAAAACTTGAAACATGAAAATTTTATCAATGTAACCCAAGTAATTGTGTAAATAAAAATCTTTAATTTCTGTTCAGAATATTTTGTTAAATGCGCGATACCGGTGCTGATTGCTAGTGTAGCCATAAATATGAAAACTTTAATCGACACCTTCCTATAAAACTAATAAGATTGGATAGTCGGATATCCGTTCATACATTTGCTACTAAAAATAAGCCATTAATGAACTATCCAGGGCGTATTTATTGATCGTTAACAATTTTAAGATCATAACACGGCCATAATGGTCGCTAATTATAAAATTTGCTATGATCTAGCTCTGGTTACATGGACGCGAGCTGCGGTTTTGATGAGCGCTTATACTGTTTATATTTGCGTGTTTCATAAGTTTTTTATGGCTTGTTTTGATAGTATGCGCCTAAACGTAGCTTTTAAAACGTAGATTCCTTTCGTAGTTTATTGCATGGACGTGGTTATAGTTAAATTGGAGAGGGTGCTGGTATTCCGTGATTGGTCAAAACGTATCATATAAAAATTAAATCATAACTATCAATTTGAGTTTCCATTTTCAAATTGTATTTTTCCCGCTATGAGCGCATTAGAATTGTGTTACGTACTTTAAATCCATACAACTTTGGAACAGAATTATAAATTCCATTCTGTCATTTAGGAGTTGATTCTAGGCTGTAAATCATTCATTGTTGTAGTAACAATGTATGGTAATTCCCGGGCTAAAATAGAAACCAATTTGAATTCTTGATGTAGTTTTAGCCAGTCACATGCCTTATAGATTTCCTTCTGTATAATTTAGAACAGAAGTTATGATTCTACTAAAAACAACTACACATTTCAAACTAAAACTAGTGACAAAACTAGCTTCAATACAGAAAAAAACCTAGAAATGCTAAGGCGTACTAACCTGGGAAATTTCCACATATCATAAATATAAATCAAAGAGACCGATCTGAGAAACTACAGCTCATTGCTAAAGAAAATAAGTTGTTTTAAAAACTAATCTACAAGCCCATGATAGCAATAATTAATGCAGTAAATGCGTAAATAAAACGTCGGCGCACCATAAGGCATGTGGTCGCGTCAAATACGGCAATTATGAGGGAAAGCTTCTGCTTTTGCCATCAACGTGGACGGAACACGGTTAAATTGTGCAATTATCGATAAAATGACAGCGAATTACAAGTCTATCTAACGTAAATATAAGCTTTTCCTTAGCTTAATCAAAGAAAATGTATCATAAACACTAAAGTCTTTTTTGTATATTACTCAGAGTTTTTATACTGAATTGGGTCTCCTGATAAAACTTATTAGAACCTCCAATTAAACGTGAACAGTTTTTCTTACACTTCTATTATAAAGAAATGAAGCATCGAAAAGATCCTTAGTTGAGCTTTTCTTCTTCTTTCTAAGATATCATGGTGGTAAACAAATATCAGCACCGTTTTTTAAAACTGTTGGACATGGGATGAGTTTTACAAAATTAAATAGTTGTCTTGACTCATTCATCACGCTAATCACTAGAAGTAAGCATCTATCTATAGTATGGAAAATACCGGATCTGAAATTAATTGTATCAAATTATATAGTACTGCGCAAATTCTCATCCCATGAGACCCTATCACCTTAACTTATGCTTTTAATCTTTATCAGTCTAAAGAATTATAATCTAAGGTCTCTCTCTACTCAGCCTTTGTGGTAAGGACCATGACAAAAAAATATGCACGAAAAGAACGATATCCTCACCTGTCTTCCGACAACACCTGGTCAAACTCCGACGATGACACCAGAAACAGTATCGAGGTGACAGAGTCAAAGCACTGCGTCCACTTCTGCCGCTGCGTCCTCTGCCCTCCCACGTCGACGAAGACGAACGGCACATTGTTGATGTTGATGGTACATTCCGAGATGCCCTTGGTTGCCTTCCGGCAGTGGAGGATGTCTTGGTGGGAGGGGACGTAGTCAGGCCGCGCGATTCGCTCGAGCTCGTCGAAGAAGTAGCTCACGGAATCGCTCTGGAAAGAGGGAAAATAATGGTAAAGTTTATTATACGTGGTTCGCATATTCTTGTGCTCGCGAGAGAGAATAGGTAAGTAGTGACGAGGTATCTTACTAAAGCGTTCTATTAAAATTAAAACTTAATATCCACATATTAAGTTGATTCCTAAAGATATATATGAAAATGTTCATTAAAAGTTTCGCTTACGAGACTTGCGAGTCAAAGTTTGAGAATTTTCGTGAACAAAGATGATTTTCCATCGTCTCGAGCTGAGTTTGTATTAAAATGAAAGGGATCAAATGAAATATTTAGGTTCAGCGCAAACGGGCCATCGACCACAGTCACCACTGGCTGTGAGGCACTTCTGCCACTGTTTTTGATGTGGCAATAGATCGCGACAACCACCGGTAACTGTGGTGGTGGCTCGTTTGCCCCGTACCTAAGCCTGGAGTTAAATAACATTCTAAATAATTTCTTGGCATAAAACATAGGTAGAAAACACGTCAAAGCAAAAACAAAGTCTCTTTATTTTCAGGATACGAATTTCAATATATGACTGCTTTCTGCCTATCAAATTTTTTCTTACGATTCTTACAATTTCTTTTTCGTCTCATCTTCTCAAGCGTCACTGCGACCTAAGCCGGATATTGGTAATTGTCAAACTGCTATAGATCCTTAACTATACTCATGACTCATTCGTTCTACAAATGACGATTCTAACGCATTACAACATACGCATAAAGATTACATCTATAACTTATAATATTAACAAAGAAAGCATCGGTGTGGTAATCCTTATCAGAACGTGCTAGACGTTATCTAAGATAACCAGAAATAACAGGTGGTAACAGATAATATTGAATTGGGACATCACTTATTAATTTGATTTATTTACTAACTGATATAGCTAAAGGCTTAAATATTAAGCAATAAGTTTTTTTTTAATTATTGCGAATATTTTTCTTGATAAATATAGGAATAACCTAAACATTATAGGTAATCAAACCCATACCCAATAGGAGATAATTTTTTCTGGTAGCTAAATTCTTTTGTAACTAGACTAGCGGCCCGCCCCGGCTTCGCACGGGTATTAAACAAAATTTGCAGAAATTATACACACTAAAACGATGGGTTTCACAGTTTTCATACGGATCTTTACTTTTTTTAACAGCATTGGGGTTTTTTACATTGACTCGACATTCCAAAACTGACACTGACCGTAGAGAAAAAGCAAGCACCGTGCGCTATACAACCTCTTTTTCTATTCTGACGCGCCATAATAGAAAAAGAGGTTGAATGTACAGCCCACGGTTCAATTATTGAATTTTTCATGCGGATCCCTAACTTTTTTGAAAATATTATATAGCCTATGTTCATCACGGAAAATTAAGGATTCTAATGGTGAAAGAATTTTTTAACTCGGTCCAGTAGTTTCGGAGCCTATTCAATTCAAACAAACAAACAAACAAACAATCAAATCTTTCCTCTTTATAATATTAGTATAGATACATGAATGAATTCAAATATTCTATGCATTATATAACAGGAGATATATTTGAAGAAACGTCTCGAAACCAATTTCGTATTTCTTGGATACATGATTCAACATACAATCCCCAATCTGGTAAAACAATCCCCAATCTGGTAAAACAAATGAGAAAATAATACAAACCTAAGACAGAACGACGATAATGTATGAAAATATTATGATAATAAATTAACAAGTAAATTGCATGCTTCATTTGATTTCCTAGATTGAAATTCGTAACACGCTAACAAAGAATGAGACGAATCAGATTATTGTAAGAGTAGGTACGATGTATAAGACAAGTAAAGTTTATGTTGTGACCTCTGTGGCGCGGTGGGCGAAGGTCCGCCTGTGACGCAGGAGGTTCCGGGTTCGATTCCCGCCTCGGGACAAGTATTTGTACGATCTGCAGATATTTATTTAGGGTGTTCTGGTCGTTTTCTGTGTATATAATAAAAAATATCTATCTATGTAATAATTTTGTATTATGTATATCAGTTAGGTATCTAGTATCTATAACAAAAGCTCTGCTTAGCTTGGGGCTAGATGATGCTGTGTAGATTGTCCGACATTATTATTTATTATTATTATTTTAAACTAAAAGTATCTATTTTATATTTCCTCTCGCTCCACTTCTGAACATGCTTCCTCCAAAGTAGGGGTTGCCATGGTTACAAGAGGCGGATAGGTGACCGCAGATATTTGTTAGAAATGCACGAAAGCTGATGATCTTCAGGTAGGTTCAGTTAAAAGGAAAGATATGCTGCGACCGCCAATTTTAAAGTAACTAAGTATTCCCATACCCATTTTACATTTGCACAAACGCTGCATCAGTCAAGCATTCATAATGATTAAAGTACAAAGTAACATGCAATCAAACAATTTGATTAGCAAGTGTTTCGTTCTTCTGGTCGCCTCAAAGGGCATACTGAAAATCAATGTTTTGTTGCTCTTCGAGAAAAACTTTGAGTTATTGCTTTTTTGTCATCTATTTTATTTTAAACTTAGCTAGGATGAAAGGAACCACGAATAAAACTGTAAAGTCTGTCAAATTTATCTGAAACGTAAACAAAGATCTCTACGTAACGGTAAACTTTGTTAGCAAGTTTCCCGAGTCACGTCTAACAGTATAACAGCGGTATGATAAGTTATAAGTTTAAAAACATACGACTTCTGGAACAATAGTACGAAATCCTTTAATAAGCATACAATAAAAGACACCACAAAATACAACGTGTGTCGTTTACTGATGTTAAATGTTAGTTTGTTAGCGCGACTCCGCCAGCGTGACTCCGCCAGCGTTCTATGGAAACTTTCAGAGTATATTTATATCCCATGGGATGTTATTCATAATATGAATAACATCCCATTTACATATTATGTAAAAAGTAGCCCGAGTTATTTGAGGTCTACACTTAAATCTATGCATATTTTATCTCGATCCGTTACGTAGTTTTTGCGTGACGTAGTTACAACTCCAATCCTTTCAAAGGCTCGCATTTAAATGTAAGTGTGAAGTTGAATTGTTCGTAAATTCTTTATAGGTATAGTGCTAACTTTCTCACGGTACATGTATGGCAGGTTATTGGTTATCTGCCAATATGCTAAACTACTTATATGAGTCACTCTCATTGTCTATTTAACACAATAATTCCATTCGTTGATTCCAAGCCGTTGTCGAACAGAATGTCATCAGTCTTGTCTGTACATAATTAGAATCCGTAGAAATATATTCCCCGATGTAATGTAGGCTAAGCGAACAGGATGTTGGTGTTGCACCTAAAAGCATGCGCATCGCTCAAATGTCTACTCATTACACAGTCAAAACAATTTCACTATAAACCAAGCACGTACAGATCCGATTACAACAGACATGTCGTCAATCTGACGTAAGCGCGAATCATATGTGAATGGTTATAAAATCAGTTAAGATAATTATTCGGGTGGTCAAAAAATAAACTAATTCCTGCTTTAAAAGTGTACTTTGATTCTACCTTGTCCTCATACCATTGTAGGTAGGATTGGCATAAATGGACATTACCTTTTACTCTCCTCTTCATCCCTCATCTCCGTCTTTTAGGACTGAATATTTAGATTGTACTATCATTTCGTTTGATGCCAGCACCGTTGTCAACTGAACAGAGAAGTTGGTGGCACGGGGTCTATAATTTCCTAAATTATGCGGCCGGTTCTACCTGGTCGTGCAAAAACGCTATTTGGGTGTTTCTTCTGATACAATTATTTTCAAGGGCGGCCACGCACCGGCCGGCATTCGCCCAAGGCAATAGGCAAATCACAAATTCATACTAATATTATGGATATGTACAGTTTGTGAGGAAATGTTTTACGTTTTAACTTTAGCGGGTTTACACGATGCCATACCGTAACCACCAACGTTTTAAAATAGTCCAAATAAAAGCTATAAAAAAACCATGGAATAGTTACTAAACGTTTATGTTTTGGGTTGTATGGCCATCTCCGAATCTAAGTGTTTTTCACTGATATAAATAAAAAACATGCCGGACATCCACACAGCATCATCTAGCTCTAAGCTACGAGTAATCATTATATTCTACTATGATTCTAAATTACTTAGTGAGTAATTAAGTACCGCGTAAACGAAGCCGCGTGCAGGATCTAGTCAAAGTAATAGTCAAAGCCTAGATTACGAAATGGCTAAAACAGTTCAATGGTAATGTATTGACCAGTGAAACAATATGTTACGTTGCAGAACACAAGGTTATAGATAAACGCCCGTTTAAGGAATTATGAATATTGAATTTTGCTTTTAAACTCTATTTTAAGTTGTGGGAAAACTTGCGAGGTCATTTTACGATGCGGTAAATAGTTCTAGGAATTACTGGCCATAGCTATTACTGTATTTCTTATATTATACTCATGGCTAGTTTCTTGTACGCTAATTACATAAATAACGCTGGACACAATTCACCCAGCATGAAGCCCCAAGCTAAGCAGAGCTGATGTTAGTTAACCAATAATAAGACAGGCTGCATGGTGTAGTAAGCGTTCATACAAGAACCCGAAATGTTGATTGACAAGAGATTTGACCACTGATTTGTTTATCTAAAAGATGATTTGCGTAAAAACAGGCAGTTAACGCTTTTGCTGCCTAGCTGTCACAATGCAGTGATAGGACTACATGTGCGTCATGGCCAGTGAAAGTGTTAAGTAACCTTCGGCTTTTTCAGATTTTATATAAAGAGTAGCCTTCCATGTTTAGAAATATACCTGTGCAAAATTTTAGAACCAGTACTGTATATGTATATTGGCGTGTAGAAGTAAAAATTATTTAATCTTTCGATTTACAAATATTGGTGTGATGTGATGGATAGTATTAAAATCAAGTTACGCTTCAGAAAATGGATAAAAGTCACCAGCATTTGTCAAGGGGGAGAATCTAAGTGCTTATTTCTTTAGGCTTACAAAATAAGCATTTAAGACAATTTTATCTTTATTGTTAACTAGCGGTCGGCCCCGGCTGCGCACCGGTATTAAACAAAAATTGAGTATTTCATGCGGATCCCTATTTTTTTGATAAAATTCTATAGGTTCATCTTATTTCATCAAATTTAGGATTCTAATGGCGAAAGATTTTTTTTTTTAATCGGTCCGTTATTGTCGGAGCCTATTCAATTTTAAATTACGAACAATAAAATATTTCCTCTTTATTATATTAGTATAGACAAAACTAGAGCAATTTGTGCCATGTGGCAACACATAGGAATCACAGCCCATTGTTAACATGTTTCAATGGCAATTATACCCTTTACAAACGGTACAATAGTAACAGCTTCACCATTTCACACTTCGGTTTGCTATGAGAAGGAAACAAAAGGGTCTATGAGCTGTTTGTTTGTTCGAATTATCAATGAGATCAATAGGGCGGTACCTCACGGTATGCATCGCAAACGTTAGTATATTGCACAGCTTAAGGCGCTGCCATACGACAGACATCGTAAAACGACCACTTTTTCGTCGCACAGTTAGGCTTACTGCGACATATTACAAGCCCAAAAAAAATACAGTTTATAGTCAACTGTATGGAAAAAAGACTTATACAAAAATATTTCATAAAAACCATCTAGAAACTTGAAAAAAATATCGCAAGAAAGAACACGAAAATATTTTTTCGTCTCGAAATGCTCAATATTTTGAGTGATAACATTTTATAATTTTGTTACTGTAAGAAAGGTAATTTTATCATCTAGAGAAATATGTATAAAGATTTTAATTTACTGGTGTATTTACTTTTGAAATAAGTTAAAACCGATAAATAATGTTGACATTGTCGAACAAGAGATTCAACTAAATCAAACGCATCACCATTTTCAACTTTATTTGTCAAGCGCTACGAACTACTAAATAATACTACTAATACCTAAATATTGTCTTTATACAGGGCCTTAAGAAACATACAGTAGGCCAAGCACGGGGATTGTTCTCTAGGGTAGAATAGACAATAATGACATCGCATCGCCATACATTGCGTACATTATTGAAGTTGAAGAAATTAATTTCAAATAGTTTACGCATTCGATGACAAAGTAACGTAATTTTTCTCTATTCTACCTTAGACAAGAAAGCCCGTGCTTGCCCTACAGGTCTTAAACACAGGCCTTTTAATTAGTTTTTAAAGTCCTTCGTTTGACCACAACCTCGTCTCATGGAAAGTGTGGACGACTATGTAAAACGAAGACATAGAAAATTTTTATGTAACTCTAAACATTGCGTAAGACAAGTATTATGGACGGCCTTGTCGCTTAGAGGCGATCTCTTCCAGGCAACTCGTCGATGGAAAGAATTATTTGAATTTAAGAAAGGTAGGTGGTGTACCAAACCTATTTTAAAATAAACTATATTATTACATAACATGAATACCTAAAAGTTTTCGGTTATATAATAATTCTTAACATTTAATTCAATGTGGTTTATATTAAAAGCTTGTTATGGGAACCGGATCAACTGTTATAGGTATACTAATGATTATGAATTATAGCATCGCTAAGGAATGGAACTCACTGCCTGGTTTTGTTTTTCCGGCCAATTACATAACTAGGTCTCTTTAAGACTCGAGACTGAATAGGTGTCTTCTAGACCTTCGTGATACACCGTCAAGACACATTTCCACTTTTAGTGATTGTGGTTTAACGAAGCTTTATTGACTTTAAAGTTTTGAAAACATCCCGGAGTTAATGTAATGTTAAATATTAAAGTAAACTAGATTTAACGGCATTATGTTAATAGCGCCGTGTGGTGCCGGCATAGAATTTCACCATCCCAATTCTTCCCGTGGGTGTTGTAAGAGGCGAGGGAGACACACCGGGGTGCGGGCAGCAGCGCCCTCTGCAGAACAACTCCACCGAACTGCGATTCCCAACATTCCCAGCGTGGGGATTATGAGCAATAACCCTCAAATGATAACCGTTTATGGCGCTCATTAGGGCGGCGGCCTATGTCCAGCAGTTGACTGATATAGGCTGACGATGATGGCGATGATGTTTATAGATTCCATTTTAGATTGAGCTAACGCCTTTCAGATTGAGTTAACCCATGTAATATGTATGTTAGCCTCAAACTGATGGACGTAGGGCAAGTTAATCGAGACACGTCCATAATGTGCGTGACCTGAGACCCTAATCAAAATCAAATCAAAATCAAAATCAAAGTGCTTTATTTCCTTTAGACCTTACAGGACTCTTGGACACGTCACAAAATACAAGTTAAATAAGAAATAAAAGAGGTGATTATTACCCCCAGGATGCCCCCAGGCGATCGTTGGGCTTGATTCGGCTCGTCGCTTGTTCCAGTTCTGAATATTTTATTATTGTTAACGACATTCGATGAGAGAAAGGCGTACTTAAGAGTTTGTTGAGACGTATCAGACTTATTTTTAAATATTGTGTCAATCTAAATATTCTAATTTTCAAAATATTCGTACATTGTTCTCTTTTCTAAAAATTACCTAGGGAAATAATTTAATATTTTTTTTTTATTAGAAACTGAACCAATGTTCCTGAATATTTATGCTGCATTTTTAGTATTATGGAATGGAATCTTACACAATACCTCAGGACCTTGTATCAAGATTATTCTCTATAAAAGGCGAAATAATCATCAAAATAGGGAAGCAAAAAACAAACGAATAAATCCAGCGATATATAAATAATAATAAATAAATAATGCCGGAAAATTCACACAGTATCATCTAGCCCATGTTATGTGTACCAGATGACTATATCCATACAACAAAAACATACAGACGAACTGAGAACCTCCTCCTTTCTATGATGGAGATGATTCTGTATTGATCTAAAATCTTGTAAGTATCCGATTTGAAAATCAAGGAACACGGAAAACTTTTGTAATATGATCTTAAACTAGATTAAGGAGAAACTGCGTCCTATGACATAGGATGCCGGCCGGACGCAGCGAATTAGCTTGTCATAATTATCTCCTAATCTAGCGATCATTACTGCATAATTTATCTCTACAACAGAAGAGGACTACAGGTTAATGTAAGATTGAGAAAGAAACATGCACTCAAACTTTAGATTTTTAAGGTTCAGCAAAATAAACAAGCACATTGACCATTAGGGTATAGGGAAATAGGGTTTGTGTTTCATCTACCAGAAGCGCAGCGTATTCTTTCTGGATATTTTTAAAATCCTCTAGTGCTATCACCACTCTGCCTGTCAAGCGAACTAATGGAAAAACCATGCCTTGTTTGGAAGAGGCTCTAATTTCGTCCAAAAAAACATTACCCAAGTAGGCTATTATTTTCCAACGCGACTTCAAAATATTTTTACATTTTCTATCATCAGTTCACGATCCGCTCTATAAAATTCTCTATTTACCCGCACTCAGGGCATTTAGCAATGCAACCATGGAGTTTTATGGTAGGTGTACTGGAATGCGGACCGACAACCGGTATTGTGCTATGATTGATAGGGAAACTTGTCAACACTGTTTCACGGTAAGTACTTTACGTGGTTACATTCATCTGAGATTTTATATAATAACACAGTTCTGAGGAAGTCTTCAAACAATTTTAAGCAAAGTAAAATATAAAAAAAAACAGTATTATAGGTCGTATTCTGGTGCGCAAGCAAAATCATCTGGTTTAGGCCCGGACTCCACCAAGGCGGAAACGAGATGAGCGGAGATATGTTTTAAATAACCAATAGACCGTCGTTATTCAGACATCTCGTCTTCGCCCAGCTTCAGAGGACCATCAAGCGTAGATGTATTATTAATTTTATCCGAAGGATACAAGTAATGCGAGCAAAAGACCAGAAAAGATGTGAGCGTTGCCCCTAGTGCATTTATGTATATCTACAAACATCCGACACACCTAGCTCAGGTCCGCTCTAGCCAGCACACATCTCTGCTTTATCTCCGCTTCAGTGGAGTCTGGGCCTTATTCGGAACTGTATCACCTCTATCACTCATTGCTATCTTCATCACATAAAAGCTACATTTTAATTACGAATAATAGCAAAGGAAAACGAACCAATTGGTGACGAAAATAGTACCGTGTTAACGAATGACCCAAATTTGTGTGACAGGGTTATGGTAAATTTTACGTCAAATTAAGTTTTAAAAAGTGGTAGGTATATTTCAACTATATATTTTAAACACTGATGAAAACAAAATGCTAGTTTTCCTTAAACCGACTGTTCAGTATAACCGAGAGAATAAATCAATTCATCAAGATACCAGTTTTGAAGTTTAAGGAGATATCCGCAAAGTCACTTTACGAGAGACATTAAAAGTCGTGATTGCTTATAAAAAGACTAATCAGAGGTAACAATTTGCGCGGAGGTACCTATAAGGGAAGCCGAGTCATCCTCCGGTTATGCCGATATTCGTAGCTGACTTGTTTTTACTCTACTGCTTAAGGAATGTTTGTTTTTTCAGTGATCATCGTAGTGTCGATTGCGCCTCGGTCATGGGCTCTATCAGTATATTACGTAAGTACTATATTATAATTCTGTGATATTATATTACTAAACGCAAGTACTATATAGTAATTCTGTGATATTACTAAGTATCGTAAGTATCGTCAAACGTCCAAAGGTTCAGGCAACGTGTCCCTTATTTTAAAGGCATAGGGTAATGTAACCGCTTTGCATCAGGGGCGCACACTTATTTACCACCTTGGTTGTATAAAAAAGGTTTTGGGGAAATTCATTACCAGCAATCGTCAAAGATTATGTGTGCAAGGTGCACACATAGGTAATCCCGAGGCGTAAAAATGCCCGGAATTGTGTCAAAATTTTACGTTTTAGTATTTCGATACTAAAAGGTAACATTTTCACCTCCATGCTAAATATTCCTGCATTTGCATATTATAGCTACACCTATTGTTCAGTTACTGACGATCCGTGACTTCTGGCGTACCCTGGCACCAAAAGATATGAAAATATGGTACCTATCTAGGAGTTCCGATATTAACTAGGCCTTATTATCATGTTATGTGTATGTTATTGTTGTAGTAGGTAATTGATTATTTTACTTTCAAGATTACAATAACGTATCATCGGATATTTACTAAATAATGAGGCGATTCTCCACTATAGGCTAGTTTGAATGAAACATAGGCTTAATGCACACCTCTTTACTTCGCTATTCGTTACGTTTCGTTAGCACCCTCATCCACATTTTCGAGGTGGGAGACACTGATTAGAGTGGGTATTACTTTGAATTCCCACTCTAATGTTAAGCAATTAATTAATAATTAATTAATTTTATAGCTGTAAGTTCCTATTAAGCCGTCGCGTTCCGTAAGAATTTATTTTTCTATTGACGCAGCCCGTGGATTTGCAAAGACCTGACCACAGATCACTAATATAAATCTGCTAAATGAAGCAGTAGTTTCCTATAGTGTCTTATTCAATACCACAGAACACTAATATCCTAACGGATTCAATACTAGCGAATATACCCCGGCTTAGCACGGGTGCAATGCTGATACTAATGTATCAAGTACCTTCCTTTTGAATCACTCATCTATTAAAAACCGCATCAAAATCCGTTGCGTACTTTTAAAGATCTAAGCAAACATAGGGACAGACAAACAGCGGAATGCAACTTTGTTTATGTTTTATACTATGTAGTGATCTTCACTGCGATTACTAATCAGCCTGCCAAAGGTGGTGATTATGTTAAAACCTTCCTTTATCGGGTCAAGTATCTGTGCTGAGGGGTAGGTACATACTACTTACACCGTTGTTACATGTATGACTCGATACAGTCCCGAGATTTAGGCCCTGCAAATTAGATGAGTCAAGGATATTTACGTCGGATGATAGCCGAACCTATCCAACCACCGAGCTCCATAGGCATGACGCAACTGACTGACTAATCAAAATGAGATAACGTATGCAATTCAGATTATATGTATTATACCACAAGACTTCTTTGAAAGAGTACTGGTGACTGAAGTTCCTTTGTGTGGGGAGTTCGAGAATTCTTTGGATAGTGGAAAGTAGATTAATTGATTAATCAAGAGAAGAAAGATAATAACAGGGGCTATAAAGGGATATTTTTAATATTGATGCAGGGATCAGCTGTGTCTCGCAGGGTGCCTGATGAACTTAAAATCTGAAGATCTTGTGAACCAGATGTTTGTAATAAAGATTAGAAAAAAGAGGTTCCCGTACATAAAATATTGAGGAATGCCAATATTAGAATATCATGTTAGTCTCTCACTGCATACAATCACAGAAAATCTTCTAACAGTGATGTATGTGCAGATTACAGTTATGCTTTTGTTGATGGCAATTAGTTGACTGACATAAAACCAGTTGTTACACCTGCTAGAGGATTCTTATTTATTCTGTGGCCGTCCAAAGTCTAATTGGCATTGTTGTAATGCAACAATATGGTGATACATTTGAATTCAATATGCCAACATTAATACTGTCTTGGCAGGATTGGTGTTGTTTGTTGCACTGCTTATGTGAGAGTGGTGAAAATACGTTTTTATAAAATATTTAAAATAATCAAGTCTGTCCCTGTGATTTATTCCCAAAATTCAGGATACTATCCTTCAATGCATGCAATACAGTTTGAGAGTAGGGTGCTGCTGTGTGGATTGTCCAACATGATTTATTTATTTATTTATTTTTAGGGAAACCATCAGCACACTATACAGATATTGATAATACAGTAGATAATTTATGGGCTATTGATAGGAATCCACTGATAGAAACATAATACAGTTACTTGGAGGAAATAATGTACCTTACTTTATGAAACTAATTTTAAAGTATTTACCAAAAAAACAACACAAGATCAAACCATGGAAGATATCACCCACACTCACATTTAGACAAAAAGTTATTTAAGAAATGAATAGTTACATACAAGAATTTATTTATACATTAACCAGTGGTCCGTCATGTCTTCTCTCGGGTATTCAATAAAAATTATTATTACACACTTACACATTGGATTACATTACATTTGTACAGATCCCTAAGTTTTTTCAAATATTCTAAAAGCCTATGTTCATCAGGTGTAATGTACTTTTCTAATGTTGAAAGAATTTTTCTAATCGGTCCAGTAGTTTCGGAGCCTATTCAATTCAAACAAACAGTCAGATCCATCTTTTTATAACATATGTATTTTATAACATAGTGTAGATATTAGGTCCTTACATATGAAATTGGCGTTTTTCGTACTGGCCACTTTAATCACAAATTTCTCCTCTTTGGAAGCGGATCCATCGCAAACCACGTCCGAGTTAGCTGCAGGCTGCGGTGTTAGTGATAAAACTGTTTTAATTCACTTGAAGCAAATTGGGAAGATTAAAAAGCTTGAAAGGTGGGTACCTCACGAATTGACTGAAGCAAACCGGCAAACGCGCGTCGACTGCTGCGTTACATTACTAAACCGGCACAATAATGAAGGTATTTTAAACCGAATCATTACCTGTGATGAAAAATGGGTTCTTTACGATAATCGGAAGCGCTCAGCGCAATGGTTGGATCCTGGCCAGCCAGCCAAATCCTGCCCCAAGCGAAAATTAACCCCAAAAAAGTTACTTGTAAGCGTTTGGTGGACTAGTGCCGGTATTGTTCATTACAGTTTTCTCAAATCTGGCCAGACTATTACGGCTGATGTCTATTGTCAGCAATTGCAAACCATGATGGAAAAGCTAGCGGTTAAACAACCTAGGCTGGTCAATCGCTCCACGCCACTGCTGCTTCACGACAACGCTAGACCACACACTGCGCAACAGACGGCTACTAAATTAGAAGAGCTTCAATTGGAAAGTCTAAGACATCCTCCGTACTCCCCGGACCTTGCTCCAACAGATTACCATTTTTTTCGAAATTTGGATAACTTCTTGCAAGGGAAAAAATTCAACTCCGATGGGGCAGTCCAAATCGCCTTCAAAGATTTTATTGATTCCCGTCCGACTGGTTTTTTTAGTAAAGGGATCAATGAACTACCTATAAGATGGCAAAAGTGCATAGAAAAT
Source organism: Eupithecia pulchellata (assembly GCA_963931895.1). Taxonomy (NCBI): domain Eukaryota; kingdom Metazoa; phylum Arthropoda; class Insecta; order Lepidoptera; family Geometridae; genus Eupithecia; species Eupithecia pulchellata. The sequence goes on along the minus strand of OZ007527.1, from coordinate 2,328,376 downwards.
AATGGTTCATACTTTGATTAATTAAATATATTATATTAAAAAATATTCGACTTTTTGTTCCTCCCATACAAAACGCCAATTTCATATGTAAGGACCTAATATTTCATTAAAATCCACACTGAAAGACTTTACTAGCCAACCAAATTTGATTCAGTATTTGAGAGTTCGCTCCAATCACCTATTAAAACAAGTATCAAGTGCTCACCGGGAATCCAAATAGAAACCACACCAGATATAAATTAAGACATTATGACATAAAATTCTAAGCCTCTAACATAAGTAATGTATGCAGTATGTACAGAACATAATCTCGTGAACTGTGCATGACACATGACTATTTCAAATACCAGTTTTTAATTGCTATGATAAAATTCACTCACCTACTTGCAAACATGAAATAACTAAAGTGTTTGAGACATTATGACATAAAATTCTAAGCCTCTAACATAAGTAATGTATGCAGTATGTACAGAACATAATCTTGTGAACTGTGCATGACACATGACTATTTCAAATACCAGTTTTTAATTGCTATGATAAAATTCACTCACCTACTTGCAAACATGAAATAACTAAAGTGTTTGCTTGATAACTCTTGATCATTTATGACTTTTCTTTTTTAAAATTCTACTTAGAACAGTCAACTTACTAGGTACAATATTTGTAGTGTATTAGAGTATTATTTATATTATCTGGTATCGGTCTTGTGAGATCTAGTGTAAATTCTAAATCTAAATTCAACTAATGATTTGTTTAGGTACAAGGATAGCTTATAACCTACAGTCATATAGTACTCATAACACAAGCTCTGCTTAGCTTGGGGCTAGGTGATGCTGTGTGGAGTATCCAGCATTATTATCAATACTAATAAAGAGGAAAGAGTTGATTGTTTGTTTGAATTAAATAGGCTGCGAAATGACTGGACCGATTTGAAAAATTATTTCACGATTAGAATCCTAACTTTCCATTGAATATTTGCAAAAGGATGCACATGAAAAATTAAATTTTTGTTAAATAACTGTGTGAAGCCAGGGCAGACTGCTGGTTTATTGTATCCTAGATTAAAGCACAGGCTTTAGATCCCAGAAGAAGCAGTGTTCTCCTGGCATGATCAAATAATGTTTAATAACAAAGGTAAAGTCTGGGGGCAGCGGGCTTTATAAGCTATCTGATGAATGGTCTTAAATTAAAATACTGCCCCTATTTCATTTTTATGTATAATATTTTACAGCATAAGTTTTTTAATCACTGATTTATTACGCCATGGCATTGGATCATTATGTGGTATTTGCTGATTCACTCGTGCTCCATAAACAATAATAAAACCTAAGTGGGGGCAAAAGAATTCATATTTCACTATACAAGGTTCCCAGCATTAGTCATCAGCCTTGATCAAAATCAAGGAAAACAAAATACTGTTTGAATAGTTTGTAAACATGAAAATTCTCTTAATCGTGCTATTTTCTTTGCCCTGTGTTCTGATAGGTATTTAACAAGCTATTTCCACTATTACATCATTTTGGTACTAATTAATATTTTATTAATCTAGGCTTGTTTTGATGGTGGTTAGATTTTGTTGTTAGTCTGGTTGTAAATTGATATATTTGACAGCAGAACAATAACAAAATGTTATTGGTCAGAAGCATGGAACTGTGGAAAAATTCTGTAGTTTAATGATAAACCTTGCATCATTCAAGCAGTTAGCTTACACCACTCTAAATATGCAATTAAGTTAATATAATTACAACAAACAAGTTGTCACCTGCCCATGACACATCCTCAAAACAAAGACACTTGCTTTGTTTACTTGTCAAAATGTACTTTACTTACCAATTGAAACTCTCGCCGCCTGTCGTATGCTCTTTTGATGGCTCTGTCGAGCCACAGGGAGTGAATGTGAGGCGCATAGTGCATGAACAGCCGGCTGTCGAGAGACGCAGCGCTGTTGAAGTGCAGCGCCTGCTGCCCAACGTCCAAGTTCCGTGGGTTCTCCCACGGAATCGCGAGCTTATCCCTCGCATCAACTAACACCTGTATCCCTTTCACTATGTTCTGGTATATCACGTGCTGGTACTCCCGCACTAGTTCCGGCTCGAACTTCACTTTGTGTATAATCCTCATCTGTTTCAGGAATGTTGACTTTCCGCTTTCACCCGCGCCTAATAGCAGCAACTTCACTTGTCGCCGCAGCGTCTGCCGGTCCTTCTCCAGGATGCGGTCGATCTCCTTGCTCCTGGAGCGCTGCTCTATCTCCTCCGGGGACAGCTTCAAACGAAGCCAGCACGTCAATGCCTCCGTACAACAGGTACATGACCACAAATCGTTGGCCATTTTGCATGATTATCGACGCCCATATAAAAGAAAGGAACTAATAGATGTCACGTATTATATAAATGGTTCATTCTGAAACAGTTTCACAATATCACGACGTGCGCACTGATAAAATGGTGTAACATTATAAATTGAACATAAATCCGGAATTTAGAAACACACACGCATTCTCTACCCCTCCCAAACTCATTGAGAAATGAAAGTCCACAGACAAAACAAAATCTATTGAGTGGAGTTCAACGACATGTTGACAGATGAATGGCAGCGTTCCGTAGATAATATCCGTTCCATTCTCTAATGATTGAATTGATGATTTATCCGATTATTTCTGTAGTGAGGATAAGGATGGGTGTTAAGTTACGACTAAGAACATTAAATGGTAGATTTTATGTAATGGTTAATCAAGGAGACGAAAATGAAAAGATCTTGTTACGACTGTGTTTGGCTGTCTGTATTAGGTCTGTACTTAGACTATGGTCTGTATTTATTGCTACGAAGCATAGACAAAATCATCAATTTGATTTGGATTGCAAACGTCAACAAAACACATGCCGATGTCAATGTCAAGTCAGCAGTCAGCCAGTTATAAATCTATTTTTCGCGCATACGGCCTCAAAGTGCGCACGTGTTTTTACCGTGGGTTTTCGGGATTTACTGTCTGTTTTTCGTGCCTTTTGTGAATCTGATTAGTTTTAGTTCGAGTTTCACTCTCTATATCTCAATAAACCTAGGTTACTATGTAAATTAAGCAGCGAGCGATGTCCAGAGAAGGTTATAGCCCGGAAAAGAAAGAAGGTGATAACAAAGTAGTTTTGGAGAGATTGCAGCTCTTTCTGAAAGATAAGAGAAGTTCAGAGGCTGCAGAACAAGGTCTCAGCTACAGTAAGCCAAGTACCAGCTTCGAGCCTAGTCCACAACCAGTAGCAGTCGACGACAGCAGCTGTATCCTCAGAGAGGTCCTGAACCACAAGAAGGCCGAGCTCCTGCGTAACCCAGAAGTCAAAGAGTACCTGAAAGGCATAGCCTCCGATCTTAAAAAATAAAATGGCCCTCGTTGCTCGCAAAAGTATTGCAGCTCAGCTGTTGCAGAAGTCCATAGAACGTCAGACAGCAATAGCTCATGCTAAGCTAAAGCTCAAACCGAAGCAAGTTGAGAGTGCAATTGTAGCTCATGTGGAGCACAACAATGTTGTGCAATACAACGAGTTGATAAAGATTCTGCGGGAGTACCCATTGAATGATGACAACTTCAAGTGTGTTGTAGATGACTGCTTATCCTGTGTAGTGTTGCTAGGCCGGAATTTAATGCCATTTGTAAATGTAGTTCTATCTCTGGACTGGGTGCATCGGGATGACCAACTTGTGGAACTGTATGCAACCTTTTTGATAAGCCTTGTTACTGCACATACCTACCATTGTCCCAGTGTTATGAAATGTTTAGTGAAATTATTCCAAGGTAATATTTATATGCATTCATTATTCATAAATAAAATATTTTTGTATCTAGGTTATGCAATTTGCAATGTAAACAAAATAATTGCACAACAAAGCAATATTGTGCAATATTTATTTTATTAATCAATTATTATTATTTTTGTATTATAGCTAAAGGCGATGATTGGGAAGAGCAAGGACCATCTCCGAAGCAATTGAAAAGCTGGTCCCATATCCACTCTATTATTGCGCAAATTGTTGCCATTATGCCCATGTAAGTACATAGTTTGGACTGTCATGCATTGTGTGTATATGAAGTAGAAAATAATGCTACATCACACATTATAAGCATAATAGCAAAATTTGTTTTACAAATTGTATGTAACTATACAATAATACACAATATTATATTTTGTAAATACATATTATACATATTATTTCTATTAAGAAATTGTTTTATGAACTCTCATGAAGTTATGCAATGTCTTAATTTTAAATATGCAAGATAATTTTACTAATCTTTCATATTTACAAGAGATTAAGAAATGAAACTGAGAGACCTTCAAAACAAAGATGGTTTACCAAATGTTTATTTATGGTAATACACAAACCATACCAACTCAAGGTAAACAAGGTTGGAATGAGTTATTCAGTAACCTTACCTGTGAGAATAACAAAAAAATATTTATAGAAATTAACATAATTATAAAACTTTGGTAAAGGTAACAATATAATTATCTAAAACCTTAGGGTCTAGACAGACGGACTGCAATTCAACTGCAATCCGACTGCCAAATGGCAGTTCAGATGCAGTTTGAATGCAGTTGGCTCGACTGCAATCAAACTGCACGTCGACGGGCAGTTGGCGTGCAGTTGGGTTGCAGTCTGAGTGCAGTTACAACGACTGCAATCAAACTGCATCTGAACTGCCATTTGGCAGTCGGATTGCAGTTGAATTGCAGTCCCTCTGTCTAGACCCTTATGCAGCTCCTTTCTATTTTTGAGGGAGACATTTAGATCGGGATTTTTAAAATTCCTAAGTGTAAATATGAATACAACAGATGTGAAATCAAATTCATCAAAGCACTCGAATGGTCAGAACTTGCAAGTTTGTTCAAAACCGGAAAATGCTGCTAATGTTGAATGTCCAGAGGTAATGAAGAAATAAATTGAAATCTGATGACATGCTTGGTTCTTGAAGAAAATCGTGAAAGACAGCTTAATTAGCTGAGACATTTGATTTATCTTAAGATCACTCTCACTTCTTCACTTTCACTCTCTTTGTTCTGTGCTCTATTTATTAAATAAATAATGCTGGATAATCCACACCACACAGCATCATCCAGCCCCAAAAAGCTGATATTAAATGGGCAGTGAATGTGATTAATAAATGACATTCACTGCCCTCCTACACCTGCAAAAAGGCATTGAAAATGTTAGCTTAAGCACATGCAATGAACCATTATCTCGGTAAAGAGCTGCATCAAAGAGATCAAAAAGCTCCTTTTCTGACTTTTAAGTCGGAAAAGTCTTTTTCTAAGTCAACATTGAAATGCTTTATTCATTGCTGGGTAATAAGTAATAAAGGCACTCCAATGACTGCTTGCTGCAAACATGATTTTTGCTTCAAATAGTTTAAATAACAGTAACCTTCAAATATTGAGGCATTTGGCAGCTGGAGTAATAAATTCTACTATCGAAGTAAGATCTTGTTATAACAAGCAAGGCTCATGGATATCCCTCTTCATTAGAAGAGAAAATTTAAATTATTAAACTCTACAAAATGGGAAATTACCCTGGTGGATTTCCTAAATCTTGCTTCATCACATCTATGGCCGGGAAATTACCCCAGTGGATTTCCTAAATCTTAAGTCTTGCTTCATCTCTATGGCCTTTACAGCTACAAACAATGAAGGAGGATTTATGTATTCAGTTTCAGTTTATTTATTCAAAAACAATTTACATTGTGTATGAACGAACTTAATTAAAATTAAATCTTAGAAGTAAGTACATTGGCATAAGTAGGTAATAAAATTTATAGCATGCATAAAATTTTCAATACATTTTTCGTGTGATAAACTCGTCAATTGTATAAAAACACTCCTTCAGCAAAAGTTTTCTCAATTGTAGTGTTCTTACGTACATAACGTAAGGCCAAATGGGAAAGACAGATGCAGCCGCGGACGGTGTTGACAAGCGTGCGTGCCGTAGCTAAACTTTGGTGGGTCCACGGCAGCTGCTGCAAAATCTTGATAATCTGACCAAGGTAAATTTTGCTACGCACGCACATACCAATTTTACGTCTAGAAATTCTACTGTGATTCTAAAGACGATGTTGATGCAGTATTTCTGGATGACGAGGTCTACGAACGACAACTATCGTTCGTAGACCTCGTTATTTTCAAAATGGATGTATATATTTACTTTCATGGCAATGAAAGTCATGATGACGACTTTCTCTGTCTTTTACCACATGTGTGTAAGAGAGAAATATGCTGATTAGAGACCAGACCCAATGTTGGCGATTCATGTCCAAGCGATCATGAATGAAAGATCAATGGTGATCCCATTGGATCCCATGGGGTCACACACTCACACAGCATTGAGCTGCGTAACCCTCGCGGATAAAAAGTCATCTGAGCCAAGCAAGCTATGAATTACACGAACTTTGGAGGTATGTACACACCTTTTATTTATCTCTGCAGAAAAGTTTACTGTCAACGAATCTGCAGAGATATTGTCAACAAAAGGTTCCATGAGTTATAATCAAAAGAAGGGATACAAAAAACACTTCATTGACCATGTGTCGCGCATATAAACGCATTTACCCTGCTTGCGCTGGCCGATCTTAGCAGGGCAGTGAATATGTTAAAGAACTCCTTTATTAGCGAAAGTTTTGAAATAGTTAATATAGGTATACTTACATAAAGTTAATACTATAAAATTTAAATATTACATTAAAAACTTTTAGACATAACAAAAACGTTTATTTTTCCAGGACCAGTGATCTTCTCCTACAAATTGTGATAGAATCCTTCCCCTACTACAAAGCTGGCTGCAACGCCAACAGATCGTACATCCACAACCTGATCTGGATGAGCAAGTATCTACCCGCTATGAGAGAACAGCTTATGACGGCGATGATAAACAGGTTAGATAAAGATTCTTGTGTTTTGAAGCAAACCCTTTTAAAATCCATAAAGGCCTTGATGAAAGAGGCCCTGCTGTTAATACTCGTGGTGAAAGATTATATTCAAGGTGAAACTGCTTGAATCTTTTGCTCTGAACTATGCTCTCACGACAAGGTAAATGTTTTGGATATGCAATAAATGTTTTGGATATGCAATCAGTTATACTTGAATTACAAATTATGTAATAGGTACTAGTTATGGAATATTAAGTTTCAGTTTTCGAAATATTGTGACCTGCAAAAGGACTATTTAGAAATTACCGATCAATAGACCCTTCACTTGAAATCATTGGTTCCAAAATCACTGGACGGTTTCCATGATTTTTTAATTTGATTTCACATATTCACTAAACTAGACGTAACCATGTAATTTCAAAAGATTTTATCATCTTTCACTTGTTCACAGAATGATAGTAATGGACGTGAATGTTGTCGAACGCGAAAAGAACTCTAACAGCACAGACACACAGTTGGAAATGGAAACTGACGATCCGGATGAAGTGTCAGCATCACTGGACTACAGTATGCTTGAAATGCTTAACTGGCTTCAGGATGAACGGGATCCTATTCTGCATATACTCTGCAACGTTTTCGAGAAGGTTGTGCTGCCTACTTACGGGATCAGGTACACTATTATAAAATTTCTGATGATGATGATGATTTGTCTTTAAGACACAACAGTAGCTGAAAATTTCTAATTTGAATACAATTTTTACAGACACGTCCAATTCCTCCTACTGTACACAATATCAATAAACCAGCAATGTGCTGACCGAGCCCTCAGTAACCTATGGACGGTGGCGGCCGGCTTGCAGGGACTGGGTCCCGGCGCGCTAGCTACCAGGCGGACCGCGGCCAGTCATCTAGCAGGTAAATGATTCTCTTCATATTCCATGACTAAGACATTTCCATGAACTGGACACTGGCAGAAAAGTGGCAATCCAGACACATATTGCCATATCAAAGAAGATTCTCTTCATTGTTGCTTACCATTGCCCGTTGACACCCACTACAGTCTCGTGGGGTCATATGGGGTCTCAAGAAGAGTCTTTTTGACACCCTGAGGATATCAACAGACTGAGATCTGACTGTTGGACTGCCTTGAAGAATTTCTCTATATATAAATACCTAAAGATGAATCTCTAAATGTTTTGATAAGCGCAAAACCCGAGAACGGCCAATATGATTGATTATGAACAGCGATGAATTCGTGAAAATACGATAGTGTTTTATAATAAAATAAAAATAACATTGTGATGACTACCAAATGTATTATTCCAGGTCTATTGGCACGCTGTGTCCGCATCCCCAACACAAGACTGATCCACTACCTGAAAAGCATGTGCGAGTGGTGCCACTCGTACATAACGGCTGCGCAAGAGTCGACCACATCGGCGGACAATCTGAAGGCGCACGGGGCTTTCCACGCCGTCTGCCATTCCGTCTTCTACCTCATAGCGTTCAAGCATCAGCAGCTCTTCAATTGCAAAGAGAGTGAGTTATCAACAGTCTGTAACACACGGGCTGTGTGTATGCTAGCTTATAATTAACCTTTAGATACTCAATGCCTTAAGTTGAGGAAAAAAAAATTTGGATTATGCGTAAGAAAATAAAAACCATTGAAATTGTGAATTCTATTCTGTGCTGGTATAACTCGCTAGAAATAGTAAAAACAGCTATTGCTTAAAAAATTATTTACCTAAATTAGAATTATAAATAAAAATAAATTTCCACTAACATACAAACATAGTAGAGATTCAGCTTTATGCTGATGATCTCAGTTGAAGGTGTCTTAGATTAGCTGTCCCAGATTAACTATAAATACACATTCAGTGCAACAATCAACTCAACCGTTGCTTGGGGATTTCTGCCGAGTACCACATATGACCAAAATTCAACTAATCCTTTATCCCTCAGGTCTTCTTTTCATCGAGTCTCTAAACCTGCCGCGGCTGGTCACCTGCGTTCTCAACCCGCTGCGCACGTGTCCTCCGCAAGTGACCCGCGCCTTCTCTTCCGTGACGCGGTCGCACCAGGTCGCCTACTGCCAGGCTGTGGTCGAGCGGAACCAGAGACTCACCCTGAATAACGCTGAGACGATGCAGTATGACGAGTGGTTCCCGTACGATCCTTATACGCTACCAAGGTATGGATTGAGCATAGAATACACACCAGTAAGAACATTGCAATGGAATTTCTTACAGGAGGATTTTAACAATGGTTTGCGTTAGTTTACCTAAATTTCGACATAGTTGCAATCAGTTGCACTCTACTGAAATCACAATTTTTTCTGGAAAACGCGTGCGAAATCGTGGGACAAAACTACAACTTTAAAGTGAGATATGTATGATAGACAATATTATTTCAGTCAATCAACTACAGTGACTAATATTTTTACAGATCTGGCAAAATTATCTGGCCGCTCTGCATCGAGTACAAAGACTGGGGCAAAGACGAGAGCACCCAGTACTCCGGTATGAAGAGGAAACTCGAAGAAGACGATGACTTCCTCATGGCTAGCCCCAGCCAGAGGATCAAGACACTCTCCAACGGCATGGCAGCAGGATTTCGCACTAGTGACAGCATAAACCTGAATTGACAGTTCAGAATATAAAAGGATTTTTGTATGGTCATTCTGAACCAGTGATCGAGCTAGGAATTAGGACTGTGGCAGGGTTTCATTGGAGTTGATACATTCAATACCTTGCTGGTGCTTTAAGATATAATGTTAATTTTATATAAACACAAAACTCTAAATATGATAGTAATTATAATTTTAGTAAAAATTATCTAACTATATTATAGTTTATTACGTCCGCTTTTTTATCTGTTTGTTAAGCAATGCTAGATTGTACTACGCGTAATTCTTTGCTGACTCTGACTCATACATAAGTACTGTATGACTCATACATAAATTACCAAGTTGGTAATAATTTAAAAGAACTGATTATCAAAGTTTGATAAGTTTTCTTCAGCGAAATATAAATTATCATGTAACACCTATTTAATTTAAGACAAAGTGTACATCAATAAAATGTTAAATGTCTATCTGAAGGTTGTTACGTGAATTTATTTAAATAACGAAATGTCTACAATGGCTGGCATCTCATTTTTTTCTATTTAATAAACCGTTACGTTATTTATTAACTGTTTGTTTCATTATACACAAGTATATTTTCAACATTTTATTCACATTTTCACAACACATATCACATAGCTATATCTAAAAATAAATTACAACATTTGATTGAGTATTAAGTCACAAAATTGAGGTTCATAAGTATATTATCAAAGGGACACTACACTGGCGACGCCTTAGTGACGGTGGCGGAACCATGAATGCGGAGCATGCGCCCACGCACTCTTAACAAACGCTCCCACTATAAGTCGTCACTATATACGGGCCTAGTGCGTAACTAGGCCCGTATTATGAAAGCTAGCTAGCAACTCATAGATCTATGAGTGACGTTTATAACATAGAAAGTTGTTACTTAATAACTGGACACTAGCACAAAAGTGGCAATCCAGACATTGCCATAATAAGCCATAGATCAATGACTGATTAAGCTTTCGTAACCTAGCAGTATCCCTATACTCTCCAGCCAAGAACAAAGGCTACTCGATAAAGTTTCCAACATTTTCAAAGACATGATAGGTGTCATTATTTTTAGAATGAAGATAGGCTTCATATATTCTATGTAGTTGTATAGAAGTAAAAGGACAGCAACAGCTAAGCACTATCTAACCTACACATTGATAACATGCACTATGCAGATTATGCAGAACTGAATTCTCTCTTTACATCTTAGAATTTTATTTGACAGCTCTACTATACTCCATCCAAGCATTTTTTACACTAAGTGATGACGATAGAATGAAAGGCAAAATTTTAGAGACTTGAAACAGAAATGCTAATCTGTTAAAATATATTTAGACATACATAAGTTTTATTTTTATTAAGTCAACATATAACCTAGAGAATATAATTCTACTGTTGATTTAGATGCCTAAGTAAGTCTGTAAAATAATACAAAAAGTTGGAATAATAATACAGAAATCTTACAACTTCTTTACAAACAAAATTAAATGTCATAAAAACTGATGTTCAGCGTTGACAAAAGACAAAATAAATGCGTGGACAGAGTATAATATCTAATATATTGTAGATAAGCGGTACAATGCGGTACATGACAAGATGGCAAGAGAAAACACTACTAGTCTTTTCTGGGCCCAAGGAAAAGCTCAATAAATACCCCATTACATCAGACATATCACAAGCAAAATATGATCTGAAATAATGTGAACACACCTCGGTAAATAATATAAACTAAACTTACAACTAATTTGAATACTGATGCACTTAATCCTCTTACTAATAGATGTGGTGGACCTTTCAACTACACAGTTTATTTCTTTTTTTCTAGTGAATTCTAATTTTTAAATTGATTTTACATCTTTAAATTGTACTGTATTAGTTTGCATTGCAGACACCACATTTATTACTAATAGCTGGAGCAGCTTTATCTTATAATATAATATTTATCTTTTCTTATGATACGGATGTCGCCGTCTGAATGAGCTGACAGTCTTGTTAGGGGGCTGATGCTTATTGGTCTGATACTGAGTTATAATTGGGGGCTCATTAGCTGCCAGTTTGTTTACTACAAAGTCATCGCCGGCTTTCATGTTTTCCATCATCTTGAGTTTGGCCTCTATGGATTGGATTGCAGTCTTTTTGCTGAGTTTTATCTCTGGTTTAGCACCGGCTAGAGCTGGGATTCCCAGTTCAGGTTTAGGCTTGTCTTGATCTTCCTGGAGTTGAAAAAACATTATGTAAGGGTAAGTACTGAGGTAATATTTGGGTGGACAATATTCTTGATATCGAGGTGCTAACCTTTGATAAGTGGCACAAGAGTTTAGAAACTATACAGGACTAATGAAACTCTTGAGCCACTCAACTACTGGGTAACTCAGTAGTGGGTGAAGTGGATGATAATGATGTTGATTGAGGTAATTCATATGATCCAGTTAATGCCAAATTCTCACTTCATCATATTTTGATAATTTCACTATCAAGTATGTTTTGACTCTGTACACACCGTGTTTTTAGCAAACTTGACGCAGATCTTCTTCGAACCAAGGAGCTGTCCGTTCAGTGAAGTCATCGCTTTGATAGCATCTTGTCTCAGCTTGTACGTGACGAAAGCGAAGCCCCGAGGCTGTCCTGCGTTGGGGCCGCTCCGGTGAAATAGCATGTCGAACTTCTCGATATTTCCATACACGCGGACCATTTTCAGTAATTGATACCGGTAATGAGAAATGGTATGGATTATTTTTACGGAAATTAGAACTCAAAAGGGTATAATGCGAAACAACAGAATAGAAGAGCGTGAGGTAATATAAATCATATACATACTCATTGACCCTGGTATCTAGGTTGCCGATCCAAAGCCTTTTCTCCGAGACCTCACTGGGTAGGATAGGTTCTAGGTGAAGCGGCAACTGAAATAAGTATAATTTTTTGACTGAGTAAGTTTTATTTATGTCTCAAAACCCAAGTTGACCTAAAATTATAACGTAGGTACCGTGACGCTCTCCATGATGGCAAAGTTTAGTTTTAAGGCAATCAGATTTTTGAACAAGTTCGATCCCGAATTATACACGATTTCTTTGAAACATCAGCAACAAATACAGCATTTTATCAAAAATTTCAACACAACACAACAATACAATTTATTCCCAAGATAGGAGTTGCCATGCTAGTTAAGCCTGACTAATGCTCAGACTATGGATTATAGAAGACTAATGCCATGCCATAGAAAGCTCGAATTTTTTTGACAAAAAAAAATAAATATATGTATGACATTTTTAGTATAAAGCCCGGGTATAAAGGTCTGGGTTTATAACGTCATATTGTTAGCTGGGTTTATAAGTTTATAACGTCGTAACATTGACTGATTACGTACTTATAAGGTACCAAATGAAATTGTTTCTCAGTAGAAATATAAAATAACATTCTTCGGCTCAAACCTCCTTGAAATTGTTACAAAATCTAAGATGTATTTTTGAAAAACTTTTTGAATTTGTGATTGTTGTTGAATATAATTTATAGATATCGTGCTTGCTGCGATTATGACTTGAGTGATTATGTCAGCCGAACACATATTATATTCTCGAATTCAACATGTGAAATCGATTTTTAATGTTCTTATGTTTCCGATGGGGTGACCCCAATAAAATCCGACATATTTATCCTAATCCTTATTTTAGAAATAAATCAGTGAATCTATACTAATATTATAAAGAGGAAAGATTTGATTGTTTGTTTGTTTGTATGTTTGTTTGTTTGTTTGTTTGTTTGAATTGAATAGGCTCCGAAGCTACTGGACCGAGTTAAAAAATTCTTTCACCATTAAAATCCTTAATTTTCCGTGATGAACATAGGCTATATAATATTTTCAAAAAAGTTAGGGATCCGCATAAAAAATTCAATAATTGAACCGTGGGCTGTATATTCAACCTCTTTTTCTATTATGGCGCGTCAGAATAGAAAAAGAGGTTGTATAGCGCACGGTGCTTGCTTTTTCTCTACGGCCAGTGTCAGTTTTGGAATGTCGAGTCAATGTCAAAAACCCCAATGCTGTTAAAAAAAGTAAAGATCCGTATGAAAACTGTGAAACCCATCGTTTTAGTGTGTATAATTTCTGAAATTTTTGTTTAATACCCGTGCGAAGCCGGGGCGGGCCGCTAGTTGATAAATAAATCAGAGATTCGAAGCGCTCTTGTTATCTTGCTCGCTCGGTCGATCATCTCGCTCGCTCGGTCGATCATCTCGCTCGTCCGCGCTCGGCTCGACTATCGATACGATTATGGAAATCGATATAGGTAGGTACGCGAGGTACGCTCTTGGGTACGCTCAAGGTACGCTACAGAATGATATTCCTTAATCTGAGCCGCCGCCCCGCCTGATTGCAATATTATGTGAATGAATGAAAACGAACGAATAGTTTTGACTTTGATATAGCTGGAACTTTGACAGAGACAAATAATTTTAATTTCGTCGATTCAAAATTTCGATTCGAGACGAGTTCGAGACGAGAGCTTTGTTTTGTTTGGATCGGCTGCTGGCTAGTGCATTTTAATCAAGTTCAAGTTTATTTTCGATTTTTCTACTTTATTACTCAATGACTGTCTCTATAAGTATGAAGAAGTTAGATAAAAGCCGTGGGTTAAATTTACCAATATCTCCGAAAGCAGAAGTTGACGGAGCGTCCAAGTTACCAGAAAAAACATTACCAGAACTCCTGGAACTAAAAGAGAGGCAGCTCAAACTACTTAGTAACAAGAGTTTCTTAAATAGATTACCAGACAAAGGAGCAAAAATACAGGCCTTCTATAATAAAATCGAGAACGAGTTGAATCTGAAACAGAAAACAGAAGAAACACATCTGCTGCTTGAAAAACTGAACTTGAATGTTGATGAGGATTCTGTGAAACAAATAGAATGGGAGGGCAAATTACACAAAAGACAGGAGACCTACCTAGACTCTGATGATGACAGTGATCCAGAAGATGTTTTACAAATACTAAGCCAGAGCACCGCCAAAGAAAAACAAGTTAAAGTTTTACAACCTGAAAAACCATTAGTCACCCCAGAAGACTTACTAAAGATAGGCGAAACGCCTCACGTTAGGTATATTGTAGAGAAAACTGAAGTGCCACCTAATCCCAAAGGTCAAAGGCTGTTTAAGCCATACAAAACAACTAAAAGTGATGTGCACAACCCTGAAAAAGAAATTCTTAGAAAAAAGAACAAGCACTGGGAAAACACTGCAGCATCACCACCTCCTATAATCAATGGGCCGGCCAGAGTTATAACAATAGAGGAATCCCTGAAACTGCAAAAAGAGCAAAACAAAATCCTTAAAGAGAAAGAAGCATTACATGCCGCGGAAAGACTATTGACAAAGATTAAAATGGGGAATTTACCTGCCGATATCTCAAAATTTGGTAACTACAGGGAGGTGGATGTTGCAAGTGATTCTGATGATACAGATCCAGAGGGAAGTGATAAGGAGGTTCATGATGAAGAACCAGAAAAAGGTGGTGTTATTGTTACTGTTATGAAATAACAAAAGTTCTTAAAAAGAATAGATCATGCAGATACTGTTGTGGATTATTAATTTATTATTTAAGCGAAGTAATGAAGATGGAAAATAAAGGGTACTTACTTTTATCTATGACTTTTTATGCTTTTAAATAGCACTAGTAACCAGACATCTTTGACTTTGTTACTGTTTTAATGATCTCAAAGCTGAACCAGTCAGCAATAGGGTTGATATTGAGATAGATTGAGATAATTTTTGAGATAAATTTAACATTGAGATAGATTTATGAGATATTACCTGATTTAATCTATTCAATACTAGACATTAAACTCTTAAAACTTGTGTAATTAACAGCAGTACCTATTATGATTATGTTTTATTATCATAAAATTTATAAGTCTTGTCGGCTTGACATAGGTCATACTATTATTAATACAAGCAACCATGAATTCTACCTCACCTGCCACACTTATATGTAAAATTCATCATTCAATAATATTTTTGTGATGTGATTCATAATATTATAGTAGTAGTATTTAATATTTAAGTTATAGAACGGCTCTAATCCACTGGGGATTGAAGTAGAATAGGCTTTGATCACTTCCCAAATTTTCAAGAGACACTAGATAGTATAATATTAATAATCAATCACATTAGTTTATTTATGTATATTACATAACTAGCGGCCCGCCCCGGCTTCGCACGGGTATTAAACAAAAATTTCAGAAATTATACACATTAAAACGATGGGTTTCACAGTTTTCATACGGATCTTTACTTTTTTTAACAGCATTGGGGTTTTTGACATTGACTCGACATTCCAAAACTGACACTGGCCGTAGAGAAAAAAACCAGCAACGTGCGCTATACAACCTCTTTTTCTATTCTAACGCGCCATAATAGAAAAAGAGGTTGAATATACAGCCCACGGTTCAATTATTGAATTTTTCATGCGGATCCCTAACTTTTTTGAAAATACTATATAGCCTATGTTCATCACGGAAAATTAAGGATTCTAATGGTGAAATAATTTTTTAACTCGGTCCAGTAGTTTCGGAGCCTATTCAATTCAAACAAACAAACAAACATACAAACAATCAAATCTTTCCTCTTTATAATATTAGTATAGATTAATATTTTTATACAGTCCACAATTAAATTTGGAGGGTTATCTAGAATTCCACTCTATTCCACTGTGATTATAGTGAAAGAGGCGAAAATAATTACTAAATTCTTGATTTTAGAATACTTGTATACCGTATGTTCAGTGTGCCAATTTAATAACCAAAACGCCTTTCCATTTTTAAACAGCAAGCGCCAACTTCACTATGCTGCCAAGACCTACAGCTAGCAAAACATGATGGATTTGAATTGAACATTGAAATATCAATCATTCGCGAGCGAGCATCAGCCGCTAACGCACGCGCGCGACCGTCACTCTCCCGATATCGTATTGTGAAATAAAATCCAATGGCTCCTGTTTCTAACAACGTCGTGGGAATCGACGATGACCAGCGATTCGCCTTGATGAAGGTATGTTTTTACAACCTTCTGGTTTTCTATCTTTTTCTAGAGGCTTGTCGGAAACTTAGGGAAATCGAGTTCATCTTTTGTTTACGTTTGCGATAGCAAGTGCCGCGTTATGTATATACCCGTTGAATACCAATTTTGTTCGATTTAGGTGTGCATTATAATTATTATTATTTTCGTCTAGGCACTTGTGAGTTGACCTAGATTTTTTAGTTCTCCGTACCTTTAATTGAGTAGGTATTATGGAGTTGCGTCGATTTTATTTTTTTGTTTGTTTATTAGGATTATTAAGTTCATAGCTAGAAATTTAAATTTCTTGATTGACTTTAAATTGAATAATAATAAAATAAAATAAAGCCTTTCCTAAGTTGATTTATACTTTAAGCTCGAACAATCAGTCTTCTAGGCCGGATCGGAAAAAAGAACCACCACAACTTCCTTTATTTAACATCCTTTATTAGTTCCGATATAATTAATTCCATATACTTAGGTCCTAAGACTTACCTATTCACATGGTAGCATTTAATTACCCTACGTATTATCCTATATACATATTTATCAGAATGCGAGCTCTACCTTTCCCCGTTTAGATTGATAGATTAATTAATTGTTTAAAAATATGGTTAAAAAAGATACCTGTAAAAGGTTATTTGAAGGTCTTATAGCTTAAAGCGATTTCTTTCAGGCAAACAAATTTAAAGGCGCAACTATCTATGATTGTTAAACTATGTAGGTACATTGGTGTTTTAATTCGAAAGGACTCCAATGCTGTTGGTTGTCCGCTGATGAACATGGCAACCTTTTCGTGATATAATTTATTAATTCAATTTAATTTGATTAACAGAGCTAGAGCTATGGCGATATAGTTAGGTTTGGGTAACTCGAAGGCCCAATTCTTAGGTGAGACGCGAACTAGGCATAGAGTGTTGCAACCAATTTGCTTTATCATTGCATTGAGTTCTAACTTAATTGTTAAATAAGTAGTCTTAAAAGTATAGCGTTTAGACCATGGGTACCTAATGTGAAATGATTTGTGGGTACCATGTATACTAAAGCCGTAACCGAATTTTTGAATACGGCGCCGCGGCCAGTATTAACGGACAGAAACCATGTGCTCAGGATGTATTATTTAAAGAATGTTTTATCAAAGTAACAGGCGAACGAATCCGCATGTAGAGGCTAGTAAATAATAAACCGGTCGCCTTGTTGTGGACTATTAGTACCTGAACTGGTAGGATACTGCTGCACTCAGATTATGTTTAGTCATGTTTTAGATTTGTTTTTTTTGATAATTTCTACTTTACCTATTTAATAAATAGCATTACAATTCAGCCCTAGATTAGGCTAATGGGTAATTCTGTTCTAACTAAACTTTTTAAAACATATTACTAAGAACTTCTCCATCGGCATTTTTCTTATTATCTCTACATTAGGCGAAAAAACTACTTCGTTCATGTGTTCTTTAAAATTAACACTTATTATATAAACATAATAATAGAGGTCCAGCAGTGGACTATTGTAGGCTGATGATGATGATGATATAAACATATTATATACATATATACATTTATTCTGCACTTATGCACTTGCACTATACTAGGGATAGTTATCCCTACTCTAACTCTAACTCAAAACGTTATGCCAGTTTAATGACCTTTTAATTAATTCACATAATTGCGTTGTATAATTTAATTCACGATTGTTTGCGATAATAATTAGTCAATAGATACAAATCTGTGTACACTCGAAAGAGTAGATAACGCAGAATTTAAACTAAATCTCACTACTACAAACTAGATTAGACTAAATGATAATTTCGCCTTATTAGTGCTATGCTCTTATGATTCAAAGTAATTCGATTTTTTAAAAGCGATATTTTAATTTTTATCCCTATCTTAATATGTTTGTGACCCAAACGTTTGTCAATAGATAACGTAGCAAACGTTTAATTATATATACGTTCGTGATCGGTCCTCTGATTAAGTAATTCATACCTCCTTTCTAGAATGTTTCTACTTTACACAGTCAAGTTCTTTTCCAAGGTTTTTAAGGTTTAACTGAAGGGCGCTCTGAGATTTCATTGCCAACAACTTTCGAAAATAGTATCACTTTAAAGTATAATACACTTAACGTTTCGTGTTCTGAATTATATAAAAGACCAGGGTCCAGGGAGCCTTTATATGTCAGTCCGACTGCTATATAAAGGCAGTATACTAAGGTTGAGTAGGTTGTTGCAATTTTTTTTATTTCATTGGACCGCCAACCGTTGCCATTCCTATGTCCTAATAAATATTGCATCCATAGAACTCTGCGATTGCAGTTGATGTCTCTCCCATCCTTGTCCCATTACCTACGTTGTTATACTAATACGTGTAGCATCAGAACTAGGGTTGCTGTCGATTAGGACACAATTATTTATTCAATCGACATGTAGTCTAACAATGAACCTTATAGCTGTTCCACTGAGGGTTTAATAATATAATTTTACCTCTTTATACATAATATACAATGTAAGTTGTTGTCATTAACGCCTCGTTAACTTTTATGGTAATATTTTTTACTATATACTTACTTATTCGGTCAGTT
This sequence comes from Eupithecia pulchellata, assembly GCA_963931895.1. Lineage (NCBI taxonomy): Eukaryota > Metazoa > Arthropoda > Insecta > Lepidoptera > Geometridae > Eupithecia > Eupithecia pulchellata. The sequence goes on along the minus strand of OZ007527.1, from coordinate 2,309,197 downwards.
GGTTTTTATATCATTCGAGGTAATTAATCCGTTGTTTGGCACCTCTGGTTTATTTTATTTTATTGAATTGTAAAATTGTGTTTCATCTGTTCGGAATCATTATACGTGTCGTAACGTAACGACCAGTAATTATGGTCTAGGCGAGGTGAATGTGTCTAGACCAGACAAGACCTAGATATCTAGACAGGCAGACATTCACACAATGTTGTAATATGAGAGGCTGGATGAGATTTGCCAATTTATAAGCTGCCATGCCATCAGAACAGAACTCTTTGACTTTCAGAAAAGTTATACTTTATGTCGGTGTGTTGTAACAGTTGAAAGTGCCATAAATTATTATCATAAATCATAGGTTAGTGGAACACGCCATACATTCTGGTTCCATATTTTATTAAAATTCAATAAATTGTAAAATAAGTTGTATTCTACCTGATTCTGGATTTTCACAAGGTCTATTAGAGTTTTTAAATGTTGGACTTTGCCGTTGACAGATTAATCTTATTGTATGGTTCATTGAAAAGGTTGGTCACCCTGATGTGTCCTGATGAAGTCCCTCGTTAAGGGATGAAACGTTTGTGTTCTTCCAACACAAACTATGTTGGTAGTTAACCCGCTAACCTTCCTCGTGAATGACAAACTACGAAAGTATGTATAGAAAAAATACGGTTATATGTATTAAAACTAGTTATTTCAGTAACTGATTTTCGTAACTTATAACATTTTCTAGATCATATTGGTTTATTGGTCATTCTTGTTTCCTGTAATTTCTGTTTGAGAGCATAATGGGTATCATAACGCCGTAAAGCCGCGGCATAGGGTAAGTCATAAAGTAAAGAAGTATAATACAGTGCTAATTAGTGTTGTGCGGATTATCCGGCATTATTTATTATTTTTTAGGGAACTTCTTCGTATTTCCGCCATCGTCATCCAGACACGTGACAGTTGTCTGTAATAGCAGATCACTGGGGCATTCACTCTATTTACCTTTCACTGCATAACTGTTGGACTTCCTGTAATCTGTGCTGTTGGATTGACAAAGTGCGACAAGCAACGACATTATGCACTCTAATAATGTGCAGTGATGTAACTTTCATAATGCAAATAACTCTTGGGTGCAGATTAAGAAATGTTTCAAAATGCAAGAGAACGTTACGTCTATATATACTTATTGCATCAGTAACGTCTGCGCTGTGTACAGTACCTAATAAATACGTATATTTTTTTGTTTGCGTATTTTCGTCGACGAAGCAAACCAAGCGAACGATGCGAATAAAACTTGGGCTAGATCATATGCACGGAGTGCCCGTGGCAAAAAGTTCGATTTACATAAAATTCAATATTATTTATCTGGTTTCTCTTCATTAGCTAATAAGAAAACTCGATCAAGAAGAATAAAACGCACTTTCTTGCTTGCTTTATCGGTGTTTATACATATGTTACGCACATGAGTGGTTGAGATCTCAGGAACCATGCGGTATATTGAATCACTTGTTTTGAGACATAGGTTATGGGTACTAGTCATTTGGTTCAGTATTCTCAATAATTGTGTTGTAAAAAAATATTGTTTATTTGCGCTTACGCCTTTTCAAAAAGGTATGGTATGTTCCGCTCCTCTGGACGCAAAATCCTATTCGCACAAATTGCTGCAACGCACCCTTTACTTCGAAGAAATATGTTTTCCATTTGTAAGTAGGTACTAAGTAAGTACCTTCAAGTAATTATTTTGCTTTCTAACCTTCGTTTTGCATATACTTCTCTCTAGTATAAGTTTAATAATTCCCTTTTATCTTTTGAGACACCACGCCCTAATAATTTCCATCACACTTAGATCGAAATTCAAATGAGAAGAAAAAGTTCGACTTATCATATTCCGCCATCTTGTCTGTATTTATGTCTGTATATCTAGTTACTGATTACATGACTAAACGTAACAGGTCGGTGATGCTAATCTTATGAACACAGGAGCGCATGTTAGGCATTTTTCCGAAATTCGCATGCGTAGCTTTTTTGTAGGAACAAATAAAACAATAATATGTACTTGTTTTACTATAAAAACTTACATTGTATTGACTTATCTGAATGTTAGCGGGTTAACTCCTAATCTAGTTTGTGGTGTTCCTGATGAAGCCCTTCGTTAAGGGATGCAACGTTGGTGTTCTTTCAACACAAACTAGGTTAGAAGATAACCCGCTAACATTTATAATGAAGGTACATGGAAGGTACCTTCTTATTATTATCTATTCCATAAACTCATAAGGTACCCAGAAATGCATTAACCATCAATATGCTCAACGGCAGAGTTTGACGTAAGTGCAAAAGTGCACATGCTTTATTTATTTGGCACAGGGTAGTCGGTCGCTTCACAAACAAATAAGATGTAGGCAACTTAGGTAGAATACATCTACAGCCTTGTCCCGGCACTGGACTAGTGCCTCTCCCTAACAAGTCCTTATTCTACTCTATCTTCTTCATCAGGGGCAGGCACTCGTTCAGTTATTAGACAAAAAATAATAGATATAAGTGTCAATAAAATTCCTTATTGTCACTTATGCAGAGTACTAGGTATCCTTAGACGCTGTCATGCGATTGGGTTGCTGATCGTAGTTTGGTGATAAAATAGTCCTGCAAGAAGCGCTGCTACCCGCCCCACGGTGGAAATCCCTAAGTCGCCTGTTAAGACACTCCCGGGAAGGGTTGGGGTGGTGAACATTCATAGCCGGCATCACGGCCAGGTAGAATACTTACCTGATATCAAAGATACGTAGACTCCTAGGATCTTTAGATGAAATAATGTAATCCTAGATAGCCGAGTTTTCGACCACGGCTCGGCGCGGCCCCTCAACGGCGGAGATAAGGAATTTGCGTGCGACATATTGTAAGTGCACAAATATGCACACACTAATCCCCTTATTTATAATAATCTGCTTGCATCTTACTACTTTCTTCTCTTTCGTCTTTCATCTCTACTTTCTTACAGAAATAGCAATGATTTACAGCATTGTTATTTCTCACTCTACATTCTTCTATTGACATAAGTCAGAGTGATATGATAACACTACTTAGGTCGCAGAGCATTATAAATTATGAGTCCTGAAACCTGCTTAAACTAAGAGGTAGGTTACGGGCCCTTGATCTATAGGTATAAAAGTGGTTATGCTTATAAAGACAGACTCTCAAAATGTATATATCGAAAAGGACAGCGCCTATTTTATAATCTCCAAAAAATCTCCAAAAATGTTTGTTTCCTTTCGGCTAATTGGCGTACTCTAGTACACGGAACTAGAGTACGAAAAGTTAGCGAATAGCACGAAAACTACGAATTAGAGTAAGTAGCAAAAACGTAACGAAACAATCGATTGCGTATTTCTGGAAAAAATGGGACCTTAGATACCTACACCATTGTTTTAATTTCAGAGATTCGTCTCACTTGTCCCTTTCACAGTACTTACCTACATTATGTTAAAATCCCCTACGTCCGTGAACGGTCGTCCTTACCTTTACTTATTACATTGAACACTCGACATCGTGTTTTTTTAGGTTCTTGTCAAGGTTACACCTTGACAAGAACCTAAAAAAACACCTACCTGCTGAAATATTATTTTAGTATGTTTATTTTTTACCCTTCACAAATATGCACATGAATGCATTCATTTAATGTAATTAACAGCAAGTACCTAATTAATTCTGGCGTAGGTACAGGCATTTCCAAAGATTTTTGCGTATAAGATTTTTGTTAATATGCACTATAATCGCACTTGGTAATCGGCGCGGGTTCAAGTTCCGCCGAAATCGTAAATTTTTGGGATATTATTTAATTTTTTCCATTTTTGTTATTATAGTGCCTAATCCCTGGCACTCTCTTCCATCCTGGATAATCTCTTACTTCCTCTTTCAATGCGTCATCATCTTGATTCACGGTGCAGTACTGAGGCACGGTCGCGGGTATAAACCTAACCACCAATGTATTGGGATATTATAAAATTCCCTTTTCAATTTCTTAATTTTGGGTGGGAAAAGGGGTCCAAAGGGTTCAAATGAGTTTACAGAATGCGCCTGCTGAACCTCTTTTGTAGTCTCGATGTTAATTTTTCAAAAACTTAGGCATCTTTGAATCTTGCATCGGCACTTTAACATTTAAGAAACGACTATCTTCCCAACAGAAACATTTGGTAGAAACAACCTTTAAAATCTCAAATGGTCAACAAATTAGTTAAGTTAAAAATGAACACTTCGCGCGCGTACACACATATAGGTACACATATGATTTTACCGTTGCCCAGACTCAGGAGACTGGTGTCTCGGGAAAATCATAATTTAAACAATATATAAAAATTATTTATTTATTTATTAATCATTTACACTTTTTTCTCCCGTTGCCCAGACTCTTACGAGACTGGTGCCTCGGGAGTATCATTCACTAATTTCTTCCCTTCTTTCTTTCCCGATTGTTTCGTTCGATACATATAATGTGCTTGAAAAATCCCGCAATTACCTCAATTTCCCGGTGCCCATCTACCGAGAGGGGTGAATTTAAAACCAGCGCAACATGCTTTATTATATGTATAATGTATGCGGCAAAAGCTGAAATCACCCCTATTGTCTTAGTGCGTTCTCTTTTTAATATTTATGTATTAGGTAGTATGTAAGAGCTTTTTTTATTAAGACAATAAATGTTTTTTCTTTCTCTTTCTCTTTCGCATGCCCTTGATTTGTTCTTTTACATAACCATCAACATTCTAACCACTCACTCCTACAGTCCTCCTTTTGCCTTTACCAACCTTTTACGTAGATATCTAAAATTTACTGTCTCTACCCACTGAAGCATCTGAAAATAACTGAAGCAGTCTAAACACGTTATGCCTGTTCGTAACCAATTTGCTGAAATTCAACCAGTGCGTTACTGTTACGTTACTCTTCAGATAACGGTTACCTCAGAGTTACCTTTCATGTTATCGCGACGATCTATTAAAAGTTATGAAATCACTATTTTGACACTAATTTGTAATTATTTATGTGTTCCTATCATAATATATAAAAAAAAATTACCGTAATATATCTCTACCAACTAGTCCGTTATAAAAAAATGGTACTGTTATTTAATTAGAATTTTCTTTGTTAAAAAGGGAATAGATACCCTTTATGCAAAATTTCAGGCCTCTTCGTTCAGTAGATAGGTTTAGTGTTGTTTTCGTCCTAAGTTTACTTCTTTACGAAACTTCGTCCCTTCTAACTTTTTGTTCGTCCATGATATTACTAACACCCATCCTTCGCTCACCGCGCCACAGAAATCGTCAAATATAGGGATAAACTCGTAACAAACCTGTGAATTATCACACATGTGGAACTGATATGATAAATAATATTGTTATAATGAATCGCCTAACTGCATTTTCTTTAAAGCATCTGCCGTTGAGCTATGAATTGAATTACTATAGGTACCACTTCATTACACTATCTTACTTCCAAATTTTTAAAAAACCTCGTGGTACATAGACTTGAGTACTCTAGAAAATATTATTATTTTCATTACATACTTTAATGAAAACGATGAACGTGGCAAAATTAGTAAAAGATTATGAAGAAGAAACCAATGTAAATTAGGTATCTTATCTTGGAAAAAACCTTGATTTCAATAATAAGATATAGCTTTAATATTACCAAACAATTGTTGTATGCATTTTGGATAAGGAATAACTAAAAACAGATAATCTAAAGATATTAAAAGTCAAGGCTCTGGCGACACACTAAAATTTTCCAATTATAAGTGTACCTACATATACCTACAACCGTAATACCAAAATAATTTGTAAATTGATCATATTTTCACCATGCTATTAATTGTATTCATCTAGCTTCCATTTTTTTCCGAAATACTTCACTGAAATGGTATTAAACCAAATCGGATATTTTTAAATAAAACAGGGTAAGTATTTAAAAAAAATGTGGCAGGAACCTAGAAAAATACTAATGGATTTGTAGGAGCCTCCTCCCTCACTGAAGAAGAATAGCCGTGTAGATACGGTGTTCTTTGTAAGATAATTTTCTGACAAAAATGACAATTAAAATCTTCGATGAACACTGCCTCGTTTGTTATTTTCTTGTGGATTTTATATTATACTGTACACTGGTAGAAAAGAAGTACCGATGCCAAACTATATCAATGCAGGTACTTGAAATCTCCATAATTAGGGGGAAGTGGGGTACATTGATACACAAAAATTCAAAGAACCATAAAATGTGTCTAAACATAAAATTTTTCATTTATTTCGCATTACACGTTTAGCTAAATAATTAAATATTATAATGACATAGTTTAAAATTGTTTAAATCATCAAAGAAAAGAAATAATTAACGTTTAGTAAAAAAATGCTTTTGTATCAATCTGCCCCATTAGCGGGGTAGTTTGATATACCACGTGGGGCACTTTCATACAGGGTGGAATAGCTATGCAAATGGTCAAATTAAAAAACTTTTACATTGTTTCTTCTTGTTTATTGTGATGAGATCATAATCAGCCTTCTAATATAAGTTACTCAAGTAATTATTATATCAAAGCTAATTCACAGCCAGGCTCAAATAATCAATAAATCAAACTACTAATCTTAGTGTTTTTGAAAAAGCAATATCAATATTTTTCTTCTCTTATTGCACATTATATGCACTCAAATTAATATAAAGAGATTCATAGATGGTTCGAGTTGAGCCTTTCGTAAAATTTCGTGTACTAAGTGCAACTTCTCTAATATCGATACTTCCACATCTGGAGGGGCAGAAATGTAAAACATGGTCAATTTGTTTTCTCAATTATAAGACCTCATACTCAGTCAAGTTGCATTTAGAAATGACTTTAGACATATAATGTGGTACCGATGTTTTTTTTGTACAGAAATGGAGCATCTTAATACAGAGACGGGGCACAATGTTGCATCAAAGTGCCCCCAACGACATTTTTGAGTATTAAAATTATCATTCTAAAACGCACTTTTATTTTAAGTTATATTAACAAAAATCATAACTATTGATAGTTTAACTTACCTTTGGTATATAAAAATCCTCGTAAGATGTTATCGAAGAGCATCGATACACTTTCATATATTGTGTCAAAATTTACTTATGAATGCTCAAAACACATCTCGGCATGCCCTAGGCCGCCCGTTGACAGACAGTCGGTGCGGTTACACTGGATGCTTTCGGACCTTTTTGTGAACGTTTTAGTGACGGCGCCACTCAAATTCATTCAGTCAATTATTAGATAAGGCTATCAATGTGCCCCTCGTATCAATGCACCCCGTCTCCCCCTAATTATTTATTTAGTTTATTGGAAAATCAAGGGCTTAAACAAACTTAATCAGTTACAGTAATAACATCAGAGAGCCAATTAAAGATTTTCACGTATCATCATCATCATCATCATCACCAGCCTATAATAGTCCACTGCTGCACATAGGCCTCCCCTAATGAGCGCGTATAGTTAGTTACAATTTAACAACACGTGAACACAAATAAACAAAAGCTCGGACGTCGTTGATTAAACAGATAAGGAATAAACTGTATACCTACCTATACATAAAGATAATGTAGGTAAACCTAAATATCTACGTCACTATTAATAAGAAAATACTTTAAAAAATCCATTCTAAATTATTAATCTGAAAGTATGTCTGCTCTCATTTTACGGTTCAACGAATCTTGATACAATATGTTATTGAGGAATGTAATATGCCGGGAAATGACATAGACTACTTTTTATCCCAAATCAATAATATTATAAAGTGGAAAGATTTGATTGTTTGTTTGTTTGAATTGAATGGCTCCGAAACTACTAGACCGATTCGAAAAATTCTTTCACCATTATAATCCTAAATTTTCCCTGATGAACATAGGCTGAATATAGAATATTTTCAAAAAAATATTAGGATCCCGCATTAAAAATATTTTTTTCTTAAATACCCGTGAAAGCCGGTGCGGACGCTATCCCCAATAAATTAAAAAAACTTAACAATATGCCACGAACTGAAGCTAATAAACATAAAAATCCTTCATTAATAGTCGTCACCGTATGTCAAAATCAAGTCAAAATCGCATGTTCTGAACTAGCGAGGCGCATCCGACTTTCCCTGACATTGAACAGCGTGTGTTGATCATGTTGCCTAACGTGGGCCAAGGTCGCGGTACCGCTACTTGGACGCAATCTTCACATGTTTGTATGCGTACCGCGCGTTTGATCAAATAATGCAGAATTAGGGTTCCGTAGGCATTTTTTGGTACATATCTTTATAATTTTAACCGAAGCCTGGGTATATGGTATATGGGTGGGTATATGGAAACTGGTTAGTCCTCTATCTAATGCAATGAAAATAAATGCTATGAAAATCAGTGATTAAAGTTACTATTAAGGGTTTTTGATAAGTACAATTTTGATCAACATTAATAAACGTCAAAGCTTTCTGAGCTATCAGCCGCAGCCGATATAATATGAAAAATCAGAAAATACGATTCAAGAAAACTCAGCTTCTAAGCATAAGCTCAGTTTTAGTATAATTGCATTAAAAATATCACACTGTGCTGATTTATTGCGCTGTTAGATAGTTAAAGGCATTAACTTTAACGGTGGTCATTTTATGACTGTTAAGAGTTAGCGAGTGTATATTAAAAGCATTACTTGAATAGCAAATTATATTCAATAATAGGCAGGTTTATAACTTTGAAGTGTCTGTTATATACCGTGTTTTCAATGATAAATTTACATAAATTTTCCGCTGGGGTAATTAGAGCTCAGAAGATTAATTTTCAAGTTGTTTTTCTCAAAATTATACTGTAGATAAATTTTGAAATACAGTGTGTCCCACGGCAATGGGACATGGAGGCCTGTACTAGAAATATTGAAGATGGAAGTTTTGCTGAAAGAAAACATTGCTTTTAATAAAAAGTAAAACTACTTTCACATAATTTTTGAAAACTAACTTGACTTTATCTGACACCACTGAAAAGATGGAATTTTGATGAAACCTTAAATAAAATTAAAAATTTAAATAAAATTATTTGGATTTCTTTGGTAGAGTCACTCAATATAACACAATCTATTTTTAAAATATGGCTTTTTAAAATTGCTTTGAACTCTGATGTTTTTACATAAATATCAATGGTTTTTGCTGTCTGTAGTTTAAATTTTGACAGTTTGATAAGACAGCATCCCATTAGAGTAGGACAATTTGTACACCGCTTAAATGCACACCACTCGGTAAATATAGTGATGTGTAGGACGCCAGGTAATATAAATGCCAAATACCCCCCAACACGGGGATTGTTTTCTACGGTAGAATAGACAATATTGACATCGCATTGCCAAACATTGCATACATTATTGAAGTTGAAGGAAATTTCAAATAAATTTATTCATTCGATGACATTGACCCTGGAAAACCTTCCGCGTGCTAGAAGGGCAGGCAGATGCTAGATGAGGCAAGGGAGGCTTATGTCCAACTGTGGACTAATATACGCTGGTATTGTGTTGATGAATGTACACCATTCATTTTGTAACACAAACCTGTCGTGCCACATTAGTGTTATCTGTGAATCACCTGTGGTTTTTGCAATTATTTGCAAGGCTTAATTTGCTCATGCACTTTGTCTTAATATTTGCAGTTCGTGTTAGAAGCGAACCGACTAGGTAAATCAAGTTTTTGCCAACAAAATGGCTAAATAGGGAAATCTTCAGTTCAAATAATAGATAAAATACTTACGTAAACATGGAGATAAGAGTGAGGTAGAGATTTCTTAACGAACTAAGAAAACGTATTACAAACACAAAATATTGTAAATTTTTTGAATAACTCGCTCGTAAATCATACCCAAACACCAATTACCCTAACTACATGCTAAGCATTCATATAAAACTACAATTTATAACATAACTAGCTTCTTAGCATATTATAACAATTTAAATATGTGTTTTTATTTTTACTAAAACAAACAAACTTCTTAATTAGGGTATGGTTTTTACCTTAACGTAACGACAGGGAATACGAAGTACTTCCACATAATCCCCTAGGGACCAAACTTAAGGGACCACCCCGAAACCTTTCAATTTGAAACTTACATAAATTGAGAACCTATTACTTGTTGGTTGAGCAATATAAGAGCAGTGATTCCTACGGAACCCTGCTACTAGCGGCTTATCAGTTCTTGGCTGAATTAATTAAACATGACAAGTGGAATAACATACACCTCTACCAAAAAAGAGAGACTGGAGAATGTGGAACAAATAAATAACTTGTGGACGTCACGTCGACCCTAAGCTCTACTGAGCCTAAGGTCGACGTGACGTCCACACACGTGACCTTGACCTTTCATCACATTTATAATTGCACTGAACATAGGCCTCCCTTGAATAGGGCCGCGAAGAGCGGGGCCTCCGACGCCTCCGTCTATCCTCTCTACGACCGTTACAATGGCGTCAGTTCATTCGGGCGGGAGGTCTATCCAGTGTACAAGTCTAAAATACCTGTATGGAAATTAATATATGTTCAATATAACTTATATATATTGTTATATACGACTTAATATATAAAGATGTGACCGCAGACGAGGAAGGACTCAAGATTCAACACAGGTTTCGCGATGGCAATACTCACCTAGCTGTAACCGCTTCATTATTCACGATGGAAACTTATTTTTAGTGCTCTTTTGACTCATGAAACCTTTAACCTGTCGTAATATTGCTACTGTACAATAACGAGTCGTAGTCACGGCTCGCACTGAGGTTGCAAGGACATTGCTGTACACTATAGGCATTGCAAAACAGTCATCTTGAAGCCTTTTCATGTTGAGATGACTTATTGCCGCTACGTGGACTCTCATCATCGCGATTGCTGTCGCATGTGCTTTGAAGACATTCTAACACTTGCATTGCATAAACCACAAAATGCCTACATCCTGCTACGTGTAGCTGCTCCTCGATAGGGCAATACATTTTCATTATCACGTTATCAGGATTTCGACAATCTGAGCTAAATAGTTTTTTTGTAGCGTAGCCTCTTATTTATCAAATAACGTCATAAGGTTAGGTATAAAAAGAAACCTATCTGCTGTGTCCAATATCGGTTTACTTTACCTAGTTTTAAGCCACGGTCTATGCCAACTAGGTAAATAATAATAAGAATATCAAATGACAGATTTCAGGTTATATTTTCTATTAATAATAATAAATATGTACGTAAATATAGTACTACTTTACCTGATTTTTTCCCCCTTGTGTCTATAGTACCATTGATTTGTACCATCAATGGTACAAGTTATACTACTATGTGTCCTTAGTACCATCAATGGCACTACCGATACTAGCACGTGTCGCTAGTAACATTGCATTGAAAACATACAAAAAATTATATACATATAACAGGCGTTTAATAGTTATAAATAATTCCAACAAATTTCCTGGATAAAATTAAAAGGAAAGCTACGCAACATAAAATCGTAAATAAATAAAAAAAAAATAGCAACAAAAACCTAACTAAAATAGTGAGCTTGTGCATGGTTCTTCCTCTTTTGCCAGAGTCCAAACTAGAAGAAGGTCTGAATTATATAATTGCAGAGAGTGTAGTTATTGGTAGTACAAAATAAGTTAAAGATTTGTTAAAGTATATAACACCATTTTTGGATGCCGAAAAAAGCACAGTGGTGCAGTTTTGGCGAGAGACATCGAACAACGAATACCACAACATTCCAATTTCTAAAAGTTCTAAAAAGAGATGCTGCATACCATTCCGTAAATGCTTTGACAACAGAGCCACAAAACTCAAGATGAAAAGCGGTGATGGACCGCAACAATTACATTCAACATGTGCAAGTGCAAATGCAATAAATTCAAGGCGACATTACAGTCGCATTGTTTTAAGAAAAATTGTGTCGTTAGAAAATAAAAAAAAAAACATGTGTATACTTGTGAAAATAACGTACTATCTTAATTAAGACGAAATTATTATTTTTGATTTGTTTTTTTTCACAATTAAATACCTACACGGTATAAACTAGTATATTTTTCAACGGTACTAAGGACACATATTAGTATCATTTGTACCATTGATGGTACAAATCGATGGTACTGTAGACACAAGCCCGATTTTTCGTAATCTTCCGGCCCCTGTATAAAAATAATAAAAATAATTCAGTAAAATCCGCCTCCGCTGCCAACTGTTGACGCTCCCTAATGCTTATGAAATCTACCAATGCATTGTTTTGCCTAAGACCATGTAAAGGCTACATTTTCTGTGCAATAAATGCCATCATCCAACCACCCATAACCAATACCGAAGCATTTTAACTTAGAACTCAGCTTTTGGTAGAATAGATAAAGAAACCTTAGGCCCCAACGCTGTAGTTTCATTACATAAAAACATTTTGCCAAGCTAGATAGAGCTACTGTTTCAACTTGATCTTCTCCGTAGCCAGGGCCAGTTTGCGGATGTTGCAGAGGCAGCCTGCAGATGCTTCTTGTAAGATTGCATCCTTGGAACCGATGGTTTCTAGAAGGAACTGTACTACGCCAGCCTGAAAAAGAAATATAACTTGTAAACCATCAACATCATCACCATCAACATCACCAGCCTATAATAGTCCACTGCTGGACATAGGCCTCCCCTAATGAGCGCCATAGATGGCATTATCATTTGGGAGTTATTGCGCATACTCCCCACGCTGGGCATGCTGGTTGGGGATCGCAGTTCGGTGGAGTTGTTCTGCACAGGGCGCTGCTGCCCGCCCCCGGGTGTGATTCCCTTAGTCGCCTCTTACGACACCCACGGGAAGAGTTGGGGTGGTGAAATTCTATGCCGGCACCACACGGCAAACTTGTAAACCGTTACCGATAAATTGTAGTTTGTTTTTAATTTTGCTTGTATCCACTCTTATTTTGCATACCGTGACCGATCATGTTGTTTCTCAATTATATTATTTTTAACCTTCCATACAATTGTCTTTTGGCAAATAATATATTAAAAGATAACTAGACAGTACATGTGAACACTAAATTCTAGATCGCGTGCTACCTTTAGATAATATGATGAAATAGTATTTTCAAATATTACGAAACCAAACTATGTTAGGTTTAAAAGAATCATTAACTCGAAATTCAAATCATGGGTTCATAGAAAACGGCAATGTGAGGATTGTCCAGCATTATTATTATTAATCAAACCTGCAAAAAAAAAATCTAGCACCACCGTAGTTCGAGAATAAAGAATATTTTTTTACAACTATAAACTTATAGGTAGATTCCATAAGCTAGATAAATGGGACCCATCATTTTGCTGGGACGCTGTTGAGCACAATGTTCTTATGAAAGAAGTTACCACAGTTCTACCACAGGTTCAACTCTGGAGGTCTTTACAACCTGTGATCTGTGCGTCAGAATAGAGAATGGCTCCTCGCCATGACGTGTTTTATTTCATTTAATAGCTTGAATTTTCTTTTAGTATATCATTTAAAAACACGAACGAAACGTTCCCAAAACAAGAATTGAAACACAATTCACAAGGTGCGCGTTGAAATCTTTTGTATGGAAGAATAAACACGGCGCATGAGTTTTCAGTTTTAGTTTCTATGTTACAAATTGGTCATTTAACCATTGACGTCAAAAACTTCATGGAAACAAGAAATGTTATGTCTATCAGCAAAAAAATAATAATTGATGGAACGTAACTAAAAGAACCTCAAACTAGGTATGATTTTGTTGATTATTATTATAGTGGTCGTTAACCGGTTTTATTTTCAAGGTAAAATAAGATTTTTTTCAGATAAATGATGATAGACGTAGCTACAAAAGGTCAGTCGTTTCATTTGTACGTCATAAAAATTTATTCAGTTAATTTTAATCGGTTATCGTGTTAAGTTACATACGTAATATAAATAATTATTATCAGTCCTGTTAAATTTCTCTCCACGCTGAGTGGCCGGATATGGGTGAGTGCGTCACCTCTTCACGCCTAAAGTACCTACTGAACGGATCGGGGTAAAGTTTTGCATAGAGATATTTCTACGCCTGGATTAACATATAGACAATTTTTTCTTCAGAAAGAATGTGTTTTGATACTCGTTCTTAGGCCGTGGGTTGAATGAAAGCTGTGGGTTATCCATAAATAATTATGTATGCATGTTTCAAAACTCAATATACTATAATAACCCTATATTTTTTTTACTTGACATGGTTCGATTGTCTTCTGTTTCGTATACCAATAATAAAATAAATAAATAAAAATGCCTTCATAGAACAGAAATTTTCGAAGGAAAAATAAATCACCATACAGAAATAAGCTTAAAACGTTTCATAGAAATAGCGCATGCGAAAACGTGGATAGAAACTAATTTATAATAAACTAGCATTTGACCGCAACTTCGTCCGCGTAAAAGTTTGTTGTCAACATCTGTGCCAAATTTCATCAAAATCGGTCCAGTACCTAGTGAAAGACCAGTAACAGCCGGTTCACACATGTCTCCGTTTTACTGTTCCGTTTTATCGTGTACGTAGTTTTTTCGTCGATGGCGTATGTGGTTGTATGAGCGACTTCACACATAGCACAGTATTCTCTATACAGATCGACGAACAAAATCGAACAAAATACGTACACGATAAAACGGAGACATGTGTGAACGGGCCGTAAGACAGAGTTACTTTCGCATTTATAATATAATGTAAGCATCATTATAATATTAACAATTAGTTTCAAAAGTTGAAATTATTTTGGAAGAAATTTTGGTATGGATACACTTTGTTTCAACCATATAATTTCCACTAAGCACAAGTGGTTTATCGACATGGGAAGGCATGTCGATAAACCACTTCAATGCCATCGAAATTATCTCTATGATAATGTTTTATGCTGATTGTTGTTTTTTTGTTGCAACAATAATAATCATAAACACATTTGACATTGACCATAATTATAGCTGTAGCACAATCTGTATGCCTGATATGAATGGATTATATTTGTTTGCCGTGTGGTGCCGTGCCGGTATAGAATTTCACCACCCCCACTCTTCCCGTGGGTGTCGTAAGAGGCGACTAAGGGACACACGGGGGGCGGGCAGCAGCGCCCTCTGCATAACAAATCCACCGAACTGCGATACCCAACCCGCATGCCCACTATGCCTAGCGTGGGGGTTATGGGCAATAACCCCCAAATGATAAATTATGCCATCTGTGGAGCTCATTATAGACTACACTATTATAGGCTGATGATGTGAATTGTTGAAAAAAAAAGAATTACTTACTAAAAAAAATCTAGAAAATTCGTGCTTAGAAATCAACACAAATTATGTCAAACAGTAGTCTTTAAGAGGCAAAATAAAACCGATAAAGAGAAAATAAATGTAAAATAACTCAGTTTGTAATCTTTTTTTTTCGGTCTCTCTACAACGGCAAAAAATTGTGAATATGAGAAAATGTTAGTTAGTAGCTAAAATTTCCAAAGCTTGAAGAGAGGATGCTGTGTAGAATTGTCTAGCATTACTTATTTATAAGAGACTCAAATACGTGTCAGCTTATTATTTAAGGTCTTTGCTTAAATAATAAGCTGCTTTTTATACTGCAAAACGCGTCTAAAGCCTCCTGCAGAGCTAGCTTATGAATATACTCACAGCGTGCATAGTCACGCAGTTGATGGAGTAAAAGGACAGGTGGTAGAGCGCCAAGGCAGTAGCGCGATGGACATTGATGTCCCGTGACGTCATGTAGTTCACCAGAGGAGTGATGGCCCCTCGCTGGCCAAACTCCTGGCGGTTTGACGCCCAGTCGCAGCAGTAGGCGATGGCAACACCGAGGTTGGCGCGTAGGTGGTCGTCTGTTGTGCTAACTGGAAGATAATGATACATGTTTAATAAAATGTTTAACAACAATCATAGAAAAAAAACTCTTAGCTTAAATTTTAATTCAGTCATTCGATTTTTCGCTGAAACGATATTTAACGTCATTTGAATTTGTGTCAATACTTAACCACAATGAAAAAATTACCGAGCTTAGCAAGTTTCTCCACCACGCCATGATCAGAAATAACAGCCAAGTTCTCATGATCCCTCGCAATCGTGGCTATAGCTGCGCAGGTCGCCGACAGCACATTAAAGTCATCCGAATCCAGGAGGTCTACCGTCAGTTCCAAGGCACCCACGAATGAGCGGACCATTTCTCCAGAATCTTGCGCGTTTTGCACGCAAGGGCTCAGAGCTAGCGCGGCGTTGGTCTGGACTTTCTTGGAGTCGTTCTTGAGTAAAGACCAGATGAGCCTGACACCATCAAGCTCGTCTATTTCGCGCATGCAGTTCGGTTCTTTTGCACATTCCATAAGCACTAGCGGTACATTCTCCAGCAATGGCTTATGTGTGTTGTTCAAGTGGTGAACTGGAAAAGAAAAACTTGTAATCCCACGCCAGCGCAACTACAACTTACCAATTAACTTACCAATTAAATAATCCATGAAGGAAAAACACGGCACTAACCAAGCATAGGCATGCCACCAGCAGATCGGATCTTTTCCCGATTAGGTGGATATTTAGCACACTCTGCTAAAGCTCCAGCCACATTCGTCAACACCCCATCATTCTCGTCATCCAATAATTTCACAAGGATTAAAACAGCCCCGAGAGAGTCCAGTTTCTTAATGCTGGCGTCACTGTCGGAGCATTTCCATAGAGCTCCAGTTACAGCGGCCATCAGCGGTTTGTTCGAGCGATTTGTTGGGTCTGAGGCAGCCTGTACTAACAGTTCTAGACCTCCACCATTTCTAATCATATCTCTAGTGATTGGATCACTGGCGCTTTTGTAAATCGCAAGGCTGCAGTAAGTCTGAAATATTATTGACATTCACTGATGCATTGTTAATAAGCACCTTCCTAATGACTTCATAATAATTAACAAACTTGCAAACCTCGTCAGCCTCGGCCAACCTTATTTCTTATGAAGGCACCCCAATGACACCTGTAAATACATATTTAAGGAAAGGTAAATAAGTACATACTTACTTTGAGATCTTTGTCTTCTTTTTTCAAGTGCTTGACTAAGTCAGAAACCATATTTTCGGTTTGTATGGCTAGTTGAAAGGAAGTTTCGTTTGCGCACATCTGCAGCAAGCCGGCGGCTGGGACAGCTACGTCCAAATGGATTGTCTTGAGTAACCTCGCTATAAGAGGAACCATGCCGTATTTCCGCATCGCTTCCCTGTTCCGTTGTGATGCAGACATGGACCATAGAGCCTTGGCCCCTGCTCTTGCAATATCTAAGTACTTCAATTCATCTTGATTCAACTCTTCACAAGGGGTTGTTAAATACCTGGGAATAAAAAAGTGACGATAATTTCATTGTACATATGTGCGAACGTTGACCAATCATATAACTTTCTCTATTCAAACTCACTTAAATAATCAATAAACAAAGTGTTTACTACCTACCGTTCTTTTATATCCAACAAGTCAATTAGTTTCGGTATGCCGTTGAATTTCCTGCAAAACTTTCTGCTTTTCCTTATCCTCCCTAGATTGGCTATAGTTTCGGCTGCGAGAATTTGCACATCCCTCGCTGGATCAGACAGAAGAGTGACGAGAAGCGGGATCGCCCCCAAATCCGTCACCTTCTTCCTAATCTCTATATTTGGAGTGATATCTTTCAGTATGGCTAGACCACCTAAAATACAACATAGGTCCCTCGTCTCCATCAAATTTACGAGGAGTTCTAAGCCGCCAATGTCTTGAATAGCTCGTTGGTTCACCTCTATGGTAAGGTCGTGGTCCTTGAGGCAGGATAGAGCGACCATGGTAGCAGTTTGGTTACCGGCCTTCATGTATTTCACTAGTTTTTGTATGTGCCAGTACTCTGGTGGGATATCCGTGCGCTTGATGAGGTCTGCCCAGTTATCTTCGTCGGGGGATGTCGAGGAGGCGGAGGAAGCCGATGTCTCGTCGCCCTCTGTGACCATCACGATACGCGGGAGCCCCACCGTATCCTGACCCCCATCAGTACTGAACTGGGACATATTGTCGCCACCTTCCGCCATGATTTCAATATATTGTCCTAAAACTTCGATTAAACGTACAAAATAAATTGATTATCCCAAATGATTCAACGCGTTTAGATTATTTACATATGAAATCTTGTTTATTATTTGATCGCTGTTTGAAGGGCTTTGTCAATAGCGTTGCTTAGCAACAGTATACATTAGTCCAGTGAAGCTTTTTGAGCAAAAGAGAATAAAAACTTCTTCGCTGGTTATAATATCATGACCCAGGAAACAGATTAAACATGTATTTTTCCATTCACTGCGATGACCACACGAGTAGATTATTATCTTGAGTACCGCACCCTATGTTGCAAGTAGGTACCTATTGTTGCAGTTGGACCCTCATGCACACACAACATTAACTGGCTATCTCATAGTCGGTAGTTTTTGATACTAAACGTATGTAATGGATGTATTTCTTTGTTACAGTTCAGAAGGAGCGTGAAAGATGTTATGAGACCAGAACACAATGATCATTTCCTGCTGAGATGGCTAAGAGGTAAGGTTTTTAATTGCCATACAAAACTTGAAAATGATTTTTCAAAATTTATTTTACTTTGGCCCGTCGGTCGGGGGTTATGTTAATATATAAAAAAAATCATCTTCACAGGAATTTTCTTTCAAGATGTACAATTACAGAATAAAAACAAACAAAAACTATATAGTATTTAATTTCCTATAATTCTACAGTCATCAGAGTGCCCAGAATGCTGGCAGCATTGCCACGTTGAATGACAATGCCGATTGCACCTATATTTAGGTGCGTGACTTGACTTAAATTAATTGTAGTGACTTACTCAGGTACCTTAGGTATATAACAATTTATGTAAGTTCAAGTAAGTAGTTTTGCATCAACAAATTCTTTTTCCTGTATTTATCACAAAGGAGTTTTGTCAACAATGACTCAAGAACAATGTTTTTGTTCAAGAGATTCACAGATACATAAAAATGGCTGAGCAGTAAAACGTGTATTTTACACTAAACTTAAGAAAATAAGTAAAAACAAAGTAACAATAAAAAAAACAATGTCAGATCTTAAGTACCTACGTGGTATTTCCATATTAAAGTTTCCTGAATAGTAGGTATAATTTACACCTATTTATACGATGTTTTTTTTCTCAGCAAGACAATGGGACCCGGAAGCAGCCGAGAAAATGCTAAGAGATGTAAGTACCTCCAACTGATATATCCTACCACCTCTCTAGAAACTTCTTTTCACGAGTCGCTTGTTATTTGACACTAGCGGTCCGCCCCCGCCTTCTCACGGGTATAATAACAAAAATTAAAAAAAAATATACACTTTGGGTTACATTATTCAAGTTTTCATACGGATACCCTAACTACTTTTGACGACCTCTGTGGCGCGGTGGGCGAAGGTCCGCCTGTGACGCAGGAGGTTGCGGGTTCGATTCCCGCCTCGGGACAAATATTTGTATGATCTGCAGTTATTTGTTCAGGGAGTTCTGGTCGTTTTCTATGTATAATAAAAAAAAAGATCTATCTATTTAATATTGTATTATGTGTATCAGTCATTGTCCGGCATTATTTATTTATTTACTTTTAAAATATTCTATAGCCTATTATCATCAGGGATAGGATAATGTAGGATATCAATGGTGAAAGGAAAGAATCCAGTAGTTTCGGAGCAATTCAAACAAATAATCAAATCATTCCTCTGGGCCGTAGTTTTTAAGTACCTACTTTACATCTTGTATGTACTTGACTAATGTTGCCCGAAATAAATGTTTTATTATTATTCTCATCATCTTTAATGTCATGTTGAATTTTTTTTTTATTTAAAATTTCTATTATTGAAGTTTTAAAATAAATTCAAAACCCAACGGATATGTTTGTGTGTTTGTAAAAATGTATAACGTATATAAAATGTAAAATTGGGTTAAATTATTGTTAAATTGGTTTAGAGTTGTCTATCATAGTTTCCAAACCAACCAAATCCAGTTCGCACACATGTTTTAAACCTGTTATAACTTTAAAATGTTCGTAGATCATGGCCACAATCTAGCCACGAGAAAATATGTTTTTTTTAGTTTTTGCCTCGTACGATCACTTATCTTCAATACTGCACTTTGAAATCAGGATTCCTTGCAATAGGGGTTCGAAGATTTATTGGGTTAGTCAACCGTCCTCCATTTTGTATTTTGTTTTCAAAATATTCCCACATACGAGTAATTATATATCTTGGAGACAATTAAATAAACAAAAACGTTACAAAGTTTTTTTTTAAAAAGATCAATGGTAATTCTTGAGAAAGTCACTTGTTAAATGTATTTACGCACAATATTCTTCTGAAATAGTTTCCAAGATAATTCAACTTCGATATTTTTTGCAGATTACTCTAAAACATCTCTAAAATGTTACATTTTCGGACTATAGTGATCATATGTTTTTGTGTTTGTATAAATATTCCTAATCGATCTATGTATTTAAAATTTATCGTACCTACACCTCTATTTGAAAAAAAAAAACAAAATGGTGGCGGGGCATAATCCAGGCTTCGAACAAAAACCCCTTTTCGATAGAAAAAACTTTCAAACTTTCCTCCAAATTGAACTTAACTTGAACTTCAACACAATCGGACTTAAAAGGCAACTTTTATTGACTTAAACTCCTAAAAAGGTTATGTTGCTCAATTTATAAAAGTGTGTTAAGGTTGACCGATTCGAGTTGCCGCGTGATTCAAATTATTTTGTGAATATTCGTTGTTTTTGCGCTCTACGATCAAACAAAACTAGTAAAAGTACATTTTAATGCTCCCAAACCACAACTGAATCGGAATTTGGTTTTATCATGGCCTTGATAAAACCAATGTAATTTACCATCTTTGTATGAATCCATGCATGGGTGGAAAAATTATTTACGAAATAAAATGAAATTAAAACAGCCTTTATTCTTTGCCCAATTTACAGCCGTTAAATACTTAAATTTTTCACTTATAAGTGAAACTCGTGAATTTTTTAACACATTACCGTATTATAAAAGATAATAATAAAAAAACCGAAATATGGTAATTTGAATTTTTCACATACATTTCGGTTGTGTTAAAGAGTGTGCATACAAAAGTTGTAGATTTTTTTATTACCCACTACTAACATTACCTTTTTCTCATAGGACTTGTAAATTGGTTTATTAAAAAAAGTTATAATATAAACAAACAAACAAGTGGTTTAATTTTCGCACAACTTGCGCAACATACTAATTTTATTGTCAATTAATATGCAAACGAAAAGACTACGCAACTCATTATGCTAATTAGTTAAACAGAAAGGCTTGTGTACAACTTAAGTTTTTTCTTAAGTGATTGACGTGTTGAGGTCTATTTTGCGGTTGGTGTGGTAGCGTACCTATATCTGTTCAATGGCGTCACTTTGGTAATTGCCCTAAATTTAAATAGATTATAGGATTTCATCAACGTAATCTTTCTAAACGTTGGATTCTTTGAAGAAACGTGTCATCATCATCAACAGACAGCCTATGATAGTCCACTGCTGGACATAGGCCTCCCCTAATAAGCGCCATAGATGGCATTATCATATGGGGGTTATTGCGCATAATCCCCACGCTGGGCATGCTGGTTGGGGATCGCAGTTCAGTGGAGTTGTTCTGCAGAGGGTGCTGCTGCCCCGCCTTCCGGTGTTTTCCCTTAGTCGCCTCTTACGACACCCACGGGAAGAGTTGGGGTGGTGAAATTCTATGCCGGCACCACACGGCAAATGGGGAACAAACGTGTAAATATGGATAAATATTTGCATTTTGTTATAGTATTAATTCTATTATGGGCATTAACCCCCAAATGATAATGCCATCTTTGGCGCTCATTAGGGGAGGCCTATGTCCAGCAGTGGACTATTATAGGCTGGTGACGATGATGATGATTAATTCTATGTATTATGTCAATTTAATTTGAAAAATTTAATTTAATACGATCTACTTGAAAGTTTTCTCGCTTTAGAGATTTTTTTGTGCTGTCTTCGTGTATGTATTGCTATTTTTTCTGAATTCTATATTTAACACGTTTCAGTCAATGAAATGGCGAGAGAAGTGGGGTGTGGACACGACGCTGCACGCCTGGGAAGCCCCTGAAGTCCTCGAGAAGCACTTCCCCAGCGGCAGCCCAGGGTTTGACAAGGAAGGATCACCTGGTAAGTTTCTAAAAACGTGAAAAAGCATTGAAAACTCAAAACATCGTAGAAGTTACTTTAATCCCTCGATATCCAAAATGTCCCTCTTTTGGCTTGGCGCCCTCTCCATGGCATTATACCTATAACACTAGCAGTCCGCCCCGGCTTCGCACGGGTATTTAACCAAAATATTTTTTTCATGCGGACCCTAATATTTTTTAAAATATTTTATAGTGTGTTACAGAAACTTTAGGATTCTAATGGTGAAAGAATTTTTCAAATCGGTCGAGTAGTTTCGGAGTCTATCCAATTCAAACAAACAATCAAATCTTTCCACTCTATAATATTAGTATAGATAATATTTAATCTGGGCTTAAATGTATAAGCAATGTATAGGCGTTTTTTGAGATTAGGTACAAATTCAACTTATTTATAAATAAATAAATAAATAATGCTGGACAATCCACACAGCATCATCTAGCCCCAAGCTAAGCAGAGCTTGCGTGTTATGGGTACTAGATAACTGATATACATAATACAATATTATTAAATATATAGATATTTTTATTATACATAGAAAACAACCAGAACTCCTGAACAAATATCTGCAGATTGTACAAATATTTGTCCCGAGGCGGAAATCGAACCCGCAACCTCCTTCGTCGCAGGCGGACCTTCGCCCACCGCGCCACAGTGGTCGTCAAATGGTTGTAGTGTGTAACCAAAGATGTGTACCATAACAGGACCTGTTATGGTACACAACTTTCTCTTCTAACTGATCGTAACCTCTCGAGTAGCTTAAGATTAAAAAAAACTGTACCGTTTTCGTTTTCTTGGTCGATATCATGTCATGTCATGACTCCTTAGGTCTTTCCACTATTTCTCATAAGTTTCCGATTTCACTGTACCCTCCTCTCAAGAAGCCATCCTGTACTACAGGCTCTAGAACTCTCAACAAAGACGTAGGGTAGGTCAAGGTTTACGACATTATTAACTGCGTAACGTACATAATTACCATGCGAAATTACTGGCCTGCCTTTGTAAATTGCACGTGGTGTCATTCAACTTTTCTAAGCACTCAATATTGCTTTCACATTTTGTGCTTGTGGTATATACTGCTAGGCACTTTATCGTTATATTATATCGGCTTCGCACTGGTATTTAACAAAAAATTAAATTTTCGTGCGGAACCCTAATTTTTTGAAAATATTCTATAGCCTATGTTCATCACGGAAATTAGGATTCTATAGTGAAAGAATTTTTAAAATCGGTCCTGTAGTTTCAAAGCCTATTCATTTCAAACAAACAATCAAATCTTTCCACTTAATAATATACTAGCGGTCCGCCCCGGCTTCGCACGGGTATTTATCAAAATTTCAGAAATTATACACACGAACACGATGGGTTTCACAGTTTTCATACAGATCCCTTATTTTTTTTAACAGCCTTGGGGTTTTTGACATTGATCGACACTCCATAACTGACACTGGCCGTAGAGAAAAAGCAAGCACCGTGCGCTATATAGGTATTCAGCGCACGGTATACAGCGCACGGTTTCATTATTGAATTTTCCATGCGGATCCCTAACTTTTCTGAAAATATTAAATAGCCTATGTTCATCACGGAAAATTTAGGATTCTAATGGTGAAAGAATTTTTCAAATCGGTCTAGCAGTTTCGGAACCTATTCAATTCAAACAAACAAACAAACAATCAAATCTTTCCTCTTTATAATATTAGTATAGATATATAATAAATCCATGGATAGATACAGATTGGCGTCCTCAAAGATCCTTACAACGACACATCATCTACTGCAAAGTGGAAAACCACTACAGGTCGTCGATTCACCTTGCAGTCTACCCTTGTTGCGCTTTCCGTATAAATAAATAAGTGATAATTTTCCAGTGATAGTGATCCCATTCGTGGGCCTGGATGTGTGGGGTTTGCTGCACAGCATCAGCCGGACGGACGTCATTCGCATGGTCGTCAAACATCTGGAGAACTACCTCGCTATAGCGAGGAAACAGGCGGAGACGCGCGGACCAGCTGCGTTGAAGGTAGCATTTGGATTTATGCCATACTAGCCGTCCGCCCCGGCTTCGCACGGGTATTAAACAAAAATTTCAGAAATTATACACACTAACACGATAGGTTTCACAGTTTTCATACGGATCCCTTACTTTTTTTTAACAGCATTGGGGTTTTTGACATTGATTCGACACTCCATAACTGACACTGGCCGTAGAGAAAAAGCAAGCACCGTGCGCTATATATTCAACCTCTTTTTCTTTTAGGACGCGCCATAATAGAAAAAGAGGTTGAATATACAGCGCACGGTTCAAATATTGAATTTTTCATGCGGATCCCTAACTTTTTTGAAAATATTATATAGCCTATGTTCATCATGGAAAATTTAGGATTCTAATGGTGAAAGAATTTTTCAAATTGGTCCAGTAGGTAGTTTCGGAGCCTATTCAATTCAAACAAACAATCAAATCTTTCCTCTTTATAATATTAGTTTAGATTCGTCCCTAGTTTTCGGCCCACATTTGTAAAGGCTCTTTTCTTGTCTATACTAATATTATAAAGAGGAAAGATTTGGTTTTTTCCTTACCCTATTTTGAAAATATTCTAATAGCCTATGTTCGTCAAGTAGGAATCGAATGGTGATAGAATTTTTCAAATCGGTCCATAGTTTCGAAGCCTATTCAATTCAAACAAACAAACAAATCTTTCATCTTTATAATATTAGTATAGATACGATACGTACAGTAAAGTCAACCCCATATTTGGATGCTGACAGAGCCATAAGAAATATTTAGCGTTGGTCAATTTAGTACAACGCTAAATGCATTATTCGCCTGTCATAGTGTTTGCTGACTGACAACCTTTACTGGCTTATGCTATAATTTATATATTGCTTGGCGGTTGTTTTAACCCTGAACAGCTCTTTGGCAAATTTTAAGATGTTTTTTCCTTAATTTCAACTTTTTCTATGTAGTTACTAAGTCCATATTTTTAGTACGTAGTTGGTTCGATTTTTTTCTTCGCATAGTTTTTATCAAAGAATATTCTGTACGAAACCGTTACTAAATATGTTCATCCTTATATTTCTCCGTTTATCTCCGTACCTACTGCTATGCGAACTCGACCAACACGTTGAACAATCTACAATCGCAATGTTTCTCAGGTGACAGTAGTATTCGACCTTGAGGGCTTCAACATCAGACAGTACGCGTGGAAGCCCGCTGCTGAGATGGTCTTCTCCCTTCTCCAGCTGTACGAAGCCAACTATCCTGAGATCCTGAAGGTCTGCTATATCGTCAACGGTGAGGATTTTAAATATGATGCAATTGTTCTTATCTTTTCATCATCCAAACGCAAAATATACATTATTATACATCAGAGTTAACGAGCTTAGAGACAATATTTTTTTTAATTCTTTTTGTGGGAAAAAATGCATATACAAACAATATAACAAGGAAAATTAGAATTACCTATCTAACTAAATAAAAGCTAGTATTTACAATAGAAACAATTGAGCTAACTGCAGACTGTCGCGAACAAACTACAGGTCAACTGATGTGATGATAATAATTTGTAAGATCTGAAAATAAGTTTTACGGGTGTTCCATAATACATTTGTAATGTAAAAAATCTACCTACTGATGGAAATTTATTGGTTTATGTCCTAAATTGCAGAAATTCGGATTCATGGAAGTCAGGGACTTCTATGAATCCGTTTTGTGAAATAGAATATTAACGTTATTTGTATTAGCAATAATATTTATACATGCCTCAGACACGAAACTGCTGCGAATCATAAGTACCTAGTTACAATCATTTGTCCCGAGGCGGGAACCGAACCGAAGACGGGAACCTACTCCGTTTCAGGCGGCCATTCACAGCGCCAAACGAATCGTACCTATATAACATTCCTTACCCTCATTTATTTATTATTTTAATTTCCAGCCCCTAAAGTATTCGCCCTCGCGTTCTCCGTGGTAAAGAAATTCATGCACGAATACACGATATCCAAGATAAAGATCATCGGCTGCGATACCAAGAAGTGGCAGGCTCAGCTGCTGAATATCATCGATGCAGACCAACTTCCGGTCCACTATGGTGGTTCACTAGTGGACGAAAATGGAGATCCTAGATGTAGTCTTGTTGTAAGTGTATATAACATTATCATCATATACCAGCGTCTGAACAGCGTCAGACTGCAGGCAGATAACCTTATTTATTAATTACTAGCGACCCGCTCCGGCTTCGCACGGGTCCAATGCTGGTACAAACACCTTCATCTTGAATCACTCTATATATTTAAAAAAAACCGCATCAAAATCCGTTGCGTAGTTTTAAAGATTTAAGCATACATAGGGATATAGGGACAGAGAAAGCGACTTTGTTTGATACTATGTAGTGATTAATACTATAGGGTATGATTTGACTTTCTAAGTCTTTATGTTGTAAGCCTAAGAAATCATCATCAGCCCTTATTAGTCCACTTCTGGACATAGGGCTCTCCTAATAAGCCCCATTCTTCAGCTTGTCGCATCCAGCATCTACCTTCAGTACCTGCTACGGGAAAATAAAGTGATCACTTTGATTCTTTGTTCACTTCAATCTTTTTATACTTATATTTGTTCTGAGCTATGCCTTCCTACCATCGTGGAATCTTCAAATACTTGAAGACTCCAATGGTAGGAACAAGCTTTCACTTCGTCAGTCTAGTGCTTGACAGTTTATTTAATTTGCAGGTAAAACCCGGTGGCAAGGTCCCGAAACACTACTACGCTAAGAACGCGACGGATTCCGTGAAGGAATACAAACGCGTCACGATCAAGACCGGAGAGAAGCATACGGTGGACCTGCTCTGTGCTGACGCAGATAGTGTACTCAAGTAAGTTCTCTATCTTTTAGGATTCAAATCAAATCAAACATTTATTTGCAAGAATACATATTTATTATACCTCTACAATGTCAGGTCTTATAACTATTTTTGTAACTGTATTTAGCTTGGGCCGTGTGGTACCGGCATAGAATTTCACCACCCCAACTCTTCCCGTGGGTGTCGTAAGAGGCGACTAACGGAAATACAGCGGGGGGCGGGCAGCAGCGCCTTCTGCAGAACAACTACACCGAACTGCGATCCCCAACCCGCATGCCCAGCGTGGGGATTATGGGCAATAACCCCCAAATAACGATGCCATCTATGGCGCTCATTAGGGGAGGCCTATGTCCAGCGGTGGACTATTATAGGCTGGTGATGATGTTTGATTTAGCTTGCACGCAGGCGTGCAAATATTCTGTAAGTCATATCTATTAATAAAGTTATTTTAAATTTATACCAACTTGACGTTCGTTGTTCATTTATGTAAACTAGGAAATTATACCCTATATTCTTACAGATGGGACTTCGGCGTGGACAGTCACGACATAAAGTTCGTGATAAAACGTCGCGACGAGGACGGGAACGAGACGGTAGTGCACGGCCCGCGCAAGATACACGAGGGCGCCGTCGACTGCGGGGTCATCGCCGTCAGCGGACCTGCCACTTGTAAGTACTTACATTAGTTCAAAGAGGTTAGCACGGCCGTGTTGTCTGAAAGTAGGTCAACTAGCTAGCTATTAGCTAGTTCTGACTGTTGGACAAAGGCATCTTTTTTATTTATGAACGAGTCAACGAGCTATCTACCTATGCTAGTTATTCAATCTAGCTATTCTAAGTTCTCACTGTTGAACAAAGGCAATTTTTTGATCCGAGGTCCAATTCTGTTTACTAATCGCTTTTCTATGACAGCGGTATCGTCGCAGAACGGTCCTTAGATGAAAGAAACTATAAATAGTGCGTGAGGTGCTCTTTGATGCTATTTGCACGGAGATATTGATTTAGTTTTCCATATGTCGCCAAAACGTATCATTCTGTGACGATACTATTGTTATAGGGAAGTAATTATTTTAGCAGAAAAGGGCTGCCGATGTCTCTTCCTTCCTATGCCTCAGCACAGGCTCAAATCTATGCAGTCAAGTCAATATCTATCAATTTCACAAGATGTTTATAAATGAGTGTCACTTCATCACTTGTGCATCAAAATCAAAGTGCGTTATTTCCTTTAGTAAAGTCTAAAGGAAATAACGCTTTGATTTTGATGCACAAGTGCTCAAGTGACACTTATGTGTAAACATCTTGCGACTCTTATCCAAGCGTGTCCGTGGCTCAAAGGAGACAATCCCATCGTATTCACTGTACCCATGTATATGGTTTTACCTTTACCTACCAAACACTGAGAAGATACTTAAAAATGCATTTCTACGTAGTATTTAATTCTACCTTTCTTTATTTTCAGATTCCGTAATCTTCGACAACAAAAGCGCGTTCCTCCGAAGCAAGAAAGTATTCTACGACATCCTGATTTCAGTACCAACTAAAGACCTGACTCTAATAGACGAGCCCGAGGCTCTGACTGAGAACTTAGCTAACGTGGCTATTACAGCATAGACAGACCATAGAAAAGACAATATTGGTGTCGATTTTATTGGTAATAAAAATAACGCTTTATGGTCCAAAACGCAGTTGTCCGTCTGCATCTGAGCGCAACAGATGCGCCTGCAGATTGCAACGCCAAGACTGGGCAGTGAATGCGTTAATGTTCATTTGTCTAAGTTGGTAGTACCAAAACTAAACTAAGTTAGACAGCACTAAAAATTTCGCTGTCGAACTGATCAAAAAGTTATTTTTATTTCGATCGAAGACCCTTTCTCTCCGATCGAAATAAAGAATTTCCGGTGAATATTTTATTGCTCTCAATTATTTTAGTTGAACACTAATAGAATCGACAATATTATCATAATCGACAATTCCCGTGCTAAGTGCTGGTGCCATTCGGCATATCAACTCTCGACATCAAAGACCGCGCGCCGTAACAACAGTCGACTTTGAGGAAATCGACCCCTTTCCCGACATGCGGAAACATATAATTTCATATATTAGGTCCTTACATATGAAATTGGCGTTTTGTATGGGAGGAACAAAAAGTCGAATATTTTTTAATATAATATATTTAATTAATCAAAGTATGAACCATTATTTTCTATGCACTTTTGCCATCTTATAGGTAGTTCATTGATCCCTTTACTAAAAAAACCAGTCGGACGGGAATCAATAAAATCTTTGAAGGCGATTTGGACTGCCCCATCGGAGTTGAATTTTTTCCCTTGCAAGAAGTTATCCAAATTTCGAAAAAAATGGTAATCTGTTGGAGCAAGGTCCGGGGAGTACGGAGGATGTCTTAGACTTTCCAATTGAAGCTCTTCTAATTTAGTAGCCGTCTGTTGCGCAGTGTGTGGTCTAGCGTTGTCGTGAAGCAGCAGTGGCGTGGAGCGATTGACCAGCCTAGGTTGTTTAGCCGCTAGCTTTTCCATCATGGTTTGCAATTGCTGACAATAGACATCAGCCGTAATAGTCTGGCCAGATTTGAGAAAACTGTAATGAACAATACCGGCACTAGTCCACCAAACGCTTACAAGTAACTTTTTTGGGGTTAATTTTCGCTTGGGGCAGGATTTGGCTGGCTGGCCAGGATCCAACCATTGCGCTGAGCGCTTCCGATTATCGTAAAGAACCCATTTTTCATCACAGGTAATGATTCGGTTTAAAATACCTTCATTATTGTGCCGGTTTAGTAATGTAACGCAGCAGTCGACGCGCGTTTGCCGGTTTGCTTCAGTCAATTCGTGAGGTACCCACCTTTCAAGCTTTTTAATCTTCCCAATTTGCTTCAAGTGAATTAAAACAGTTTTATCACTAACACCGCAGCCTGCAGCTAACTCGGACGTGGTTTGCGATGGATCCGCTTCCAAAGAGGAGAAATTTGTGATTAAAGTGGCCAGTACGAAAAACGCCAATTTCATATGTAAGGACCTAATATATTATTCCTAGCAACACACACGCGGAACGCGTATTGGCTGAAGCACGGACTAGATCCACACGCGAATCCGCATGAGAGGAAAGAAGCCCTTAAGGAGTTTGAATGTAGTCACTGCAACCAAGCAAAACTACAATGGTCTGCTTGGTTGCAGCTTGCATAGGCCTAAATAAAGCACATATTTTTATCTAAAAGAAAAATTTTATTGATCATTTAAGATAAAACGTGCTGGAATTAAAATTTCTACATTGTTAAATCTGAGGCCCTGTTAGAACATAAAGGAAAATAATTGAAAAACATGACATAAAAAAAAATTAAAAATCAGAAGGCCTGAAGCAAAACCCACACGGGCCTCAAATTCAATGTCTAAAGCTAAATAGGTATGTTAGTTATAGTGCATTTATTTAATAATGTTATCTAAGAACTGTGATAAAATTCCTTTCTACCTTGCAATCTTGTTAGGCTGTGATAATCACTTTCAGTTAATCCGAAGTTTATTGGATGTTACTTTTTTCATAATCTTATCATTCAGTTTATCCGCAAATATCACGTCTTTATGTAAAAATGTATAATCTTTCTATGTAACTGCAGATTAACGATTTAAAATAGTATTTTGGAAAACACAATACCTACATTATTTCGTAGATTTTACCTAATATACCTATTTAAGTTATTTCTATCCCATGGGAACTGATTGATGGCATAAAAAGTAGCCTCTAATTTAATCCAGGCCTAGAACTACCCATATACCACAATTTTAGTCCTTTTCGTTCAGTAATTTTGCCATGTTTAGATGGATGTTTGTTACTTTAATAAACAACCATCTAAACATCCAAACTGCATTCATAATATTGTGACGTGATTATTATGAATAACTATCCATTGTTCTAATCTACCTAATGGATTTGATTTATCTATAAGTATACATAGATACCTTCCTAATATATCTGTAATGGGATAATACCTATAAGGTAGTTTAGTTATTATATTTTTTTATTTTGCTCAATGTTTTTAGTATAGTTTTTTGTACATAAACATTTTACCTGGTGTATTAAAACTTATAAAATGAAATGGGACTTTTATTGACTCACGCCTGACCTCATAGCTTTCTTTAAAATACTATTTTGTATTCTTTCTTTTCTTTATGCTTCACTCTAAATGTTATTTTAAAAGTAGGTTAATATCCTGTTTTTAGATACCTATTAATTAAATAAAGAAATCTCTAAATGGTTATTTATATTTAATATAATTATTTATATTTGGTAGAGTAGTAATTGACAAAAATCTAAAACCCTCGGCGCGCGAGTCATACTCATACTTGACCGATCTTATTTTACCTGACTGGGATAGGAAATATAGGTAGGTACCTAGTCACGGTACCAAGTCACGCATCTGAATTGGTTACATTTACCAATCCCATATACTGTCACTGGATTTCTGTTCACATGGACAGAAATAAAAAATAGTTAGGTATCGTCGGAAGATATCGTAGTTTTAATCTTTTATTTTTATTTCATTTTATAATGTGAAATGGGTCTTATTTTTGTGCCTGCAATAAACTGATTTTATTCATTTATTTACATAAAATAGAATCTATATTCAGCCAATCTTATCAAATCTACATAGAAATAAAAAAAAATAATTTATACAAATTTTAATCAAAATGCTTGGATTATTCTTATGTACAATAATTATGTGTAAGCAGGTATTTAGTCTTCATCTTCAAACAGCATTTGTAGCAATTCCCGGTTGTTGCACTGGGACCCCTCGAGGCGTTGAACCCCCTTCCATCTAACGATGGTGGGAATCACCATAAGTTTGGTCCGGCTGTCTGTACGGAAAGGACAGGCTTTGTCTTTCCAGCTGGAATACAAAAAAGGGTTTATCATGATTGGTGAAATAAATTCATTGAAGACCGTAGCATCTTGTTAAAGAATACATTTTTCACTAGAAAGTTACAATAAAATAATATGCATCCTGACTTCACCCACTGCTGAGTATAGACCTCCAACAATAGGAGCCACTCCACACAGTCAAAACAGAAATTAAAACAATGAAAAAAATTTAAACACTTAACAAAATGTATTGAGCATTATGTTTGTTTGTAACTTTAAGCGGCAGCATACTGCAGCCATGCCGCTCTTATTGAGTAGGAAATCGGAACCTAAGGAATAAAGAAATAGAACTCACTATTCCCTGTCCCCAACATCCACATATGCAAAGATAATGCTCCTCTGCAGATCATCTAAATACGCCTTCACTACTGGCTCAGCTGAAATAAGATAAAAACAACTTAAATAAACAGAATTAATAAAATTATGCAGGTCAATCTCTCTCTAAAATTGGTCTGATCAAGGGAAAGCCATGGCAATGTAGCCAGCCAGCATCTTGGGTATACTTCCAACTGGTATTGATATGGATCAGTTGAGCTACCTGTTGTTTGTTTACAACGGTCTGCAGTTACCTCAACGGTTTCAATTGTCAATACTAATTCTAATTTAATTGTAATTTTCTTTGTTGGTTAGGGAGAGCCAATTGAGCAATTTATTAATATTTTGGTTTTATCACTTATTAGGCTGAAAGACAACCCAAAATGCATATTTTTTTTTAGTTTTTCGTTGTCTAAAATGAGTCTTTAAAGTGGGTGATAGACGTACGAACTTAAAGTACGCGGTTTTTGAGATCGCAAACTTACTCGGCTCGACTTTAGTGACACACGTGAAGCTTACTCACTCCGTATTGCGATGTCGTCGACAGAAGAAGCTTGGAGTTATTTAGGAATTATGTCGTATTCCTTTTTAAAAACTAAAAAAATAGACGAAGTCGAAAAGCGTGGGTAAAGAACTGGCTTACAAAAAGATAGCGTTTATCAAAAAACAATATTAAATTTAATAATAAATAAATTAAATATGAGTCATCTCGTGACCACGACAGAGTGCAAACCTGTTGAAACGTCGAGAAAAA
The DNA here is from genome assembly GCA_963931895.1 of Eupithecia pulchellata. Taxonomy (NCBI): domain Eukaryota; kingdom Metazoa; phylum Arthropoda; class Insecta; order Lepidoptera; family Geometridae; genus Eupithecia; species Eupithecia pulchellata. The sequence continues at coordinate 2,276,120 of OZ007527.1, read as the reverse complement.
TTAAAAGAAATAAATAAATAAACGCGATAAATACCCATTAAAATAGTACTAATAATTTTGTGTACAGATCGCGTAAGTTTAAAAATATTCATTAATAATAATTTTAACAAAAATCTCTAAACACAACAAGCGTTTTATTTTATTTATTTATTTAAAATGGCAGCTCGCGGCTCGCTGTGCTGCCACACGTACGAGCCAAGACGAGCTACAAGCAAGATTTCAAACCGGTTGGATCGCCAACATATCTTGAGCGGTGGTTATAAAGTACGCGTACTTACGGTGACACACAAGCGAAAAAGCTCGTCGAGCCATAAGTACGCGTACTTGCTCGTACGTCTATCACCCGCTTAATACATCACAAATGAGTTGGTGCCACAATGAGATTAAAAACATTAAAAGAACAAAAAATACACTTGTTTGGCTTTAGCTTTACAGAAATAGTCAAAGAAGGTACTTGTCTAGAACCAACCCATCTGGCAGTAAATGCACCAGCTTCTACCATTTTCTTTCTTTTTTCCAGTGAACATGAAATAAACATGGTTCTTTGTATCTGTATGCTTATCAGCAAACACAACAAACTCCTCATAGTTATTTAGGTATGATATTTTTATTTTCTTTTTTACCATTCTAAATTAGCAAGATAAAATAGCAAACAAACAAATAAATAATTTTAAAGGCTTGGTAAACCTCTTTTTATTTATGATATATTATAATTTTTGACAGTGATTAAACTACATATTTTGAGGAGGTTTTCATAAAGTTGACCTCTTTGGTAGTCCAACCAATTAAAAAAAGTACTCAATTTTTATTCAGTGATTATGATTACCTAATTAAAGCCTCTAAGATGCAAAAATGAGCCTTTGATCATTCATGTGAGTGTTAAGACACTGTGCAGACAGCATAATGCTAAACTGCTTATGTTAAATCTCAGAGCATACTATGCCTAGAGGAAGCAATTGGTAGACAGAGGTAGATGTGCCTGACTGTGGTTGCTACATGGCTAAATCTTTAGTAGGTACCTCGATGCCTAGATAGGTATCAGTAGTTGAAGACACTACACTTGGTAAAGGGAGGGGTACCTATTATAGTAGAGGCCAAACCTGGATCAGACACAGAAAATCTCAACGATCTGGTGTGTCTTATTGTAGAGTATTATTGTTCTGTGGTCTTATTGACCTGTCTAAATTAGTCATGGCAGAGGATAGGGGGCGTCACACTTGCTATATGAAGTTTCAAGAAACTTACCTACAACACAGTCGGGACACCAACTCTGTCCATCCGGCTGCTTTTTGCCACTGAAGTACAAGAGCACGGGTGGTCCTTTATCGTCGATACGTTGAGTGAATTTATCAAATTCATCGAAGCCGGTAATGTTTACCACTGACACCAATGATGTTTGCTCCACATTTGCTTCATTTCCCCCTGATGCAACTATTCCGGCATCTTGAGTTTCAGAAGCCATATTTCAGTACCTCCTTTCTAGGTGACTCGGTGTAATGTAATTTAAAATCCCGACTTCAGATTAGTTACTTGTCCAATGTTGATTTTGGTCGTGTTTTGTGTTGTTCTTGATCAGTCACGAGTCACGACCGACGAACGAGTAGGTAGATTATTGTTCTGTCACTGTCAGGTAACAGTAGGTATACGTTTCTGCTTTCCTTTGAGTATCTTCAAAGCTGCTTTCACACATATTATATTACCAACGTTCATTCGTTCTTTTCGTTTATTAACGTAAAAAAGATGTGGAAGTTATCCAAGTTCCGTCTTCAGAGTTGAAAAAATCTAAAGGCTTATTTGGTCCCTGAAATTTTATTCAAAATTTCGATACTTGTAATTTTATTTTATTAAGTGTAACTGTAATTTTTAGGGCATAAGTCTGAATAAACATACTTTTATTTTATTTTATTTATTTACACAGCAGCACCCTTCTATGGTGATTGTAATGAATGAGAATGGTTTCAATTCAACTCCAATTTCAAAAAACATCGGAAAAATCATAATTATGTATTCGCGACTCGCTCAACTCTCCGTTACGTTACTCATAAATCGCTTGGTTTGATTAATAAATGGGTTGCCATACTAATGTTTTTTGAATTTGTCGCGATTTTTCAGTCTACTTTCATTTGACAGACTTTACCTACCTACATGGAAATAAACATTTGTTTTGGTGTATAAACTATTGGTTATTTTACTATTTTTATACCTCCACGGCTTTCAAACAACCCAGGGGTTTAAATAATTATCCTACATCCTCTATCTTTACTTAAGATGAATAATCCAAATCAATCAATCCATCAGCTGGGAAATAGTTTATGTAAGCTGGCAACAAATCCATCTGACACAATATTCAGTTGAATACAAAAATTCAAATTTATAAAAAAGTAAAATCTTGCTTGTTTGTTTGATGTTTGTCATCAGAGATAAATAATATTTCATTAGTGTGGTGTTTATTAAGGTTTTTTATGCTCAAAAATGGACACAACGGTGAAGATTAAGCCAAAAACTATAGCTGAATTGCTACCTGGACTTGATAGTGGTAAGTCTCATAGAAATTTAAGTGGAATTTCCAAATCTTTACCAACTTTTTATTTTAAAGCAATGGAGATGTAATTATCTATTTATTTTTACAGGTTTGATGTCTCCGAGTACTGTGAAACGTGTTAAATCCACGGCCAAAAAAAAACCGCAATCCACTATCGCAGATCGAACAAGAACTTCTGAAAAATTAAATCTGATGACTATTGCTCAAATTTTTTCACATTTCCCAGGTAATTTTGTAAAACGAAAATATATTTCGAAGTCCAGTTGGTTATTTGACATAATTTTGCAAATTCCTCAGCCCAAGAACTGAATATGCCAAACTTTTTCAAAAATATAAGGGCTGAACTTTATGCAAATCTCCTGTACAATGTGCTGTTATAGTGAAGACAACACTAAAAGTAGATTGATTAAGCTGACACTTTGTACTGATGTAATTGCAGATCTGTTTTCTGTTTTAAAATATTGGCAACTTTATATAGGTACTGGTAAATGTCAGTGGAAGTTGGTATTAATAAACGCTTATCCATTGTTCCCTTTTTCAGCATCCGAATCAAAGTCTCCGAGAAAGAACGTACAGATGTCAGCTTCTTGCAAAAAAAAGTGGAACAGTTCAACCAAAATGGCTAACAAAACTGTGAGCCACACATTAAACGAACCGATGAAGCACCATTCTGTTCGAAAAGTTTTGAACTTTCAGCTGACAAAACCCAGAGTGGTGAAGGTATGATTTGATAATGTTTTTACTTTTTCCAATAAATATAATAGGCCTTATCTGTATTCCAAGTAGGTACTCTTAGCCATGTCAATTTAATTTATCAATTATTTGCTTTGACTTTCCCCACAATATATCCCATATGGTTCAAAGTTTCAGACTCATAAATTTTATACCTATGATCATAATTCTAAATGTGAAATGATCATCTTATTAAAAAGCTAATTCAAATCCTTTTTTACATGAAAATATTTTGTTTAAAAATGTTTTGCTGCAGACATTTTTAAACTCAAGAGCAACAATGATGAATGTGGAAACACAGAAGTTTCCAAAACCAGAAGTGAGAGCCAAGAAACCATTAAATCAACTGGGTAAAAACTGCTATCTAATTATAATTCTATTGAATTTTTATATTTACCCTTGTAGTTGTACTTAATAATACTTTTTGCTTTCAGCTCGAAACCATGTCAGAATAAGTGGCATTTGCAATATACCAGAGACACCATTAGAACTCAATAAAACAGTAAAAAGTAGAATGACTATAGCAAATAAAGAAAATATTCGCAATCCACGTGTTATACCCATGGCTACTCCAAAATCAACACTACGCAAGAAGGTTTTAGCATCAACAATACCTGACACACCAATCTCAAACGAGTCTGGAAAATCAAGCGGTGATGATAGCTTTCTTCAAAATGAGAGAGACATAGATTATATTGAGAATCAAGTGAAACCCCTGACCGATGAGAAGACTTTAGAAGACATCGCAGAAGTCTCACCTCCAGTGTCAACACCTTTCACAGAATACAGGAATGTTGGTGATTACTTTACAAAAACACATAATGAAACGGAGAACACCCATCATGATAATACTATTATGTCTCTTGATAACACCATTTGCAAAGATAACAGCAAGAAAGAAGAAAGTATCATAGTCTCTCTATGTGAAATGCTCAACAAAGCAACAGTCACATCTTACGAACAGTGCACAGAGCTGGAAGATTTATTGGAGGCTCAGAAACAAATAGAAAGCAGCATAGAAATAGTAGAATCTGGTATTAAATCAATGATGTCTATCAAAGAGACCCAGTTAAAGTCTCTAGAACGTATAAAAAAACTGATCCGTAATAAAACAGAAAGAGAGAAAGTTAGTTTGCAAATAAAGAATATGCCAAATGAAAGTACACCAAAGAATGAAAACAAAAAGAGTGCAATGACCAGTAGCTCTTGTTCTGTAAAGAATATAAATCCAAAACAGCTTGGATATAAAATTCCTAAAAAGACACCTCGTAGTAAGAAAAAGGTCATACACAAGCACCAGTCAATGCCCAATTTACTAAAGCCTTTGTTGCCTCAGAAACCTCTGCAAGACAAGGCCCTGAGTATGTATCTGCAGATGAAGGAACGCAACAATTATTTGACCACACCACATGTTCAGCGTAATTCCTCAGTGGTACCAAATACCCCAGCTTTGACCTCAATAAACTTACAACAGCAACTTGATAGACTTTATAAGGAAATTTAAATACAGCAATGAAAATTTGCACCACTGGCTGGTTATTTGCTCTGTAAATGTGTTTAACTGAAGTGTATGTTTAACTAAATTGTATAGTTTATCGGTTCAATCGAGCTCGGCCCTAAAATCCAAGATATTTTTAGTAACCAAAGACATTTTCGAAAAAAAATAGTAAAACTGATAAATTTTATTTTAAAGATCAAGGTAAAAGCAAGAACAACATCTTAATACAGCGCATATTCTACCTATATGCACAGAAAAAAAATGATTTTGAGTTTGAAAACCAAAAGATTTTGGTACTTCGATCGAAATTCTGTGATTTATTCTCATATTGTCCAGTGTTATAACATATTTTCCACTAATATTAATATATATTTATTCAGCACAACCAACAATAATATACTTAAAAACACAACAAAGATATAAGGCATACTTTAAAGGTGCCATAAGATAATAAGATAAGATAAGATAATAATAACTTTATTGCACCTTTTATAATTGTATAACAACAAACTAACTACTACTAAAACTAATGTGGCACAATCGGCGGCCTTATCGCTAAAAGCGATCTCTTCCAGGCAACCTTTGGATGGATAGGATCGGGTAGTATAATACTAACGGTACAGGCACATTTAAATCCTCTAAATATTGGGAGGTACAGCTAACATTGATTTGGATTTTTTTACATATAAAAAACAGAGCATGACGGGTTTATCGCGTTTATTTACTTATTTTTGCCAACATTTCAAAAGGTTTAGACACTCTTGTGGTCAGGTCATAAACGCAATAAAAACTCTTGAAATGTTTTGGTTACCATATATATTATTGGATTCTAGAACCGATTTAGAAAACAAGCTGGTCAAATGCTAATTTAAAATAAAATCTGGAATTGATCTGATGTGTCGCCCACAACCAACAACACCTATAGTTTAGATTTATTTTTGACCTTAAGAAAAGTTTGCGGTTGGGCTTTAAAAGGGTGCGTATGTAGTAAGTTTTCCAAATTGTAAAGATTTATTAATTTATTATTAATGTGATAGAGGACATACATTTATGATGAATAACTAACATAAAAGCTTAATATTGTCATAGCCGGGCCTAGTGCTCTGTATAATTAAAATTCTAGCAAAATAATTAATAATAAGGTAGGTAGCAAGTGTGTATTTACATGAGATCAGGATTAGAGTACTATAACTATGGGTGTTTTTCAAAATCAAAATCAAAGTGCTTTATTTCCTTTAGAGTGTAAAGGAAATAAAGCACTTTGATTTATGTCATTATGTCATGTTTTGCCCTTATGTCAAAGAGTCCTGTAAGGTCTAAAGTTTAGACCTTACAGGACTCTTTGACATAAGGTGGCTCGATATTTTAGTTTTTTACTGCGTTCAAGGAATAAAAATTGCAGAAAAGTAACTTGCAGCATATCGTAAACCCACCCATTATGTACCTAGGTACATTGAAATCATAATAAAAATAACATCATTCAACAAAATATTTAGGAGTATTTCCTATTTCATATTTTTGTAAAAAAAAAAAAAATATGTTGCCAAATGCTCTAAAAGTAAAATTGAATAAATATAGGTAGTATCTAATATGGATTTACAGAAAAGTTCGCTACTTTTCCGATGTTTTATTCCTTAAACGCTAACCTTGTAACGATAAACAAAGAAAACATTAAATTTAATTGTTAACATAATTATAACGCCCGCTAATTATTCCATCAACCTTTATCCCGCCCTGTCGTGCATGAATATATAAAGAAAGTTATACCCTAAAAATAGAGTAAGATTTTATTAAATGTAGATAAAAACGCTGAAGTTGTATGATTATGTCATGTTTCCACCAGTTTTTCGAACTAAAATCGACCTGAGTGTTCTATTTCTTAAGGTTTAACTCCTATACAAAAAAATGTTTGGTTAAACACTGCCCTCTTGTTTCGGTGACGTCTTCGTCAATGTTTAACAGACCATCTCATAGTTAACATCATATATTTTTATTTTTATTTTATTTTATTAATGAAACAAAATCCACAGTCCTTATTCTATATAAACTTAATATACATACATGTTCTTCTTAAAACCAATAACGGATTTTACATTCTATAGGTGGATTATTGGTCACTGTGGAGTTTACGGGACGCAAAAAAATTGTTTTTGTTTTCAAGGTCAAGGTCATTGACCTTTGACCTAAGGTTCAATGCACCTTAGATAAGTGACCTTGAGTCATTAACCTCAAGGTCACTGAACTTTTTTTGTAAAAACGATGGTTTTCGCTGGAGTCGATACCGGAAAATTAAATTAATTATTTTCGTGCACATGTCACTGACCTTTGAGGTCAAGGTCGCTGACCTTTTTTGTAAAATCGTTGGTTTTTGCTGGAGTCGATGCCGAAAAGTTAAATTAATGATTTTCGAGCACATGTCAGTGACCTTTGAGGTCAAGGTCACTGACCTTTTTTGTAAAAACGTTGGATTTCGCTAGAGTCGATACCGGAAAGTTAAATTAATCATTTTCGAGCACATGTCAGTGACCTTTGAGGTCAAGGTCGCTGACCTTTTTTGTAAAATCGTTGGTTTTTGCTGGAGTCGATGCCGGAAAGTTTCAGGATCGCGATAGCTCCGGTGCTGCGGGAAGTGCAGCCTCTCCGCCATTGCGTAACAAGGGACAGGCACCACTGCTCACCTCCGCAGCTTCGGCTTTTTGGTCGCCTTCGGCGACCAGCCTCAGCCGCTGTGGCTCGCGCGGTGCCTGTCCCTTGTTACGGCTGGCGGAGGCTGCACTCCCTTCGCGCCTCCGGCTTATTATATACACTCTAGGGGCGCCACGCACAAGACCACGTGGAGTCGGGGTACTCTGTATCGGATCCGCCAATCAAATTGAACCTAATCAACTCTTATCGGAATGCTCTGTATCGGTATCTGTATCGGACACAGTTTGATCTCTAGCGCCGAGGTCATTGAACTTTGGGGTCAATCAGCTGAACCAAAGTTGCACCCCTAGTGACCCTCTTTCTGATGGCATAAGAAAAAATATATGTTATATATATATAAAAAAAATACATGTCGAAAATTTTCTAAGTCTTTTTCGCCTTTAAACTGAACGACATACTTTGACCTCTAGCACCGAGGTCATTGAACTTTGGGGTAGATCACCTGAACTAAAGTTGCACCCCTAGTGACCCTCTTTACGTAGCCATAAAAAAAATATATGTTATATATACATAAAAAAATTCGTCGAAAATTTTCTAAGTCCTGCGTCCCGTAAACTCCACTCCAACCGGATTATTTTAAACAGACAGTCAAAAAGCAAATTTTACATACAAGTAGGTACTAAATTACAAGGTAAACATATAAATAAATCATAAATCTTACAGTAATACATAAGCAAAACAATACAAAATACTTTGTTGTACACCAGAAAGAGATAATAACAAATTATATAAGACAAGTACAATATGCGGCCTATATAGGTATAACTAAATAGATAGGTACCTAACAATTGTGTTAGAGATTTAATTAATATGATCATTGATTTTTTAAATCAGCGTAGGAACGAATTTCTTTACATGCTTGGCGAATAAGTGGTGGTATTGGTATAGTACCTAACTTATTATAGATTTACTGCCAGACAGAGTATACCTTCAAGTGGAGTGAGTGAGGTCAGAGTACCAATCATATACACCTAGTAGGTACCTACTCATCATTGCCTACAACAAAATCAATAGGTACCTACATAGCTAGGTAGGTACCCTTCGTATTTTTTTGTAGTCGGTTAGCCAGTGAATGGACACCGTTGTTACTTCTGCCATCATCCTATTCCTTAGCTGATGATGATTATGATATTTGTAGTTCAAATCGACAACAAAATCCAAACGTGAAGTGAAGGCAGAATCTTTGGAAGTGTGAAGATGTTTACGATTCAGAGCTGTCAGACTTTGACCGCGATGACGAAAACAAAAGACTTAACTGAAGTTAGCAACACTAGCGCTCAAAACATTATTTGCTATCAACATTGCTCTTGTTGATAAAATTTATCAGTTTTATTTTACCATTCGTGCATTTATTACGTTAATGGAACTTTGGAGCTAAAAAACAGTGATTGTAGTACAATAACCTTAAAAATGTCACTTTCGAAGCCTATTATGAACTTGGTAGCCTCATATTTACAGAATTTATATCTTAACCCTATCAGGACGAAGGCTCTTACAAGGTAATTACCAGTAACACGTAACTCATTTATTACATTATAACTTTCTCCAATTTATATATACTGTAAGTACTTGCTCTGTTCATTTCGATTTAGTTATGTAGGTAGATAAAATAGTATAGTTATTATATTAGCGTTAGTTTATGAAATCAAAGTCCATATCATGTACTTATATGATTTTACCCTTTGTACAGCTACAAAGTACCTAGCATCAGATAAAAACTAAACCTCAAAATCTGACTCAAGTAGGTACCTAGGTAAGTACTAAAGTTGTCATTAAATCACTGTTAATTATGATCCGCGTCGTTGTTAAGTCGCACAAGTGAAAGTAATGTAGAAGTCCTCAACCAAAGGTGACCAAAGAGAGTGACATTCGAGTATTCGTTGTTAGGTAGGTTATGTACCTACCTATTTAAACAAAAGTAGGTAAACAGTAAGATGTTTTGTGTTTAGGCGCGAAAATTCAAATTGGAACATGTTGAAAGTGAAGAACCTAGTTTTAATGGTACGAGCTAGATCTGTAGATAAGATTATAGCATTCATTATCGCCTGACCCGAAGAGGCGCCGCGGCTCTACTAGCTTGAACAAAGAGGTGTGCTTCGAAGGCAATTAGGTTTCCTCGTGAAATTGTATGTTAAGCCGCGGACGAAATTATTAACTACCTACCTACCTACATAAATTTTGTTACCTTAGCAGGTAGGTACCAAGTTAATTTTCCGAACAAACCGTCAAATCAGCTGCAGACAGTGTTTTAGAATTGGATGTTTTATTTTTCCAGCTGTGTGGTGGGAACCGCAGGTAGCATTGCATCTCAGTTGGTGGCCGGAGATTCCCTGAAAGCGGACCCTATCTTGGCTTTCGGATTATATGGGTAAGTAAGCAATACAATAATTTAAATTAAAACATCCTTAGTATGTAGCATCTTCTCGTTAGACAAGACATACAGGGTGGAATTTTGTAATGCCACCTGGAGGGAAAGTACTCTTAATACTGTAGTTACAAAATTGTACTCAAAGAAAACATTCCTTTAATTTTGAAAAGAAAGAAAACTGCATTCAAAGATTTTCGAAAATTCGCTTGCCACACCCGGGAATCGAACCGACTAAAATCTGTAAAAATTACACCCTGTACTTTAATTGCATAGATCGTTAGGGTCAATAATAAGGATGAAATCTCTCTAACAAACTTAATAAATTAAATGAAAGGAAAACCATGAAATCTTAAATTATTAAATTGAATGGGTCAAGTTAAGCACTTTAACTTAAAGATCCATCTGTTTACTTGTGTCAGTAGTAGCAGAATCACTACTGCCTACATTCAAGGGCGTCGCCAGGGGGGGGCAGAGGGGGCAGCTGCCCCCCCCTAGAGGTAAAAAAAATAACCAACTGCAAAACAACGAAAGTCCTGCTATTGTCTTGCTTTGCCGATAAATCCCGCATAAATTCACTATCACTAGGAGTAAGTAGTGACAGTTAGTACACCTACAAATAACTTCTCTTCAAAATTTTTAGCATACGTCCAAATAAGTCTCTAAAAAAAATCGCGGCTCGCTCCGCTCGCCGTTTATTGTATAGACTTCAGTTTCGACTATTTCCAGCGGCCGCACACTACAAAATATCGGCGCTCATTGCAGTCTGTTATAATTTTTTTTGCACTAGGTACCTAATGACCCGAATACAATAGTTGTCGTGCTGGCTCATTCACTTGCAGTGTTGAATGCCAGTTGTAGATCATATTGTTTCCAGACCAGGCAAATAGTAAAAATTTACACAAAACCTTTGCCTTGAAAATTGCTTGGATTAAGTTAGCGTACATAATCATCAGCCCATGTTATCATAAGTTCTAACATCCCCCCCCCATTTAGTAATTTTTTCTGGCTACGGCTTGCCCCCCCCTGGGCCGTGGGCTGGCGATGCCCTTGCCTACATTAATAACCATTTTAATACCTGGATTGGTATCAACGGCACAATCAGATGGCCTGCGAGATCACCAGATCTCACCCCTTTAGATTTTTTATTGTGGGGATATGTAAAAAATCTAATTTACATGAAATCTTATGCGAATGTAAACGAGTTGAGAGTTGAAGTTCAGATACGATTTATAATATTCACCACAATACGTTATTAAAAGTTACTAGAAATGAACTCGTTAGAAGAATAAATTTGTGTATCCAAGAAAATGGAGCCCATTTCGAGCAACTAATTAGTTAGTTGACTTTTTATTGTAAATAATTAAAATAATTTAAGATTTCATGGTTTTCCTTTCATTTAATTTATTAAGTTTGTTAGAGAGATTTCATCCTTATTATTGACCCTAACGATCTATGCAATAAAAGTACAGGGTGTAATTTTTACAGATTTTAGTCGGTTCGATTCCCGGGTGTGGCAAGCGAATTTTCGAAAATCTTTGAATGCAGTTTTCTTTCTTTTCAAAATTAAAGGAATGTTTTCTTTGAGTACAATTTTCTAACTACAGTATTAAGAGTACTTTCCCTCCAGGTGGCATTACAAAATTCCACCCTGTATAATACAAACTTCTTATGCAGAAATGTAGGTAGGTGGTATATCGGCGGCGCTCATCAGATATCTAGGATATCAATGATATGATATCATAATATCATTGTAGCTATACCTACCCCCAAGTAGGTGCATTAAAAGAGTTGGTAACTCCAGCCAGCCTAATTTTCCAGACTCCAGCTCGCAAAGGCTGTAATTCATATTTTTAAAACTGTAGGTATCATCCCTTTGCATAAAAAAGGCCCTATCCACTTCCCGCCTTCAGTTGCACGTACATAATAAAAAATTTCTCGCAGATTATTATTCGGCGGCACGATACCTCATCACTTCTACAACTTCATAGAAAATGTATTCCCCGAAGACGAGGTGGCGTACTCGCTAGCAAAGAAGCTGTTGTTCGAAAGACTGATATTCGCGCCGATCATGCAAGCCTTCTCACTGTACACCCTGGCGAGGTTTGAAGGGAAGAACCACGCCGCGGCTGTGAAGCAACTCCTAGCGTTGTACCTTCCGATTCTACAGGCGAATTGGAAGTGGCTCACCGTGTTTCAGATTTTGAATCTGTCGTTAGTGCCGCCCATTGTGAGTATTAATCCTTACTTCGCTTATGTATAAAATGTTACTTCCTGCTGTCTGTCCCTATGTATGCTTAGATAATTAAAACTACGCAACGGATTTTGATGCGGTTTTAATAAATAGTGATTCAAGAGGGTGTTTATATGTATAACAAACATGCATTATCATAATTGCACCCGTGCGAAGCCGGGGCAATGGCGCTAGTAATATTATAAATGTGAAAGTAACTCTGTTTTTCACGCTTAGACTACTGAACAGATTTTGATTAAATTTGGCACAGACGTTGTCTAGACCGGGGAGAAAGGAGGTAGAATACGAAGGACGAAGTCGCGGGGAAAAGCTAGTTTACTATAATTATTTAAAGAATTGCACCAGCAGTTTTCAGATTCAAATCTATTTTTAAATAAACTGTTTTCGCTTGTAAATAAGTAACATACCTTACCTACTCACAACATATAATTCTTATGATGATCGAAATTTACTAATAACTTATCTAACTTGTACATGAAACCTTGAACTCTGACCTTGCGAGTTTGATACTTCTACTTATATCCTTCGATTAATTCTAGAATAAACTTTTCTGCTGGGTTAACGCACACTAGAGGATCTTCTACAACCTTATGTTGCAATATTGAAACTGATAGAAATTTTATCCGATCTCGTCAACTGAAACAGTTAGCGAAGGTATCAATTAGCTTGTACTAACAGCGTCAATTTCAAATAATATTTAATTTTTGTTTTAATTGTAAGAACTATAAATGAATAAGGGCTAATCCATAGGCTGCTGAGTTAAAATGTGCTTCGATAGGTCCTTTAACTTCCTACTAATAGAAATATGTTCTCTTTACAGTTACGAGTTCTCTTCATGAACATAGTCGGATTCGGATGGGCAATGTTCCTGGCCAGCAAGCGTCGTCAGGAAAGCCAGAAGAAAAGAAATTAAACGTGATATAAATAACTTGTTGGCAGATTTAGACCTATTTACCAAACATGTCACAGTTATCCCATTGACTTGAATGATGGGGCAGATGGGTTTTTTTCCCAACTGCCCCTTTGATGGGGAGGATAATGGGGCGGATGGGAATATATCGTTATGCGTAGTGCGGGTTGCAGACCGAAAGTTTAGCCAGGTCGCATATAGCTGACGAAGTTTGTCATACTTTGCTTGCGCTCAAAAGATTTCAATAATAATTTTAGTGCGTACTGTGTCAGCTATGAGAGTTAAGCCAAAACTAAGCTAGCTAAGCTTTCGTTCTGCAGTCTGTTGTTATGGATGACATCGATACTTTGCTGTGATGTAATATGCTTATCTTCGCCCAATTATTTAAAGTCGTTGAGGTCAAGACGTGATATCACGTGCCTTGTACAATAGTTGAGAGAATAATAGTCTCGATAAAATGTAATAATTTGTTCAGCACAATTTTTGTGTAACTGATTGTCTTGTTCTATTTTCTTTTTAATGCAAACATTCCTGATGAATAGTCAAAGAATAAAAAAATAGTCATTTATTGGTAGGTAGGTATCATTTATTAATATTTCGGGAACAGCTTTGGATTTCCAAGGGGTGAGGTTCTTTCTAATGCATTTGGTTATTATATGGGTACTACTCTCAATTTGCGGTGCATTGTATCTAGTTTATAATAATAATATGTAGTTATAAGTATATTTTAATCAAGTTTGTATACTTTTATAATAAATTGTTACTGTTATACCGTCATTGTTGTTCACAATTATTATTATTGCTTCGTTCGGTTTTAGAAAAGGAAATTTTAATCTATGGTAGAGCTTATTTTCCGAACCAAAAGTTAGTTTAAATTAATCCAATTAATTTATTATACTTAGATATTTATGTACAAATACCTTTGGAATTTCTAGAGTATTCTAGTCAAAAATAACACAGTCTACCAAATAATTACTTATTCTATCCTTATATTTTAAAATAATTTAAATTAAATATCAATTGTTCAATAATAAATTACCATTAAATGTACAAACTACATAGCATTTAGAAATAAATTGCACCAAGTAGGTTAGATAATAAAGGAAAGACTAGTTTTTTTCAGTAAATCGAAAATAAGTTACGAGAAAATAAAATTATCAACCAAATAAAACAATATCACATAAAATAAAGGATGTAAAAACTCTTAAGAGATCAAAAAACTTATCAAGTTATCTTAAGCGATAATTATCCTTATGAGTATAACATTAAATGACTAGATTCCTACAATTGAGTATTAATAGGTACATTAAGTACTGTTCTTGTCACAAACAAGATTTCACATCATAAGCGCTTTTGACTCTTACTAACTAACGAACTACTCACTTCAATCTTAAATAAATAATAAGTTACAATAAATAATTTAATAAATACGAACAACCTCAAAATATTATTGGAATAAACGTAGAGTTGTATATTTGACATAGATTTCGTTTCGACTAGATAAATACCTACCTAAAACATTGTTTAGAGATCATTCAAAACTGGGAAATCAACGAAAGAAAGTATTGTTAGCAATTCCAAGAGATTTCCGAAAATTCTTACAAGCTGACTAGAACTTATTGTCCGTCCGGATCGCATCAAATCCTGAGTGTACGAGTACGTACTGTGTACTGATCAAACGCCTTTACGTTCGTTACCTGGGACCATTTTATTTACAATTTCAAACAGACTTCAAAAAAATTGATTCTATGTACTGTACTTGTGTTTTGCATATGTAAACAGATTTCTTAGTCTTTTTGTACCGATTTTGATGGAACGATAATAATTTTACTATTTGTCGCATAAAACGCCTCCCACCCGGTCCCTTCTGGTCATACAGTTTCAGTGCGTCATGAAAGTGTAAAGGAATTTGAAGTCGTTTGTTAGTCAATAACAAATATGACACACTTATCCCCCAAAACGAACTAAAGGCATTCTTTCCATGTTGTCATGGTCAATTACTCTGGTCTCTCGATCTTCGGTGACCTGGTCCAGCTTCTTGGAGACGATCGGCTGCTGTACTCGCTGCCCGAGGTCGGCGTGGAGGGCGTAGGCCTCCGGTACGGGATCGGACGCTTGCGCGCGCTGTTAGTATGGTTATTGTGTTAGTTCATGATTATGAAGGTTAGAAATGTTAGCATGCATGAAGCTGCGATAGATTTTTAAGTCATCTTATAAAATCATATACATTGTGAACGAAGAATAAGCGATCGAAGGCGTGATGAGAATAAAATGTGAACTTACCTCTGAAAGACCACACTAGCAAAATAAAATAATCACGGTAAAACTGTGACATCCATTGTGCATATCTAGCATATGTCTAGCATCTACCATGCAGCGATGAAATAAAAATAAAAACAACCAAATCTTTAATACAACTTTAATCAATGTCATTGAAACAAAAACACACGGCAATAATGTCATTTTTCTATACAGAAATCTACTAGCTTCAATTCGACTTAGGGGCGTCCGTAGATATATCCAGAAACATTCATAATTCTATCTCCTTCGGTATTTGTATTTGTTTGCGTAATCTATTGTGGGTGCGCTACAAAGAAAATAAAAACACTTCAACTATACATAGAAAATTGAATAAGTTACTGGTAGTAGGAAAGTAGCACACCCTGTTAGATACTGAACTCAAAATACGGATCATTTCTACCATCAGAAGAATAGCAAAAATAATGAATATGGTAAATACATGCTTGCCTCTTATTCTGATGATTGAAAAGTGATTCAAATTGTTAAGCACAACTTGCGCAACACACTCATACAATACATGAAAATATTTATAAAAGCTTCACAGCCCATTTAAAAAAAATACGGGATAAAAGTTATAAAACTTTTGAAACTATCATGGTTATTAATACTAAAGTCATTTACGGCGCATGAAACTGAGTCAGAAATTAGGCAAACTCAAAACTCAAATCATGGTAAATATCCTGTTATAAATTACTTTAGTATAAAAGTAATAGTTGGGATGTAAAAAAAAATTCGTGGACAATCTGTCGTATAGATAAATTAATTAAACTTAATCTAATAGCTTAATTAGTCGGAGTTACTACTACTACTGCTCGAATCTTCACTCGTGCTATATTTGCGCAACTTTCGTGATTTTTTTCTATAAAGAAAACAAAACAATAATATATATAGAGAAAAACAACTCAAACATGAAAATCAAATCACAAAACTCACCAAAATATTTAAAGAAAGTGAGGTCCAAAGAAAAGTGAAGGTATCACTTATGTTTTTAAGATTAAAGCGTGTTTTGTGATTTGGTTATGCAAAATAATAATAAATAGCACACTTATAAAGGAGAGTTAACAAGCGACACACTAAAACATGTTAACACCTAGCACACATTGCAAACTCAGTGGCATTTAAGAATAATGATTCCAAAATACCACTTGTTAGGGTCCATATTTGCCTACAGAACGCTGGTGAACTTCATGAAATTGATTACAGCGTCAATTTAAATACGATTACTAAATCAACTATACATTGTATACAAAATAGGATGGTTTTGATAAGAAACCTCTTCGTAAAAATCTACGTTTAATGGCCGTGTAAGATCGTTGTTGTATGGATCACTGTGGAAGCTCATTGACATAGGCCAACGTTAACCTTTTACGCTTAAAAAACAGTAGGTATGTGGCGTTAAATTGCGTTTTCACCTGAGATAAGCTACGTCGCTAAAAAGACGAAATGCGTTAAAACGCCAGCCAATCGCTCGCCTGTCTATTCTAAAGCTAGGTGTCCACCGCGAAAGTTTAATGAACGGGAAATGACAGATGAGTGAGCGGAGTTCATCTCTCATTCAGCTCACTGTCCTTTCCGCTAGACTGTTGGTGAAAATACACGCAGTGTAGTTCTCCGTGGATGCGGATCCATTCAGGTCACGTTGGAAAACCAGCTTTATAGAGTTAGCAGACATTAGATATTGGCGTTGCGTTCGGCGCGCGTTTATATCTTTACACAACTTGTGACTAAGGGATGTTAGTGGAAAAGAAACGCAATTATAGAACTAGAAATTGACGCTATAACCGAATTGCAGTCATGAAATGGAGCGTTCTGTACTGGTAATGGCGACCCGGCAAGTGTAGATACCTCGTGATGCGGCGTCTATCGAGGAAGCTTGGGGATCCGGCGCGACGCGGGATCGACGGCGACCGGCTGCGGGAGCGAACGCGACTCACGCTCGATCTACGGTAATCCGCGTACACACCCGTCATTGTTCTGTCGCCATTTTCATGCATCCGTTGTTTCATGCATTATTTTTATTCATTTTCAAGTTTTTTCGTGTATTATTTCACGATTTGTATAGTATTCGTTTTCATTTTCAAGTTCATTCATGCATTATTTTAGTATTTCGTTATAATCAACGATATTGGCGTGATCACCATTTTTCGTTTACGTTTAGTTCCATAGATCGTTGTGGCATGCATTGGTTTTCGTTTCAAAGATTTGAGTATTCATTGGCGGAAAGAAAATGGAACGTGTTAGTTTGTAATTAAACAAAATCGCTTGATTTTAGTAAAACTAGAGCTCGTCAGCACGGATATTATTCGCCAATTTTATCTCGAGTTCCAACTAAATTTTGTTGCAGTCCTTGTGCTTCGTGCTAAGTTAACAAACGTCAATGCGATTGTTTTCAAAATTACAGTAAATTCGCAACAATCTCGGATGGACGTTTGTTAGGAACAATACTAGATAAGAGTCAGACCAAACTGAATAACGATTACGAAGATATCAAGAAATTTCTTTTGGCTTACAAAATAAGCATTTAGCCAAGACAAAACCGGATAGCAATAGATGACCAATCCTGCACCACACTAATAGGTCTATACACTTATACGTCTACCCTCTTATCTTTACGAAATACATAAGATCGTTTCTTTTCTTCTATTGACATAGGTCAAAAACTATTTCAATAACTTGAAACAGTAACGTGTTTGCTTGATTAAACATTCGATTAGGTAGTAAAAAAAAATGTCCAATCTTGCATTGGTATTGTTATTGTTTCCTTTGTTTAACTAATTGTGTGATTTTGGTATGTGCTGTTAATTTCCAAATGTAATAGAAAAAAACAAATAAATAAATATTATTTTTAGTTCTTTTCAATATCCGCTCGCATTTTCAATTAGGTCTGGCTTCCATTACCTATTACAAAGTGATATACAGTAGACGAGGTGGGATATTCACCTGGAGGAGCGCGTGGAGCGAGAGGAACTCCGCGAAGACCTGGACGACGAGCGGCTGCTGTAAGAGCTGGAGCGACTTGACCGGCTGCGGCTGGAAAACACATCAAACCATTAATCTTCTAAAAAAACAAAATAAAAAATAAAATAAGTCTTTATTGGAGAATTAGCAAACTGAATAGCAGTAGGCCGGCCATTTTTCGCGAAGAACCGATAACCGCTGTGGTAAACGTGTTCTTGAGTGGAGATCGCGACTCGTTAAACGTAGTATAGGACGCCCTCCTGCCAGGTGGGATGACGATGTGCGAAAGACTGCTGGCAGATGCTGGTTGCGACAAGCTGAAGACAGGGCGCTATGCCGCTCATTATGGGAGGCCTATGGCCAGTAGTGGACTAGCATAGGCTGATGATTATTATTGCTGAACTTAAGGGTTTGTTAAGTATGTAGTATGAAATTAGGCCTCCTCTAAAGTTTTTTAATTGTATTCTGACTTTTGCAACGCGGGTCCATTCTGGACATTATTCTTCTATCCCCGTGCAAATGTACCCACTTTCATAACATTGTCTCTCTCTCCCAGTAAGGAAATTGAATAATATTCCAAAAAATTGGATTTCGGCGCGACTGGAACCCACGACCCTGTCTCAGTACGGCAGTGCGCTAACCGCTACGCCACGAAATCAGAGAGTCATATGGAACCTGCTCAAAACTGATTTGGATTTTTGGGCGTTGGCTTGCAGCAATACTGCTATGCCGTGGCTGGTCAGCAGAAAAATACAAATAAGCCTAAACACAAAATTAAAGGTATTTCATAAAAAACTCACCCTGAAGAAGAATAAGATCGTGACCGCGACCGCGATGACCCTGAACGCGACCGAGACTTGCCTCGCGACCGCGACTTGCCACGCGACCGCGACCGCGATGATTTGCCGCGCGACCGCGACCGCGTAAACGAACGCGACGAACTGCGCCGCGACTCGCTGCGACGACGTCGACGCGACTTTCTAGTCCCCGGCCCGGAAACTACCTCCACGTTTTTAGAGGATTCTTTTACCGGACTTTTTGATTTAGATTTTTCTTTCTCATTCTCTTTTACATCTTTGGTCGGCTCTGCGGTGCTGGTAGACGCTTCTGGCTTGGCGCTTGACGCGGACGCATTTTGAGGCTCAGGTTCAGCGTTAGAGGGTCCCGCTGTCGACGCGTTGGGACTATCCCTGTCTAGAGAGTCTAGCGCCTCGCCAGCCATTCTCGCGATTTTCACTTTCAGCGCCTTAAATGCGCGCGAGTCTGAAAGAGACAGAAAGTCTTGCCCCTCTCTGTCTTCCGAGGTTAGTCTGAAGTTGAGCTCTAAATCGGAATCAACGTCCGACGAACTGTCCGAGCACCAGAGCAGAGAGTTAGGTTTGAAATCTTTCTTTTTTGGCTGCATATCAGACGGAGACTTGATGTATTTCCGCTGCTCTTTCTCTGGCATTTTCTCAATGATGTCTTTGTACCGCGCCGGGCTGCGCTGTGCAGGCGAGTACGACAAACTCGAGGTGCTTCTGCTATTCCTCTCCTGAGATTCCTTTTTATCCTTTTGTTTTTCTTTGGATACGGAACGCTTTGGCGACCTCTTGCTAGATTTGTCTGGTGATGCATTTTGCTTCGTGGCATTCCTGTGCTGTGATGATTCGGAATTGTTTGAGGATGTTCTACGTCTTTTTTTATCTTGTGTGGTTGTATTTGGAATATCGTCTATGGATCGCTTCCGCTTTTGTCTATCTTCAGAACTGTGAGATCTGTCGCGATTTGCTGATCGTTGCCTTACAGGAGATCTCTTGCGCTTGGTCCTTTCCGCCTCTGTTGGGGAGTTACGATCAGGGACGCTGCCCTCTCGGTCCCGATTTACGGACCTTGATCGTCTTTTATCGAGCGAAGGGGATTTCCTCCGCTCTCGAAGTTTACTCTCAGCTGATTTGATACGTTTCTGCCTCGCGTCAGGGGAGGGAGATCGTTTATCTCTGTCATCGTCAGAGAGAGATCTATTTCTATGATTGTCTTCCCGTCTCGGTTTTTCATTAGAAGAGGATCGCTTGGTGCGACGATTTGCTTCAGCTGCTTTCAGACGTTTTTGTCTATCATCAGGTGTAGGTGATCTGTCTTTAGGTTTGCTGTCACGTTTTTCTTCTGACCTATTCAGTCTCTGTCTTTCTGATGCCGGAGATCTTTTTCTTCTTTCCTTTTCATTCTCCACAGATTTCTTACGACTTTGTCTTTCGTCGGGGGTTGGTGACCTCTTTCGTTGACGACGATTTATTTCAAATGGCGATTTCTTCCTCTCCCGGTCTATTTCTTCAGACTTTTTACGTGACTGCCTATCATCGGGTGAAGTTGACTTTCTCCTGATTTTATCAACTCTGGCCGGTGTGTCAATTGACTTGTTTCTTCTATCTCTGTCATCAGGTGATATGTTTCTAAATTTGTCATTTGTTTTAGAGTTGCTCTCATTCCGGGGTTCAGCAGTTTTATAGCGCATTTGCCTTTCATCCGGTGAAGGGGAGCGTCTCCTTTTCTCATTACTGTCTACCGATCTCTTACGTCGTCTATTTTCAGGTGAAGGTGACTTCTTTCTTGGTCGGCTGTCTTCTCGTCTATCTTGAGACCTTCTGTATTTTCCAGGTTTATTATTCCTCGGCGGTGATTCCTTGCGTTTATATTCCATAGACGGGCTTCGTCTTTTACGTTCTTTAGGTACAGAGACGCTGCGTTCTTTGTAGTAACGAGTCGGAGCTTTTTCATTGCGCTCGGGAGACTCATATTCCGAATCCACCGATGGAGATCGCTGCGATTTCTTCTGAGGTTTCTTTTGCTCTTTGCGCTCTTTTTCTTTATAAGCTTGAGTAGTAGAACGTTCTATGTAGTCGACGGATGAGTGCCTTTCGTTTGACGTACTTCTGTTGTTACGTCGTTTATTATTGCTCTCACTGCGCCTTGCAGCATCGTTGTAGCGATCATCTCTGTTATTCTTCTCATATCTATCCTCTCGCTGATTTCTGTAATCTTTAGCCTCTCTTTCTGTTCTTTTGTTTCTATCGAGGTATTCATAGTTTCTCCTATCTTCGCGCACTGGGCTTTCGCGCCTGCCTCTAGATTCTTTCCTGTAGTCTTCTTTCCTTCTAGGTTCTGGCGACGAGCTTTTCTGTCGTCGTTTTTCAGGCGAAGCGTCTCTGTCGTATTTCTTGTTGCTCCTATCTTGTTTTTTAGGAGGTGGTTCTGTGTCAGATTCAGAGTGTGTTTGGCGTCCGCGTTTCGAGTGCTTTTCGTTCCTCTCAGGTTGTGGGGAGGGCTCGCGCGGTTCGCGTCTCTTGTTTTCGATCTTGGTGATGTAGGATCTCTGTCTGTACTCCGGAGACGAGTCACGCTCTTCTTCGAAGGAGGGGCTGCGGTTGCGGCGCCTCGAGTCGTGACGGGCGGTGTCATTCCTTTCTCGTATGTCGTCGACTTCTTTCTCGTCACGTCGGTCGTATTTGTCGTGCTTGTGGTTACGATCGAAGCGGTCACGGTCGGCATTTGTGGAATCGACATTTCTTTCGTTAGCGCGGTCCCTCTGTTTCTCCTTCGTGACTTTCACTGGTGAACTGAAAAAAGTATACACATATATCGTAAGAGCGTAATTTTTTACATTTTGACTGATTTTATGAAGCTTGATTATTTCTCACCTCTCGCGGCTTGAAGGTTCACTACTGCCGCGACGTCTTGAGCTCGACTTTTTCTGTCAAAATTCAATCAAAAGTATAAACATGGGAACCCAACAAACAGCACGACAAAACACCAGTGCCAATACAATATAACTAAGTGGTATGGCAACTAAAATGTTTACTATAAGGAAAGTGGAATTCTTCACCTTCGAAAAGGCTTAAAGAAGAATCCCAATTGAATATAGAAAGGAAATCACGTTTACAGCATGCAATCTAACGAGGAATCAGTAAATAAATAGGCGTCAAATAATACAATAAATATTACAAAATCATATTAAATAAAGCTACCGAGGAAGCCATTAATACATATCGAAGAATGTTATTATTGATCCATAACATTCCCTAGTACAAAACAAAACATAGATATAGGTAGGGAGGGAGTCAATTATACAGATAGTTATTTAAATTGGTTGGCACAAGTGTTCATCTTATTTATACTATATTAGTAACACATTACGTTCGAACATAATAACATTACACAAAAATCAAGGAATATTTAATATAACACTGTTGGGAACGTACCTTAGTTAACAAACGGTGGTGGTATTGTACCATTTAATTGGTGCATCCTTAATTAGTTTTGGGTCAATCAGAAGAGGGAAATGTTATGGATTAGTTATATTTTAACATAAAGTTAAGACAGTTTTGATATTAATCCACGTGTTATAAAAGAACGTGATATATTACGACATTGAATGAGAACCATCTTAAGATTTTAATATGACATAAAATAGCGGTATTTCTGTATTATCTGTAACACACGTTCTCCTAAAACACGTCAGACAATATCTGTTCAGCTCCAAACAATAAAAAAACCACCATCTGTTAAGGACTATCAATTTCATGCAAATATGCGCCTTAGCGTCCTTCCAAGTCATAGACAAAAGACATTAAGACTTTAGGAGCTGATAATTTAGTAGAGTTCTTATCGATCCTTGGACGGACGCAAGGCAAGGCTCACAAAGCTCCCAGAATGCCCATATATCATCCAGTTAGTCGGATGCAAACCATGACACCAGTACCTAACTGTGTTTATTGTGTTATTGTTCAATGATATACTTACAGTATACGTTATTTCTTCAGATAAAGATGGCTATCCTATGAAATGATGCACAGTTAAACAGATAATTTTTTACTCGCTATACTTCTTTATTTACAAGAATACAAAATAACATGAAGGAACAGTAAAATCACTCCGTTGCCTGGTACTCTAAAAAAGCCAGTCTATGAGAATATGCTACCTGATCACTACATTATCATTTATCATCCTCGATTCGAATGCGACTGTATTCAAGACCCTAACTTGAATGCTCTACTTATGTCCTATTAAATATGTGCGGGTGTGAAAAGGACAAAATATACAAGCGGGTTCTTGAACACCGCCGAACTTAATCATAGTCTCGGTAATGTTTTTGTAATTTCAGATTTGTTATACAGTAACATGAGAAAATGTAATGAGTATTGAATTAGCAGAAAGGAATAGGCCATGTACCAAGACAAAGAACTATGAAGCCAATTCATGGCAATGGGGTTCCTCAGCAGAAATCAAAGAAGCAGAGTGCTAACCAGCTAACACGCGTACTAAGGGGAGGAATCCAGTGTTTTGTACCCCAAGATAGAATGGATGAATGTGTTTTTAAAATTGAACTATTGTACCCAAAACCCCAATATGAATTAAAATTTTTGATGCAAAGATTACATTTTGTTCACGCAATATTTCTTTAGGAAGGGTAATAAGATAATTTAATAAAATAAAAAAATAAGTAATTTTTATACAGCAAATTCTTGAACTAAATTCCAATTTGTGAGTTAAGGAATTCTATTTATAGCCAATCCAAAAATATTTTGTACGATTTAACCCTAATTATGTCAACAACATTTATAAATATATAAAACGACCACCAAAAAAACATATTCTTTGCATTTTGTATCTAGAAATTAAGAAATGTAGCAGAACTGGATCGTGTAGAAGTAAATACCTTTTTCTTCTTCTTCTGGCGATCATCCTCCGTGCTGGAGTCACTGTCCTGGTCTGAACTGCTGGAGCTGTCAGATTCCACTGATTTAGAGCGCTTCTTCTTCTTTGCAGCATCTTTCCTGTGGACACAAGAAATTTGGTTATGGTTGAGGATATAGGAACTGCACTGTTAGCATGATCAAGGTTAGAATAATGGAGAAAAAGCTTCTGCAACACGAATGATATTTTTTACGCAGTTAATATCTTGGAAACCATAAAAACCTAATTCCGGGGATTGTAGTATTATGTTACGCGGGTCGTTTTACGACCAAAAATGAAGTACCTAATAAAGTAGGACTATATATTATTTTACTTATATACTAAGAAGTAGTAACTGTAATCATGACGAAGGAACATAAACAGAACCAACATGACGACCTGTGGCGCGGTGGGCGAAGGTCCGCCTGCGGCGCAGGAGGTTGCGGGTTCGATTCCCGCCTCGGGACAAATATTTGTACGATCTGCAGATATTTGTTCAGGGGTTCTGGTCGTTTTCTATGTATAATAAAAAATATCTATAAATGTATTAATATTGTATTATGTATATCAGTCATCTAGTACCCATATCACAAGCTCTGCTTAGCTTTAGGCTAGATGATGCTGTATGGATTGTCCGGCATTAAAAAAAAAAATGTGTATCTAGTAGGTACATATCCAGTACAAAGAAGAAATATCAAAACAGACAAAAATAATTTGTTTTAAAAGAGTACATAATTTAAAAATGTTAGTTTGAATGTAATACCATCGTACCTATGGATAAGTTGCCACAGCAACCTTTTCTCGCTGAAATTTAAGTAAATTGATTATACGTTTGGTTGTCCAATTTTACAAAACCGAATACGATTTGACTAATTTAAATATACTTGCCTTTTCGACAGTCGAAGTGTAACCTGTCTGGGATTGAAAGGTAAACCAGTACTATATGATGAAATAAATCGACGATTTTTATTAAATAAACACCTAAAAGTTTATGTAAACTGTTAGACTTACTTTTTATTTTTCTTGGATTTCTTTTTCTTTAACTTCTTTGAATCTGGCGATGTGCTGTAACAATGAAAGAAAATAAATAAACAAACGTATTGCAAAAACTTCTTTACCATTTCTTTGAAAACTAAGTTCGGAACGGTTTTGTTTTTGGAGCCAATTCTTACAATTTCATCCGAGAAATTCAAAGTAAAAAGGTTTAATGAAACATCATTAAACCTTTTTGCTTTCAATTTCTCGGATCTAGCTGTTGCTAGAGCCTGGAGCTACGTCTCACCTCCGTTTCTTCTTCTTCTTGGCACTGTGCGCCTCCCTCTCGTGACTCGGCGTCCTGACCAGGGGGTACTTGGCGGCCTGGTCTCTCGCCCGCCGCTCAGGGTCTAAGCTGGTGCCTTCCACAAACTCCGGCGCGATGCCGAAGGCGTTGCGAAGCCTTGCATTCTTCTCTTGCTGAGCCTCTGCGACGGCATGCGTTTCACGGACACTGTGAACGAGTTAGACTTATAGCATTATACGGGACTTATCGTTTTTATAGTCACATGGCAGTTGATTTTGCTTACAACGTTATAAAGCAAGCATTATTTCGTGGATTTAAGTGATTTAAGAGCCAAGGAACTGATTGGTTTACCTTCAGTGCGATCTAACCTAGTGATCTAGAGCTATGGTAAGCTTGTAAGACGTGATATTTACCTGTAGAGCACCTAAGTGCGCTAAAATGGGGAAACATTAAATCAATTTAGCAATAGTCTCATCGAGTACCTCACTGACACCCGAATACTCAAAAACAACGCACATCTAACCACGTTCCAAGTTGCGATTTTTTTTTAAATCGGTGAAAAATTTGACGTTTGAGACGTACTTAAAACCAGAGTTGCGTTTGAATATTCGGGGTTTGCAGTTTTAAGTACTGCTAAATTAAAACGAGAGTGATATTAATGTTGAAATTAACTGATTATGTTTCTGTAGTAAAGCTAAAGCTTTATTAAAAGGTCAGCATCGCGTCGCGCATGGGTGACGGCCACCCGCCGCCTAACGAAGGGGTTGTAGAAATCGATAGTCACCTTATGACCGACCGCATCGACTTCCTCTGCTCGTCGTTGGAGAGACAGACCTGCAAGTTATCGTTATAACGCTCCGCGGAGCAGTTGCACCGGCAACAGCAAGAGTTTCTGATTCCCTCTATGATAGTCCGCAGCGCAGGCTCGAGGTCTGCGATATTAGCGGAGCCCTGAGTCATTGGCATGCTTATAGCGGGGAGTTCGGGCGTGTCAGGGTTGGGGTCGTGCGAGGAGGCGCGCTGCCGTCTTTGCGTCCCAGCGAGCACAGCTTGGAAAGTACCGCGCCACAGACGCTCGAAAACTACTCTATTGTTTAACTCGCGACGCGGCGCCCTACCTCTATTCATCTTAACCTAACTTAGCTTAATGGAAGACTTGGTTACTTAAAACTATGCGGTGGAACCGCTGGAAGACTTGTGTGATTTGTTTGGCTAGGCGACTACATGTTAGTGTGGCCGGCGACGGGCCGGCGGCGCTACTGAGTCCGTCGGGAGGAAGTGAGAGGCGCGCGCAGCATCCCTGCGCAAACAACGGATCTCCGCATCGACGCCAATCTCGCAACACAAAGAGAAACTCACCCCCACTTCGTTTGCAAGAATAATGTTTTGAGCCGCGGGGTAATTTTAGCTGATTTGTAATGAGTTCAGCAGATTGAAGACAATTTTGTGTTATAAAAACATAGCTTGGGAAATAAAATTGCATCCACGATTGCAGATTATTATTTATATTGTAGGTGCTTGTAGGAACGGATGACCTATGTTCATAACATAATACGGTAAAATGTAACACGAAAGAGTTTTCACAAGGCTTTTCATGCAGGTATATAGGAGAAACAGTTTACAGAAATTTAAATATGAGGTTTACATTTTATCGTCTATTTTACAATCGAATTTTGAGCCGGAAGCTGGTATTGATTTAAAACGGGGTTGGTGTGTATAACTAGAAATTTAGTTCGGTAAAACTACAAATTGAGATAAAGTTCAAAATTATACCTATTTACAAATTTCTGAAACCTTTTAAATTGCGGTAA
Source organism: Eupithecia pulchellata (assembly GCA_963931895.1). Classification (NCBI taxonomy): domain Eukaryota; kingdom Metazoa; phylum Arthropoda; class Insecta; order Lepidoptera; family Geometridae; genus Eupithecia; species Eupithecia pulchellata. The sequence continues at coordinate 2,249,049 of OZ007527.1, read as the reverse complement.
CCATTTACACCCTATCAAAACTAACTTACTACACCTAGTTTAAATTATAATAATTTAAGCTTAACTATAATAATAAAATTCAATGTTGACAGAAAAAGTAAGTCGATATTAACGAATCACTTTAATTTTTTTAAACGCAGGTTAGGCATAGGTTGGCTACGATTAAATAAATAATGCAGGACAATCCATTAAGTCCATTAGGTACCTACTTACAAATCCCTGAAATTTATTATAAGCATATCCATATAAAATGTCTCACATCACATAACATACCGCAGTTTTAACATGAACTCGTAATAGAACACAAGGTCAAAAGCCTAACCTAAATCAAAACACTTTTAAAAATACATAACAAATCTGCACGCGATGTGAAATCTATTCTACCATGCTACCTTTTGTTTATGTTGATGCTGGCATGCCATCCAGGGTTCCGTGCCAAACGATCATGATATAACTATATTCTCCTTACACCTATGGGGTGTGTCTATAGGCCCGACTCTCGGCTTCATTTAATTAACAATTAGCCTATTTCGGCACGATTTATGTGTGGCGTGAGTAAACTGACTTGGTCTAGACAGCTTTCAAATAGGTATGAATCATAGTTGTTTCAGAATCATGTTTTATGATCTTTCCGAGTCTTTCACTTGTTTCGCGTTCTTGACGACAAATTAAGATAGTTTGTAATGCACGCTTAGCAAACATCTCATGATTTAAAGTAATTTTGTGGCATGTCAAACTTCAATGTTTATTTGATTCCCCTGAAACGGCCTTGGAATACCATGAACGATGAAAGTTATTCCATTACTTAGTAGAGTTATTTAATAACTGGCATAATCGTGAGCCGACATTACTTTGAATACGAATAATTCAAGTCGAGGATTAATTTAATGGTAGAATGAGAATGAACGTTCCTCACTCTCTAAAATTAGGTCAACAGAAAAGCTTTTATCACGGACTAGTTTAAGCAAATAGAAAATCTAGTTTGGATAATTGCATCTACTGATTTGCGCGTCATAAATAATGTCAACATCTACGGACAAACCCGAATATTGAACAAGCTCTCTCCCTTTTTGATACAAAGGATGGCATATCGAGGGGTGCCGATGGCGATATAAAATCCTGCCTCCCTATCCAGGGGTGGTTCTTGCGTTCTACGTCATACTTGCGATCGATATGCACCGAGTATCAATGAACCCTAGAACCACATACATTGCTGTTTTGAACTAGAGGGGTAGAGCAAAAGTGAAGAGAACTCGCGATGATTGAAGATTTTATTACATTGCTGGGTGACTCAATGATTAGGTAACAGTTCAAAGCTCTTTTGTGTTTAAAAGTTTGTCAGGTTTCGGGGTTTATCGAAGCAATGGGTAGTTTAATGTTTTGGCTCATGAAATGAAATACTTCATTTTGCAGAACTCTTTCCGTATTTTATTTTAAACAAAGATTAACTCGTTCCGGTTGTGATAAATGATCACCTGAGGTTCTTGCTAAAACTTTTACTCAAAGGCAATAAGTTAAACCTACTGCAAAATATCTAGTGTTGAGTATCATGCTCTAAATCCTAAAGCACTGCGACCTAGTGGTTTCACTCTGACCTACTAATTGAACGATCCTCAAAAATAACTAAAGTCACCCCTTTGCCGAGAAAAGGTCACCTGGCGCATACTATTAACAGAAAATCCAATAAGCTTAGCTTCTAGTTTTAAAGGGCGATTTTAAATTTGGGACGCGGTTTAAGAGAACCATTTTCATGATTGTGTTTAGAACATTAGCTGGCAGTTAAAACATTAGAATCCATTAGAATTTAATCCAATGTATGCCAAGTTCATGTTATGCCATGCCATGTTAATGATTATATGCACAATATGGGCAGGAAATGAACAACTATAAATCGTACACTAGTGCATGTTATCGTTGTAGCCTTGAATTAGTAAGCTGTAGAAAACTAATAATCTTTTCTAAGATAAATTAAGTTATTATGGTTTTGAGAATTAAAAAAGTTAGGTCAAATACCAAGTCTGCCTAGTAAATACCACATGCTCATAAATTAACGATCATTAACTAAAAAAAATTGTATTCCGTGTAGCTAAAACTTGTACGCAAGCTCCTTTTATAAAATTACTAGCGGTCCGCCCCGGCTTCGCACGGGTATTAAACAAACATTTCAGAAATTATACACACTAAAACGATGGGTTTCACAGTTTTCATACGGATCTTTACTTTTTTTTAACAGCATTGGGGTTTTTGACATTGACTCGACGTTCCAAAACTGACACTGGCCGTAGAGAAAAAGCAAGCACCGTGCGCTATACAACCTCTTTTTCTATTCTGACGCGCCATAATAGAAAAAGAGGTTGAATATACAGACTACGGTTCAATTATTGAATTTTTCATGCGGATCCCTAACTTTTTTGAAAATATTATATAGCCTATGTTCATCACGGAAAATTAAGGATTCTAATGGTGAAAGAATTTTTTAACTCGGTCCAGTATTTTCGGAGCCTATTCAATTCAAACAAACAAACAAACAAACAAACAATCAAATCTTTCCTCTTTATAATATTAGTATAGATCTAACCATTTCGAATACAGGCAATAAATCGATAAGGCTTCAGGTAAACCGATCCGTAGTGTAATTTCACGCGCTTAAATTAAGCGTCAAATACCTATGAAAATCAATCACAGTATGTAATTATTTTCCGTTCCGTTTATGAAATCTATCTCTTGTGGAGAGAATGAGAAAATTCAAAATTAGGTAAGGCCTTCTTATTAACATTTACTTGAACATCCTTATGTATACACTGATGGTAGTCTTCACGATCAGTAAGAAAGAAGATTTGCTAAGTAGGAATAAAAATATTCGTACCCATTCTCACAAAAGGACAATAGGTTTCTCGCTTAGGATTTCGTCTATAGTCAATGTTTTTTACATTTACGAATATAACAAATATCGTCATCATCATCAGCCTATGATAGTCCACAGCTGGACATAGAACTCCCCTAATGAGCGCCATAGATAGCATTACATATCATGATAAATAAAATTTTATGAATCACCAAAATTATTCACATTAGTAAATATGATTGTAATTGATTAGATGAGTGTTTAACAAACTCACGCGAAGACAAAAATTTATTTATTTCGGCCATTTTATATTGCTAGCTAGATCCACCCACACCAGTTTTATTTTAGGGTTAAATAAATATAAAGTAATTTAGTAGCTCTATTGACAAGTATATGGTATGAGTATGAAACATCTGTATAATATCCATATTTCTGCGTACAATTGGAACAGAACATTTATTTACATACCTTAAGAACAATAAAATGTTTGTATTAAAATGACGAAGTTCTGCGCGTTGGAGTTTTATAACATTATTGAGGGGAGAGTATATTAATGTATTACTTATAGAGATATATATTATACTGAACTAAAGATCTGTTTTCTTTTAGTAAATAAATGGCTTTTATATTTGTACATAACAATAGTTGGTTATATAACTAGTTTGATGACGATGATCGCCATAAGATGTTTTATTTCGGTGAAATTGTAGGTCAATCGAAGATCAGAAGACATAGAAGTGCTTATCGGATCAACCATGGATCATGGATCAAACCATTGATGAAATACATTCGTCGAAATACTTTTTTGAGGTTTCTGTCAGTCTTGTAAATACGAACAATTAGCATTATTTAAAGTCTTTTTTGTTGCATGGGATTTTATGGCTAAAAATGATATGTAAACAACTTACTACTTCAAGACCGCAAATTTTTCAGATTTAAGGATATCCTTACCATATTTTTGTACTAATTAGACATAACTTTCACAAAACCGAGCAGATTTTTTCAATGAATATAATATGTATAATTATAAAGGATATTTAAAATGATTTAAACTTATATTTCGACTTTAGTGATAATAACCATGATAGTTTAAAGTTTTATCGTAAATAGGAACTCTTGAGACTGATGCAGTAACCGTGCTTGGCAGTCTGCCATAGAACCATTGCGCTAAAGGTGAGCATAAAAATTTAAGTTTATGTATTTGAAAGTTTCTTTTTATACGACGAATAATTTAACTCGCGAAATGTTTCGACTTGCTACGTGCTGGCAAAAGCGTCCCGGGTTTCACCTGAAAACCAGCGTAGCATTGGGCCTTGCCGAATGCAACACATGCTGAAGGGATCCTTTATGATGCAATCTTTATTTTTTCTTTCTTTTCTGTTTCTGTATACTTCTTCTATGGTACCAAGTTTGTATATCTATGTTTTTAATGGGAGAAAACAAAATCTTTCTTTCTTTCAAAACTGGCAACAGTCTTTTGACAAGATCCCAAGCGCTATGGTAATTAATGTAAATGTTCCCAGTTTGGGACTTTTTAAAGGCTTTTAGATTCCGATTCAACGACAACTAATGAGAAACAATATTCCATTCAAAAACATAAACGTGATAACTAGCCAAGTCTGTTCTGAAAGTTGTGTCTTGAAAAGTTTATATCAACCGAATTTATTTCAATGTTGGACTTGCCAAGACACAAATTAAATAATCAAAGTACCTCTGTACATATTAATATTCGGAAACTATGAAACTTGGCACCTTTCTCCAAGATCTCAGATCTTACCGGTGTAGTCACTATCTGAACGAAATTGACCAGTTTTCATTTCTGTTTTTGATTAGATTTCATTTTGACAATTATAATGAAGTTAATTATTTGATATGTTTAATATTCAATCCGTAACTTAGGGCGATGAGTAAATTTTATCTATGTACTTACAAATGTATACTTTTATAGCAAAAGACACGCTTTTAATTCAGGGTTTTTCAATATAAATCACTCATTATCTGTTCAGCAATTGTTTGAACATATCCAACCTTCCGAAACGACCGACGGAGGTCGTTCGAATTTGGGGATTTTGGTCACAGGGTGATATATATTAGCGACATCTATATGCCTTTAAATTAATGGAATAATGCAACGATTGGGCCCTGTCATTGAGACCCGGAGTTTGTTAACACATTTTTATCGATAATTCCGAAAAAAGTAATTATAAATAAAATAGTATGATTTCTCAGTTTTTATGCCAAAGTTGTATTATAAAAAAAAAAGTTCTATTATTTGATACCAAATTTCGTTTCGGACTGATTCGATTACGTCTGCGTGAAATTTTACAACAAACACGCAACAAATGAGAAAAACACCCATGTGATATTTATTAAAGTATTCGACGAAGACTTCACGAAGAAGATATTTACGAATAACCTCAACACATTTTTGGTGTTTTCGTTTTGATGACTATTTCTCCTCCGAGTGTTCAACGACACCGTTGTTTCTTTTGCGTTCCGGAAACACATCCTCTATTGTATTTTGGTGTAGTATCCTAATAATAACATCTATACGTATTCGCGTACTTGACAAACGTAAATATACAACAAAAATACGATCTGCAACTGCGGCACACGGGTTTTGTTTTGGAACCGGGAAGATATTACATTATTATTCATATAGAACTTGCATTCAAAATTGGTCTCCATCTTAAGTCCAAATTCCCCAGACAGAAAACACAAATATAGCTACTAGTAAACAAATAATAAAGTTCAAAACAACTCACGCGACTCTTCCAAACTCGTCCCTGGCGACATCCTTCTCTCCCGTCTCTGATATCTTCGCTCTGAACGCTGCAACGCGCGCTGCGATCTCCTCTTTCGGCAACCTGCGCAACCAAACCAATGATACACTCATTACAACACTAAATGCTATTGGAATGAACACAATATCAACACTAAATGCTATTGGAATTAACAATTTCCTATATTGTGTACATGTGTGCGCAAGACGCGCGTAGTGAAAATACTGAACGGTGTTGGACTATAGGTAATACATTTTTCAAAGGCTGCGTTTGCACGACGCGCGACGTCGTTTTAGATAAAGGAATAATAGTACAGCCAGCTTTTCTTTACTGTTGTCGGCTCTGTAGATGTTTTTAGAGGTAAATTTTACGTGATTAATACTTTAGTAACTATAATACTTTATTGTAATAGGTCTTTGGCAACATTTATGAGCAAATTTTTTGTTAAAATGCGAAAAATTTTAACCAAGTATTTTACTAAGATTTATTAAAAAGAACATAATATTTAAATGGACGTAGAACAATAAAATTAAAACCACATTTTGTAACCTCTGAATGGAATATTACAAAAAAAAAAATCAAAGATTTGAGAAACTGAGTCTTTACAAGTTGTTGATACTACAATACCCACCAAAGCATATCACGTCGCTATAAATTCGAATTAGTATTGCGAAACTATAAAACTACCGATAAGACATAGGTACCGCACGGCGCGCGCTACCGAACTGAATCCAAAAGGGGATCGTTTGTATATTTAATAATTTTTATACAGTCCGAGGGGTTTGTACTAGGGTGGGCCGCTACGCTTTGTTGGGCTATCGATCTGACGCGTGCGCACGGGATTTTACTCCCCTTGCGATCCGCGTCAATTGCATTCAGCAGACAAGTAGACCAAGACGATGGTATGACAGAGAAAAATGCTAAAAAAATTACATTAGCTCATGCAAATTGGAATGGTATTCTATAGTTCAATCGATATTGATCAGTGAATGAAATATGTACTTCCGAATTTCTTATAAAATCTCTCATACTTTTTCTCTTAAGGCTAAAACGGATTACGTACAACACAAATCTATGTAATATTATAAAGAGGATTTGATTGTTTGTATTTAGATTGAATAGCCTCCTTGAAATTTCTGATTTGAAAAATTATTTTACCATTACAATATTATCCTTCCATATTATCCTTGATGAACAGGCTATGAAATGTTTTCAAAAAAGTTACAAAAAAGTAAAAAAATTAACAAAACGAGAAAAATATTAATATTTGTTAAATCCCTATGCAAACCTAGGACCACTATCTTTATAAAAAACTATTTCGGCTGATACCGCCATCAACCGCGGCCTACATTTTCAGCTAAGCTTTTACCACAGACTAGTGGGGATGAGTATATTTCTCTTGTGTTGGAGCTACCAAAAGTATTTTCACAATCTAACTACAGCTCTGGGGCCGTACACGTGGAGTGTATACTTATATAACTGTTGAATATTCTATGGTTATCTGTCATAGGGAGCGACTGGACTGCACTATAATTATTACAATAGGCTAGTTAGGGTAGAAAACCCCGGGATATTTATAAGGGGATCGATATTGGCACATGTTCGATGTGCATGTGCAGGATATAAGCAGGTTGCGACAGTTTAGTTCTATTGTTAAATATTTGGCAAGAAATTAATATACGTGATAATTTTGCGTATAGAAGTAGAGGTTACAGTGCGCATCAGAATTAAGTAACCCCCATATGTTATGTAACACATAAATCACAATGCACATAGTTTCCTAGGTATTACGGGAAGTTATTAGCAAGTAAATGTATTTAAAAACTCGATGAACTCAAGATGAAGAATAGCCTATGTTAATGCAGGTTAAAGTAAGCAATAACGCTACTACGAGTTGTAATAAAACGGATTGACAAGATATGGTTTTCTCGTGATTGAGAAGTACAGAGCGATAGACGCACACCGTCTTTTCTAGCGCCTAAAATATATTTTTACTATTTCCAAGTTTTACACAACCAATCTTATATCAAAGTAACTGAAGAAATAGTTCTACGTTAATAAACAGTTTGCTGTTCCTGAACGAAATTTATACTAAGCATGTATTTAAAACAAATATTATCTGGAAAATTTTCAGCAATTAAACAAAAGTAATTTCAAATTATTATTATTATTGCGTGGGGATTATGGGCAATAACCCCCAAATGATAATGCCATCTATGGCGCTCATTAGGGGAGGCCTATGTCCAGCAGAGGACTATTATAGGCTGGTGATGATGAATTTCAAATGTTTGTTGGTTAGTTGGATCTTTCAAGGTGTAAGTATGTTATACTTACACCCAACTAACTAGGCAGAGAAAATTATAGGTAAAATAAAAGACCAGCAAATATGCAATAAAAACTTCAACTTGAACAAACTGATTACTCTTGTTTGCAGCGTAACATCAATAGTATCTGTTATAATTATAACCTGCTAAAAAGATTATGAAAGTTATTTAGTTTATGGCTTTTCTATTAGATATAACTAGACCCCAAAACCCATTGAACTGTTCTTGTAATTTTAGTTAAAGAAATGGATAGACCTAAGGCAGTTGGGTCCTGGTGACGAAGAAACACTGTAATATTAACAAGTTGAGTTGTATTCCAGGAAAGCCGTAGGTTGGGGAAACTTGAAGGGTTTACATAATAGATTTACTTTACTAGGGGAGCTAGAAAGGTGAATGTAAAGCAATATTACTGTACACATTTGTGAGTAAAATGCTCTTATTAGATAAGGGTGGAGAGTTTCTGTTATTGGAATCCGGAATAGCATGTGTTTAACAGATTTCATGATGCCATTGCAGAATGTATAGCTGAGGCTGGGCGGTGAATGCGTAATTTCATTTATGGATGGTAGTTCTGATTCTATTATTTATTTAGATTTTTTGATTTTAAAGTACAACAAAGTAAGCTAATAATGTAATTTAAAATGTAATAATAATGGACAATGGACAAATAAATTAATTTGGCTGAGCATCAAGCTAATAAGTATGTAGTCTAATAAATATTAGAAGAAAATTTATAAATCTCTGTCCTGAACATCAGTTTTTTTTTTATATAAAGACGAACCAACAACAGTTTCACTCTATATTCCTTGTATGCTATGAGGCTTTATGTTTTTCCAGGTGTAGAACAGTTATCTATGCTAAATTTGAGCTTTATTTGTTTCCCTAGATGGTGAAGATCCACTAAGATCTTAGCAACATTTGAGTTACATGTAAACTGCAAGTCAAGTCTTAGGTTATAACATTTTGTAATAGGTATGATTTGTTATGCTTGGGTGGGTAAGCCTTGATGCTGTATCTACCAGTTGAGCAGGCACATTCCTATATATAGATCTCAGAGGCTATATCTATGACAAGAACAACCAACCTGCAAATCAATCTCAAATTTCATATTGAGCAAACCAAAGGAGACTCGACTTACCCTTGCTCTTCCAAACTTTCCTCTAGTTCAGCACATTTCACTTCAATCTTTCGTTTCCTCTCGTGGTCCAATATCTCGCGGTTGGGCTGCTTGTTTGAAGCGCTATCCAACTTCGCAATTTCATCCTCTGTTCGATAATTCACCGAATCCTTCGTTTTACGTACAGAAGCCCAATTTCTAGTCACGTATCCGTTTGTGCCGGATCCTCTAGGCGTCGTAAGCCCAATACCATTGTACATTTTGTTTTATTTACCTGGAAAAATACAAATTAAATTACCACCATGCACTTCAAACACTTGCAATTTGAGTCGATATTAAACAAATATTTAACTATTGTATCCCAAAACCAATATTTGTGATTTACCCAATGTGGTTAATATGTAGAACAAGTACAAAAATATATATCTTACCATTTACAGCATTACACGTACATATTTATGAAAAATTCACAGTTTCAAATACGCAACACGTCCATCTTGCCCCGACTTCACAATTTGTTTGCACAGATAAAAAAATACTTATACATTGTCATCTGAAGTTAGCCACAAAATATTGTCCATGGAATCTCAAAGAAAGAAGATAAAACCCTACTTTGAACAGATACGTTGAGTCGACTCGAATGGCATTTTGTATCTGTTCTGTTGAGAGTGAATGATAATGAATTTGACAGCTAAGAAAGATTTTCGTTTCGAGGTTATCTTGTTTGTTTATTTACGTTGTTATTTCTACTTGCGTTTTAGGTTCTCGATAGTATTCACAGAACAATAATACTAATACTATCTCGCCATAAGTAAGAAAAAGCTTAGAAATGCTCGATAAGATTTTATATAATACAGTTCTTTCTCAGACATTCTCACCTTGTGGGAAATATATGGTTTCCGGCAATATTTATGGACAGATCGCTGTATTTGAGTAAGTCCTTATTATTCTAGGATATGAGTTTAAAATAGTTATTTATAATGATATCCATAAAAGTAACATACCCTCAGACAGATGCTTCTCTAGGTTCCCACTGTTCCCAGGACACAAAACTTACATTTATTTTGACGTCCTCTTTCAGCCTCGATCGTATCATCAAACCTGCGGTAGAACTTCTCTCTTCAGACTACAACAAGCCCAAACATATTCACACCTTCGAATCCGGCGCCCAAGTCACCAGCCTCGCGACTACCGACAAATTCCTTATCATAGCCTCCGTCAACGAAATCTCTGGATGGGAATGGAAAGGCATACTATCATCCAAACTCAGCAAGCCATCTTGGATTATTAAAATACCGTCGCAGTCTGCGTTAGAACAGTGTGACGTGAACAGCATCTGGTTAACGGATGACCAGGAGACCCTGTATGCAGGTTGCGGGGATAACAATGTGTATGTTTATAAGTTGGAGGAAGGCAGATTACTGTCAACTTATAAAGGACACACTAATTACATACACAGTGTGCATGGAAAGTGAGTAATATTGATGCAAATTTGATTGGTGTTGTCAAATGAAAAGTCTATGAGCTCTATCATTATCATGCTGAGTCTTAAATTATGTATATTATTTTCTGACCACCATGGATAGAACAGAACACAAATAAGTTGAAAGATCATTTTATCCAACAAGCATGTTTGATATCTCAAGCTTCATAATTGTAACCTGAGATGACTGATATACATAATACAATATATTAAATAGATATTATATTCATTCATTCTATATAATATATTCTATGTATATCAGTTATCACCCATATCACAAGCTCTGCTTAGCTTGGGGCTAGATGATGTTGTGTGGATTGTCTAGCATTATTTATTGAATTTTTTTTTTATTCATTGTTTCATTCAGGAACAATCAGCTGGTCTCAGCGGGTGAAGATGGACTGGTCAAGCTGTGGGACCTGAGGACTGGCAAGTCTCATAATAAGCTGGAGCCCCATAAAAACAGCAAAGTCAAGAGACCCGACTTGGGCAAATGGGTGGGGTCAGCCTCGCTTGGAGATGATTGGATTGTAAGTCTATATTCACCAAGTATACATTGCCGCATTACATGCCAAATGCAGAAATTTCGAAAATTCTGAGTACGCGTCACTTCAAAAATTAGGTATACTGCAAAAATATCCTCACGATTTTAGTGATGGTTTGTTGTTAACTTGTTACGAGAATCCTGAGCAATAGATCACGCGCTCGCGAAATTATTCTTAGCAAAAACGTGGGTAAAATATAAATCGCGAAAAAATATAACCCAAAATAGCTTGGTAAGTTTTTTTGTGCAGCTTTTTTTAAGACGATAGGATCCTCGTGTTCTCTTGGGCAAACGCTGAATAAACAGCGATATCAAATAAAGCCTCTCCTAGGTCAAAAGGAAAACCTCAAATAAACCTCAAAAGCAAGACATAGTGATTTTCCAACTTATAATATTACTATATATCAAATAACGTGGCGCGGTGGGCGAAGGTCCACCTGTGACGCAGGAGGTTGCGGGTTCGATTCCCGCCTCGGGACAAATATTTGTAAGATATTTGTTCCGGATGTTCTGGTCGTTTTCTATCTATAAAAAAAATTCTTTATATGAAATAATATTGTATTATGTGTATATCAGTCATCTATTACCCATAACACAAGCTCTGCTTAGCTTGGGGCTAGGTGATGTGTGGATTGTCCGGTATTATTTATTTATTATAAAGGCATGGTTTCTATTCCCACAGGTATGCGGCGGCGGCCCGCGCTTAGCTTTGTGGCATCTCCGTTCTCTGGACGCCGTCACAGTCTTCGACGTTCCCGACCACGGAATCCACGTCTCATTCTTCCACGAGGACTGTGTCTTCGCAGCCGGCGCCTCCAAACACCTGTACCAGCTCAGCTACTCAGGAGAAGTTAGGGTGGAACTGCCTGTGTCATCTACGACTGTCTACTCAGCTATATTGAGAACGACACCGAATAAGGTTTTGGCTATTGCCGGGTCTAGTCCGTTTATAGATCTGTGTACGTCGTTGAACTATAGGGATCAAGTTCTACATTTTCGGTAAGGTGTTTTAAGTAGTTAATTAATATGCCTATAAGTTAGGTAAGTAAGCTATTGATATAAATAATTTTTTTCATGATTATTTTGCATTTTATTGGAATTCTGAACCTGGTGTTACCGTTCGATAGGCAATAAGACCCTGCTGCTTTTAAAAATGACCGTCTAAAGGTCAGTATGTTTTCTATCAGACTGTCTACATGTTAATAGGGGTGACCAAACCAATAGGTTCACTTTAAAAGCTTAAAATCACGTAGCTTAGCACTGATGGCAAAGCACTAAGTTTGAATAAATACTTATTCGTAGATACCTACGTAAGTATTTAAACCTCAAAACCGCCTCACTCCGCTAAAACTATGAATAAGAAAAAAGTAAACAAAACACATAAATTATTTTATTCAAATATATCCATTCCCAGCAATCTTCGCCGGAATATACCCCTGACTTCCATCTCTCTTCCTTACATAGAACCACTCCGCATCAACATCTGTTTCCCCTCTCTCCAACATCACCACTTCCCCCTTTTCCACACTCACTGTATTACCCCCTCCTACGTAATCACTGGTCACGACCAACAAAGTTCGTCGTTTAGTACTTTCGTACTTACGTCGTATAATGTCTGTTAAACTGTCCTGTTTTAATATATAGCTACATCTACTGATATTGTCGATATTTGATACTGATTTGGTCTTTAAATATAGCGTATCGAAGTCCTTTTCTGCGCAGGCGGTCTTCTTTCGCTGGTATCTGCATTCAGAGCGTGATCTTCCGCGCAGTTGTTCCTTTTCCGTGTCGGTGAGGTTTCCGCAAGGTCGCGGGTAGATGTCGGTACTACTCTCCCAGCAGGGAGTTTTCTTTTGTGGTGAAGACCTGGAAATGAATTAATAATGATGTACCTAAAATAATGATACTGACGCAGCGGAGGATGAAAAGTTTATATCTGTTATTGTAGGATCATATACCGACTTATTATTATCATATACCAGTTTTCTAGACCCAGAACACAAGCTCTAGTTTGCAGCTCAGCATCATCTAGAATTAAGCATTCAAGATGATGCGGTGTTTATAATAAGTGTTTATATTTATAATACTTAAATAAATGATTGTCCATCATTATTTATTTATTTAAATCGAAATATTCGTACTCATGTACCAACACTAGGTACGTATGCCTTGCGATCACAATATCAAAGGCCGCAGCGATACTAAAGCCACCAAAGAAAAAAATCAATAAATGCCTTGCGTAGAATGCCAAGTTTGAACATAGCATACCTTCATTCACACACACAATTAATGAAAGTGATCACTTTATTTCCCATTTTTAGGGTTTTGCCATCGGTTGCAAAACCCTTATGAAATCGCTTTGGGTCTGTTTTGTGTTTTGAATCCTTAATATCTCAGAAACTACTGCAGCTATTGACTTGAAATTTGAAATAATAATACATTTTGTGCGCCCGCACATATTTATAGAAAAATAAATGAAAATAAATGAAAAATCAAAATGAAGATTTTCCATACAAATTTTGAAATCGAAATTTTAAATGGAACGTACAAAGTCGAAAGTGGTATCAAATGAAAGGTACTCGTTTGTAGATTTCAAAATAGTTTTTGAAATTTCGGTAGATTTCATACTTTTTAAAATATTTTGAAAATGGTCAAAAAAATGACCGTTCCCCCCCCCCTATCTCCGAAGATTGCAGAGCGATCGACGTGATATGTACCAAGTGTTTGTAGGTATTGATCTATATTTTATAGGAAAAATATAGAGAAGTCTGTAAAAATAATACTTTTTGAAATATGGTCAAAAAAGGGCGGGAAAAATTTCTAAAGGGGTGACTACCCCCCCGAGTTGGGTATCAAATGAAAGGTATTGGTTTGTACATTCCAATGCAGTTTTTGAAATTTCGATAGATTTTATACTTTTTGATATATTTTGAAAAAGGTCGAAAAATTGACCGGTACCCCCCCTCTATCTCCGAAGATTGCGGAACGATCGATTTGATATGTACCAAGTTTTTGTAGGTATTGATCTATATTTTACAGGAAAAATATAGGGAAATCTGTAAAAATAATACTTTTTAAAATATGGTCAAAAAAGGGCGGGAAAAATTTCTAAAGGGGTGACTACCCCACCGAGTTGGGTATCAAATGAAAGGTATCAGTTTGTACATTTTAATGCAGTTTTTGAAATTTCGATAGGTTTTATACTTTTCGAAATATTTTGAAAAAGGTCGAAAATTTGACCGTTCCCCCCCCTCTATCTCCGAAGATAGCAGAGTGATCTATATAAAATGTACTAAGCGTTTGTAGATATAGGTCTATATTTTACAGGAAAAATAAAGAGAAGTCTGTGAAAACAATACTTTTCGAAATATGGTCAAAAAACGAATTTTCATACAATGGGGGCTATTTCATTGAGAGCAATATCAAATCAAAGGTATGGATTTCGACAATTCAAAACAGGTTTTAAAAATCGTCTAAGTTTCATACTTAGTGAAATACGTAGAAAAAAGTCGAAAAAATAATTGTAGGTACCAACCCACTTACCTACCCACTAATCTCTGTAGTAACTGTAATAGTAGGGTTCCACAGCGCCACGAAACCGTTGTTATCAAAATTTTAAAGTCCATACCCAATGTATTCCACTGCGCTCGAAGAATATTTAGATAATAAGATTATTGAATTCACGAATTCCACCGTGCTCCAAAAAAATATGAGAAGAGTAATGTATCCTGGATAATCCACACAACATCATTTAGCGACAAGCTAAGCAAGCTTGTGTAATTCGTACTGCTACGATATCTGTTAAGTATACTTAATAAAGTATATATAAGTATCACATTAGATGATTTATTTTTGTGTACGTAGAAAAGGACTAGAACACTCGAACAAATAATCTGCAGATCTTACAAATATGGAATCAAACCGCAACCTCCTGCGTTGTAAGCCCACCGCGCTAACAGGTCGTCAATATACGTACCTACCTAAACGACAAAAGTTCAAAACCCTCGGCACGCGAGTTACACTCGCACTTGTCGTACTTGTTATTTCTTATTATATAACGTGTATTTTGTGACGTGTCCAAGAGTCCTGTAAGGTCTAACTCTAAAGGAAATAAAGCACTTTGATTTTGATTCCTCTACATAATCTTCCGTCATACCTTTGCGGCAGTATCGGCAGCGGCATACACGCTGCGTACAGGACGTATCCCTCCGCCCCGTGCGGCGTCTGAGCGTACAGCCAGTGTTCGTGCTTGAACACGGCGTTCACGACCGTGCCGAGGGGCAGAGGCACGCTGCTCTGACACTCTGCCTGCGTCTGGTATAGGGCGGTGGGGTAGGCGATCACTACGGGGATGTTGCCGGGCCGGTCGATTGACGCCTGAAATACAATACAATACAAATGTAAGCACCATTTTTACGACCACTGTGGCGCGAGAGGTTGCGGGTTCGATTCCCGCCTCGGGACAAATATTTGTACGATCTGCAGATATTTGTTCAGGGGTTCTGGTTGTTTTCTATGTATAATAAAAAATATCTATCTATTTAATAATATTGTATTATGTATATCAGTCATCTAGTAACCATAACACAAGCTCTGCTTAGCTTGGGGCTAGATGATGCTGTGTGGATTGTCCAGCATTAAAAAAAAATAATTAAAGTTAAGGGAACAACTTATAGTTGGTTATATTAGTTTTATACTGTGCTATTATTACCCGTGGTCAAGTGACTGTGATCCGTACTAGTAAACACTGTATTACGGTCTGCTCTCCCCTATACAAAAATGGTTTATTGTACACCAGAAATAGAACATAACAAAAGACATGTACAAACAAGAAATGTAGAAAAGCTGTAGGTACTTTGTATTTATTCCTTAGGGTTTACTACGATCCTAGTTTGTATTGGACCCAATTTATTATTAAGAACTGGGGTCTAAGTGATGGGTGGACGGTATAACTAACATCGCAGGTCGAATCTGCCTCCAAATTTAATTTTATTCTATATTAATATTAGTTATCTTTAATAATATTAGTAGGTACACATTTTTCATTACTGATTATTAGTGTAATTATAATTATGTTTCTATGATAGCAAGCCGGGTTTACGTCACTTTCAACTTCGATCATTAAATTTACCTACGCAATGGCGATGCGACGTCATTGACGAAAATTTTACTTGTTTCAGTGCTTATTTTGTTCTGAAATCTTTAACAGTAAGCTTCAGATTAATATAGATAGATTTTTAAAGATATCGAGTCGTACCTAAAAATAAGTGCGTACCTAGGTTCTTATAGTATCTAGAACTTGTTGAAGTGTGAAAAGCCGCAGGGGTTAACCTCAGGTATGCCCGGGGTTAAAAGACGCGGTTCATAATTATGAAATTGCATGCCAATTTTAATTTACGATATTAACCCATTAATCATGCATCGTGAATAAATGGGAATTTTAAAAGCACTTTAAACCACTGCTGAGTTCTTTGCAATTACGACAATCGCTTGGCGACTTGGTCACAAAGAAATCTATGAGATCATTTACAATTTGCTAGTTAATTTTCTGTTAGATTTGCAGATTTTTTTCTATTTCAGACAAAGACATGGGGAAAATGTCTTTGATTTCGGACAAAGCTTTCGGATCATAAAAATTATGTAGGTAAAGGTTGGAACAAACATGTACAGTCAACGAAAGAATAGCTGGAGAAGACTAATTTGTCACATTCTAGCGGTCCGCCCAGGCTTCGCTCGGGTATTTTATCGTATCCAGGTATCCTCCATTACCTAGATACCTTCAACAGTTTTATTTTTACTTGAGTTTTTACGATAGAGAATACTATCTTCGGAAAGTCTATAGCCATGGGCGTAGGGAGGTACGGGCAGGGGGGGGCAGCTGCCCCCCCCTAGAGGATGCAGTCTTAATTTTAAATACGTACCTGCGTAGATAGCCAAGCCTATTAATAAACTAAACTTCATTGACAGGTCAATTTTATACAATCGTACTATGTTTGCATCTAAATTCAAACCCCCACCGAAATGTTGAGGCACCGTTTAAAATCAAACTTCAATGGATAAAATTTTCTCGGATATACGTTTTAAATTTTTTCAGTTTAAATAATGGTTGGTTAAAAACTCAAGGCTCTCTTAAAAACTCTTTTCATCTCCTTATTATTTTTTCATCAAAATTCTCCACTGCAACAGCGCGCTGCGCGTTGTTGGTTGCGGGGTAGGGCGCGCTCGCGCTCCGTGCCATTCGATTCTTATTGTGCATCTACATTATATGTAGGCACATTTATTGGATAGATACCTATTTCCATGTTTTTCCGTAATTGAATATCTCCCTCCGTTTGCTGTTATTTCTTTAGTTATAGAATACTTTCAAACTGTTCGCTAGCGAACGAAAACGTCAGAAAAAATTTCGCGGCTTGCTCCGCTCGCCGTTAATTCTCTACTTTTGTAAGCTTTTTTACAGCCTTCCGAAAATGTCACTTTTTCTCAATAATTTTCAGAGGCTGCAAACACAAAAAAATATCAGCGCTCATTCCACTCACTGTTATAATTTTTTTACGCTGCTACGGGACCATCCACCCAATTAATTTTTTTGCACCTCCATCTAAATATCATTTTTTTTTTGTCGTTTTACCAAGCTTTCTTCGCCAAACTTTAAAATTACCACCGCAAACGTTCTCCTCTTTGCAACAGCGCGCTGCGCGTTATCGGTGGCGGGGTAGGGCGCGCTCGCGCTCCATGCCATTTCATTCCTATTGTTTACCTACATTGTAGGTTAGTGAGCTAGGTGCACGCATCGCATTCATTTACGCCCGACTCCAGTGGGAGTCGATCACGACATAACATTTAATTTTGTGAATCTATAGATTGATAGATAACTATTTTCAAGTTTTCCGTAATTGAATATCTCCCTCTGTTTGCTGTTATGTCTTAGGTTATAGCATAATTTTCAAATATGTTTGCTAACGACCGAAAATGTAACAAAAAATTTCGCGGCTCGCTTCGCTCGCCGTTCATTGTCTTCTTTTCTAGGCTTTTAAGCCTTCCGAAAATTTCACGATTTCTCAACCATTTTCAGAGGCCGCAAACACAACAAAATATGAGCGCTCATTCCGCTCACTGTTATATTTTTTTATGCTACCACGTGACCATCCAAACACACTCTGAGTCTTGATTGTATTTTACAGAACATCTAAAATGTCTAAAAAAAATTGCGGCTCGCTCCGCTCGCCGTTAATTCTATATCCTTTTTGTCATGTTTACCAGCCTCTCCAAAATATGACCAAAATTTGGAGGCTCGCTTCGCTCGCCATTCATTCCGTAGTAAGACTTTTTTTATGTTCTAAAACCAAATTGTTCTTAGCTTTCTTTTCTTGACTATGATTTTTTTTTAATATTCGAGGCTAGCTGTCATACTAGTGTCACACGATTGCGTACTTATTTAAAAAACATCGAAAAATTACAAAAAATTCGCGGTAAGTGCTTAGAAGTAAACATGGCTGAGGAAATGATGACTGAAAATCCTTTAAACGGCCTATGTATCCTCAGCGTACACCGAAGCATGGTACTTACAAATAAATAAGAACAAAATTTAATCAGAGCTGCTAAAATAGTTTTGTGGAGTACCTCGAAGACTACTATTTTGTAAAATAACGTGACGTATAGTTAAACTATTGTTGTTTTTTTTTTATTCTAAACGTAGCCTACCTATCCCATTTCTCGTGCAGCATGTACTTAGTAATTTTTTTTAGGCTGCCCCCCCCCTGAACAGAATCCTAGCTACGCCTGTATATACATTATATCCGTAAATTTATGAGGAATCCTAAAATACGAATAAAGCTTACACATGTACCTATCTCCTTAGCTGTTGTAGGTATAGAAAGAAATCTGGTACAAAAGAGTAATACCATCGCAATTTACTCCGTGGTGCGTGTAATTTAGATTTGCAGCGCTTTTTCCCAGCAGCTTCCCTGGCAGTATAAATAGGTGCCTGCCCCGGTATTTATTATGGTAGATTATGGAGTTTTTGTGCTTTACCTCTCACAAACGGTCCAATTCTACAGTCAAAGCTCTTTCCGTACAAACGCATTATCATTTCGATAAGCATATTTAGAGTGCGAGAATCGGCGATAACTAATAAGCTTATTGTATAATGTAAAAATAATAACCCGAGAGCTGGTTGGTCAGTATCTGGCGCATTAGCATTGCCATTGTCATGCAGCGAAGCAATGCAGCCAACGTCTTGGGGAAAAGCTTCCCAACTGGTATTGTTATAAGTTGATCTGTGGTTTATTTACAACATTTGACGTTTGTCTGAAGTTAGCTCAATTGTTTCAGTTGTATATACCTACCTACTTTTTCTAATTTTGTTATTTTCTGTTGTTACAGGTTTTAACAATGTATAATTGGTTTTTGTATTATACTACTAATAGTTGTATTACTTAATTGAGAGAAATATAGGTACAAAAAACAAAAAATGTAAAAAGGCACACCTTTGCCAAATCAAATTCTACTGTAAGCTTCTGTTACCTACCATATAATGTCTAGTAGGGTCCGGTTTTTGGACCATATTTTTTTACAAGGGACGTAAAAAAAATATGGTCCAATAACCAGAATGCCATGTTACGAAAAGATTCTCAATGGATGGATATGAAGGGAGAAGAAGACTGAAGAAAATATAGATGGATTGTGTGAAAGAGGATATAATATAGGTAAGAAAAAAATAATAGGTAGGTATATTAATAACTAGCTAAGCAAAAGTTATAAATGGTCAACTACGATTTTGTATGAAAGCAGCCTTCACCGCCTAACTCATAAGCCGAGAAATTGGTGCAAAATTGGACAAGCATAAATTGCACGTCAATTTCGATTTTCGGAATGGTTTAAACCTTAAGGAGTGGTTATCCGAAACAATTTAACTTGTGTATCTTGATTGATAATGATCCTCGTTCTCCTCGTACGGGGTTTGGTTAAGGGCTTTATTCAGAAGTATTTAATGCGTTAAAATTGCAATATCGAGGCCTAATTCAAGTTAAGATCTTAACATAAACTATAGAATAAAAAGTTAGGGATCCGTATATGACAACTTCAATAATGTAGGTACCAACATGCATAACATAATGTATACAAATAATTTTGAATTTTTTGTTAATTGTCCAAAGCAAAGCCGGGCGGACCACTAGTTATGGAATAAAATTCATAAACCGATTAATTTTATTCCAATCCAACCCATGCTTGAGTAACGCACGGCATGGACGCTTTTCTACGCGATAAGCTCTACATAAGAAGTTTATAACTGAGGAAACTTGTATAACACAGACTTTAGTTTTCTGGAATGTAATATTAGAGAACTCTAGTGTCTAGATAAACTTAACTTAGGATTTAAGATGCTACTAATCATAAAAATGTCCTAATTCCTTTTAATATAGTGTGAAAAGAGCCTTATTCTTACCGGTAGGATTATCAGAGAAATGGCCAGAATCATTCATCAATGCGGTTTATTTGAGACAACGATATATCAATGACGACGTGAGGCAAAGGCCGGTGTTGCCAAAGCAGTCGCTTTCTTTCTTTCTATCGTTACTAATGTAAAATTGATATCGTCGCGTCGAAATTTATGAGGTTATATTTATTTGCATCCGCTGTTTTTGTTTTGAGTCAGGTTCTTGGTTGCTTAAGAATTAACTAGATTCTGCTTATGATAAACAGTTTTTTAATGTTTTATACCAATTATTCATATAACTAATTAAGTATTAATTAATTTTATCGAGAAAAAAATTTAATAGGTACGTAATAAAATTAACTAATCTTTAGTTTACTTATTACACGTTTCGTGGCTAAAAAACCGAACCCATGACCATTTGCAATCGTTACACCAATCATCTGTAGGTCCGGTAACTGCCTTTACAATTAGGTGTAACTTTTTAAACTTTCACCATTTGTTATTTGATTATTTTCGGTTATTTATCGCGTAGTCTTGTTTTTATTACGCCCGTGACCACGATTGCTGTAACGCGATGGAAACGTAGTAGGTACACCTTTTATTATTTCTCATAATAAAAGGTACGCGATAAATATTTTTATTGTTTCATTACACTCAACATTAAAGATTAAAGTTTTGCTGCTCTTTATCGGAAATTACCTTATATATTTACTGCATAATTTAATTGAAATTTATTAGTTCCATGATTTGTTTGTTCTTTCTTTCAATTTAATTGAAAAGGCCTTGTACCCCCTATCTCAATGTATGTGGGACACAATAGTTGTTATTGTTGGGACACAATAGTTGTTATTGTTGGGACTTTGAGTATTATGGTGGGTGGTTCGATCCTAAGCGGCGGCGTGATAAAATTTGCTTGTGAAAATTTGTGATAAGTTATGATATGAGGGAATTAGTGTACCTAGTCGTAAATATTATGTAGACAAGGGTACTTAATTCTGACGCGCACTGTACATAAAGAAGCCGTAACGCAAATATATTTTTAGCAAATAGTCGCAATCAAATATTTTTTTTGATTACTAGCATACATTTGAAATAAATGTTAGTTACACTAGCTAGAGTATAAAATTATACTCTAGTTGTAAAATTATACTCGATTGTAATTTTACAATCTAGCCATCAATTTGGCTAATAGGTAAGTTATTTTTAACTTAATTTTATAAAATCATATTAGGTACCTACTAAGAACGTGTCCATTGGCATTTTTCTTATTGTCTCTATATTTAAGGCGAAGACACTTAGTTCATGTGTTCTTTAGGATAGCACTTATGCACATACACTATAGTTAAAATTGCAATGCAATATAATAATAAATCTGCCATCAAAGGAAATTAGTGTCTATAGAGCATTAAACTTAAACTTTATCTACATCTACAAACTTACCTCAGTCAAAAAGCTGTCCAAATCCTGGATATCATAACCAAATCGCTCCCTCGGTTTCTTCTTCCTGCGATGCCGATGTCGCCTCCTCCTCGAATACTCCTCACTACTGTCCGACAGATCAAGTCCATTCAATAACTCTTCGTTCCTAGTCCTAAAATTATGGTAATTCTCGCTACGACCGACCACTCGATTGCACTTTCTATACCTCTCGTTTACAAAACATCTGTTCACATCACACCTGCTTTTTAAATCAGTTTGATAATTCGCTACGGTTTTCACGGTTTTTGGATGAGCGTTCTCGAGGTTTTCTTTAAGGACCCAAGTGAGGGAGATCTTGGACTTGTGGCGTCTTGCAAGGGGCGTGGAGTGCCAGAGACCCATGTCTCTGATTGAAGATCTGTCAGTCTCTGCGGCATCTATCTTGCAATGTGATAGCAGGTCTAATACCTCGCATGTTGGGCCGTCGATCTGCAAAGTACATTAGGTATTTGTATTTTTCTATATAACCTATATATGTATTATAACTCCTGCCTACGGCTTCGGCAGCCTTTTATTTCCGGAATCAAAAACAGTCTATAAGAAATTGCATGTCCAAAACTTTATGCGGGTAAAATTTCACTCATTTTACCACTGCGATATATATTATTAGTATGATCTTATAGTTCATATACAGGGTTTCCCAGAAATGGTGGATAATCCTGCAGGTGCGTGTGCGGGGGGGGGGGAGGTGGGGCCCCACACCCCAAAAAAAAATCTATTCCCAACAGTCCACGGTCTGCGAATTTTTTTGGAAAATTTAAAAATTTCCCAGTTTTCCTCACATTTGTGGGCATCACGTCCGCTACATGAGGCCTAGTTCGGATTTTTTTCTATTAACGTATTCCGTAATAATGCTTTTCCTAAATTACCTTAAAAAAAACGCAATTACATAGGATAGTAGTTAACTAGTAGTCCCTAAACATGAATTTTATTTCTGAAATTTATTTTACTGCTAAGTTTGAGCACCTGTGGTGTAAAAAAAATGTATTGGAGTTTTATAGCCAACCACATAAAAAAATTACCTACATCATAAGGATTCTAAAACAGTAGCATAAGCATCTACTTTAATGGTAAAATTACTGAGCTATAGCTACTAATGTGTAAAAGTAGGCGTTTCATTACAAAATTGCAAAATTATTTGCTGATATTGTTTTGTTTTTATCAGTTAAGTAGAGCTGTCGACCCTAAAATTAGACTTTACTACCTGCTCGGCACATTCAGTTGAATTTTAAGCTGTGTGAGCGAGACAAACTGTGCTTGGGAATATTGCGAGTGAAAGGGTCAACAAATCTCCTTTGTTTGGTAGAATTCGTGTTTGGCTATTGTTTTGTCTCCGTAGTTAAAACTATTTTAATATTAGTGCGTATTTCGACGTTCTCGACATCGCATGTGCTCTTGTTTTTCGGATTCTCGGTGACAAAATTCTACATTTGGCATTCTACTGGACTCGATTTGTGCATTTTGATTGGATTTTGTTTGTTTGGTGATAACTGCGACGACTCGGCATTCTAAAGGACATTTGTTTTGATATCAAGAGGACTGTGTGATGTCACGTGAAATTTATACACCCCAAGAGTATTCTAATATGCATTACATTTACGGACAATGTAGTGGCAACGCAAGTGCTGCCGCAACACTTTATCGGGAGAGATACCCGAACGCGCGTCACCCCGACTATCGCGTATTTACAAGAGTGCACCAAGCTTACTCAGAGGGCAGAATACCTGGTACTGGCGTTGGTGGCCCTAGGAGCAGAGGACGACCCAACAATCCTGTAACTGAAGAAATTGTCCTTGACATGGTGGAAGAAGATCCCAGTATTTCGATGCCAGATATCGAACGCCGTACGGGAATATCAAAATCTACAGCACATCGTATTGTGAAAAAATTTAAACTTCATCCTTATCATGTGACACGTGTACAAACATTGCTACCACGCGACTACCAAGCACGGATTGTTTTCTGCAATGAAATGTTAACAAGAATTCAAGAAGATCAAGATTTTTTCAGAAAAATTTTATGGAGCGATGAGACTACATGTAAAAGGGATGGGTATCTTAACCTTCATAACTTGCACAGTTGGCAATTGACAAATCCACATTTGATGAGAGAAGATAAATCCCAGTATCAATTTAAAATAAATTACTGGACGGGCATATTAAATGGAAAAATTATAGGCCCTTATGAATTGCCGGGCAACCTAAATGGCAACATTTATTTACAATTTCTTCGAAACCAGTTGCAAATATTATTAGAAGATGAGCCACTAGCCATCCGGCAAGGAATGTGGCTCCAGAACGACGGTTGTCCGGCACATTATGCTGTGCAAGTAAGGAATTATCTAAATGATGCCTATCCCAACAGATGGATCGGCCGATTGGGGCCAATATTGTGGCCACCACGGTCCCCAGACCTAAATCCTCTGGATTTTTTTTATTGGGGCTGTTTGAAGGAGCAGGTTTACAAGAAACCCATAAACTCATTAGAAGAACTTCGACTTCGCGTCGCCGAAGCAGCCAGAATTATATCATCAAAAAATTATAATAACAGATTACAAAGATCTTTTATAAAAAGGTGTAGAGCTTGCATAAGGGCAGGGGGAGCCCAATTTGAACATTTACTATGATTATTTTTATAATAAATACTTTTTTGGTCATTACTTGTTTTATTTTTTTCTGTTGCAATTTTGTAATGAAACGCCTACTTTTACACATTAGTAGCTATAGCTCAGTAATTTTACCATTAAAGTAGATACTTATGCTACTGTTTTAGAATCCTTATGATGTAGGTAATTTTTTAATGTGGTTGGCTATAAAACTCCAATACATTTTTTTTACACCACAGGTGCTCAAACTTAGCAGTAAAATAAATTTCAGAAATAAAATTTATGTTTAGGGACTACTAGTTAACTACTATCCTATGTAGTTGCCTTTTTTTTAAAAGTAATTTAGGAATACCATTATTAGGGAATACGTTAATAGAAAAAAATCCGAACTAGGCCTCATGTAGCGGACGTGATGCCCACAAATGTGAGGAAAACTGGGAAATTTCTAAATTTTCAAAAAAAATTCGTAGACCGCGGACTGTTGGGAATAATTTTTTTTTTTTGGTGTGGGGCCCCACCTCTCCCCCCCTCGCACACGCACGTGCAGGATTATCCACCATTTCTGGGAAACCCTGTATAGTACCTACGAATGCCTCAAAAATTTGACGCAGGAGGTTGCTGGTTCGATTCCCGCCTTGGGACAAATATTCGAACGGTCGTTTTCTATTCGTAATTTCAAAAAAAATTCCGTAAACTGTAATAATATCGTATTATGTATATTAGCCATCTAGTAAGTATCCATAGCACAAATTCTACTTAACTTGGGGCTAGATGATGCTGTTCGGCTCTATTATTTTGCAAAATATATAGGAGCTTAATGGTAGACTTAAATTCTTAATGTGAATTTTATTTCCCTTCGCTTATGAGATTCCAATATTCCAAGATGCCATTGGAACCTCAGTGCCAAGAAATAAATGAATAAATAAATGGCCATTTAAAATCGCATTTACCTGATCGCTCACATCATCATCATTCGCTTCGTACGGCGGCGGCGGCTCCTTAAACACTTCTGCGGAAGAGGCATTTACACTTAGTTAATACTCAGGTAACTAAGATATCTAATCGACTGATCGAATTACAATCGGTCGTAATTCAATCGGCTGAAGATATTCGATACAGAAGCAGGAGTTTTAACAATTGTTGTATAACAGAAGCAAGGGTAACAATGGAGGCAGACAATGGTTCGCTTCTGTCCGAGCCGGGGGCTCCGCGCGGCCTGCCTCGCTCGCGACCACTGATACACTATCGGGCTCCCCGAAATGAGCTCTCATGCGCAAGCGCAGCCTGGGGCGGTATCGCGGTGGATGGCTTTGTAGCTGCGAGTTCGATTCTAGGCTGCTTCAAGTTGCTGTAAACTTTAGGCATCGTAGAATATTGGTTTCTGAATGTTAATGGCAGAGAAGTTTTTGTTTGTGTTTTAATTTTAGATGCTTAGGTATAGCTGGTAGTTCGATTCCCCGTTTTTAGACCTTACGGGACTCTTGAAAACATTAGGTTACACAAAACAAATTACACAAGTAATAACTACTGGAAAATAAAGTGATCAATTTGATTCTCTGTTCACTTCAATTCTTATAAGGTAAAGTAAAGAAGCGAACAAGAAACCTTTACCTTGTTAGATTGTTAGTTTTCGAGTTGGAGCAAAACTCGTCCCAAACTTTTTTGTCGTCTAGATAATCTGATATTTTATATTAAGGCGCTGCCCAAACACAGAAACCGTAAAACGTCCACATTTTCGTCGCACAGTAAGGCGTACTGCGACATTACAAGCCCAAAAAAAAATACAGTATTATAGTCAAGTGTATGGAAAAAAGACTTATACAAAAATATTTCATAAAAACCATCTAGGAACTTGAAAAAAATAAAATACTTTTTCGTCTCGAAATGCTCAATATTTTGAGTGATAACATTTTATAATTTTAATGTAAGAAAGGTAATTTTATCATCTAGACTACTACTGGTGTATTTATTTTTAAAATAAATTAAAACCGATAAATAATGTTGACATTGTCAAACACGAGATTCAACTAAATCAAACGCATCACCATTTTCAACTTTATTTGTCAAGCGAACAATAGCAAATAATACTACTAATTCCTAAATATTGTCTTTATGGTAAAAACACAAATACCCGAACATTTAAGATAAAAAAAACGGACCTTGTTGTGGTCCATCTTTAAAATCAGTTACAAAAGTAGATATGGTGCTAAAAATTACTTTCTTCATAACCTCCTTTTTTGAAGTCGGTTCTAAAGGTATAAATTCGGGAGTCACGCGCCCACTCCCTAATCGCCAGGTGCGAGTCGAACAATGCCGTCGTTTAGCACTTCCCACCATTGTTCTTCTTGACACTTGTTTATGGCCGTCTTATTTGTTCCCTAAACAAGCGCTTTTGTTCTAAACTTACAAAGTTCCGAAGAAAGTTAATTTGTTTGGGTTGTCTTGTCTATTGTGATTTTGTTGGGCTATTTGGATACCTACATACACCTACAGACCTATACGACATAGATCAGGTATGTATTGTATATGTAGGTAGAGTAGAGATACCTTTACCTACGTATTATACGTAGGTAGAGGTTATAGTACGTAGGTACCTATTATAGCGGCATTTGGCTAAGATATGTAACCCTTCTCCAATGGTTAATGTTTGGTATTTGGGTTTTTAAGCAGTTTTTATAAAAGGTAGGTTTTTACCCTCTACAAACAATCCTATAAAATTAATTCAGAATTTATGAGTATTCAAGGCCTTAAGTATTTACAAATTAGCTTAAGCACAGATAAATATGCAGTTGTCATACAACAAAGCCATTCTGCCGCCGAATCTCAAACTGTACGAAAATATTTAAAATTACAGCATAAGAAATTAAACTTTGTTGCCAAATAACTGCCCTGAACCTCTCTCCTCCATAAAATATCGAAATAAGTACAAGTGCAAGCCCACCCACGATCGTAACTTAGAACTTTGTATCGGTTGTTTACCTGCGTACTTAAATAATGGGATTATGAATGAAGTTATCCGAGTTGCGCCCACATATCGATTCGAACTGGGGTTTTGTTCTCTATTGCCAAAATCATACTTCATATATCTACTATCTACTAACTTAATTTATAAATATAGTTCTGGCACAGTGTCATATCTATGAGAATTTTGTTATTTTGTTATACCTATATAATCTATATATTTGACTATTTATATCTTTTCATCAACAAATGCTCTCCCTGTATCACCCAGACTCTTAAGAGACTGGAGTTTTACGGAGGGACCTACTTAATGTCACTCTAAACACTTGTGTGTGCAGTTGCTCACACTCCTATGAGACTGTAGTCTCGGGAGACTCAAGCACACACAACACTACACTCACACTCACACATACACACACACACACACACACACACACACACACACTCGTACACTAAACACATAAGCGCGCGCGAACGCGCACTTTATGAATCGGTTGTAGACTTACATTTTAAGGAAACCTTAAATCTTTGCTTAGTTTTATATACCTTTATACTAAATTACCTACTTAGCTTACATAAACTACTTCTAAAAAATTTATTTCTTTATTTGGAAGAGCGAGATTCCCTAATACAGGTATTCTTTTACTTAAAAGGGAATCTCAAACACGGTTATGTGATTGTATAATTAAGTTAAGAAATAAATATTTTTGTATTTTTGTATTTTTTTTGTATTGCCAATCCAAACGCGTCACACAGATACGACAACACAGCGGCGCGGAATGTGACGTCACAAGGTTCGGGCAAGGAATCTCCTTTTTCTTAGAGAAGCCCCTGAGCAGGACCAATTGAGATGACGTCATTATCAATGCAATTCTTTGAGTACGTAGGTTATATCGGCGTTTTCAGTGACAACTTTTAAAAGCCATAATTTACGGTCCCGATAAATAAATGTAAAACAAATGAGACACCTTCGGTAATTTTTAACATTTATGCTTTTTAACCGAGGTGTCGTACCTATCTATACTAATATTAAAAAGAGGAAAGATTTGATTGTCTGTTTGTTTACGTTGAATAGACTCCGAAAATATTTGAAAAATTCTTTCACTATTAGAATGCTACATTGTCCCTGATGAGCATAGGCTATATAATATTTAAAAAAGTTAGCGATCCGCATGAAAACTTCAATAACGAAACCCATACATAGCGTGCAAAAAATACCAAAAAATCTTTATAACTACGAAAACTTTTTAGGTAGATTTTTTAATCTGGGAGGTTTTCTTGGAGTTTTGAAAATTGTTAATCTTATCTATTCCGTTGTGCTTTTTCCAAATTTCAAGTTTGCCAAAACATTAATAAGAAGTTTCTAAAACAAAGTGGACAGTTCTTTTTCATTTGAAAATGATTCAGGAAATATTACCTAAAAACTGCTATTATACGGCATTTTCCAATAGGGCGGCGCCATCGGCAAATATACGGAGTGGCACAGTCGCTAATCGCTTTTAGAAAAGAGCACATTGAAATCAAATTCGAATCTTTAAAATAACCTATTTACAAAACTGCAGGAAAACTTTCCAGGTAAACTATGTTTTTTCTAACCAAAATGATGAGCGTACCATGCAAAGACAGCAATCTTAATTTGTAACAATTTAAACCAGTATTTTTCAAGGAAATCCGTATAGAATTTTATTGCATAGCAATTTCACGGGTTCTACGTCGCATAAAACTGCGCTCTTACATTCATAATGCTAATAATTATTTATTAATGCTTAGCCATTACTGACTGACTGTAAACTAAGTTTATAGTTAGTCAGTCATCTTTTACACTATGAATCACAATGATTAATTTTCAAGTCTGCAAATAACTTGCTTCGTTAAGGGGGAAATACAGCTTCCTTCTACTATACAGAGTCTATGCCGATAACCTAGCATCATCCAAATTAACTCAAAAATTAACTGAAAAAATAAGCAATAAATCCGTATATAGCGTACGCTGCTTCGTTTTTACGTTCATTGACGTGGGAAGATACGAAAAATTATTTTATTAAGCCTAAATGTTATATTATATCTTTTAATTCTTCGAACTAAACGTGCCAAACAAGGGAAATTCATTAGTGGTGCCTTACCTACATTCTACGAACCAAAACAACAGACGAGACGCTAAGTTCCAGAACTGAGTTTCATTGGACGGAACACAATTGTTCAGTTTGGTAAACATTGCGTCCACGCGGGAGGTTCATAATTTATGAAAAGTAATGAATTTGATTTTATAACTAGTTAGCTGCTTGAATGAAACGTAATGAATGCTAGTATGTTTAATTAATTCGAATGGACGAATTAATTTACAAGGTATCAGAGCCAAAGACGTAGAATTTGTCAAATCATGAATATACAAAACTCACTTATCAAAAATTATCCAGCATTATTTATTGATGTATGTAGGTACGAGTATATCATTTTTATCAAATGACTTTCTAGTTTGTCTTGCAATATATTTTCTACAGCCAAATCTACCGATAAGCTACAAACTGGTGAATCTACCACACGAATTTTAATAGTACATCGGAATTCCAACATCCCATCCCATCAGGATCCCATCCCACCCCCACATTCCTGGCGCATCACGACACGACAGCGACTGCCGAAATCGTGCGCACGCGCCTCACGCCAATAGGTCCCCACGAATCCAGCGCATTGTCACTAAATCACTGGACACACGCTACCGATGCATTCTTTACGAGATCAATTTTGTTACGCACGCCCGGGTAGCATTCGTTGTATTTATAGTTACACGAGCATAGAAATAAAATAATCACAAAGTATGCTGTGGCCGTGTGTGTTCGCCGCTTCTTTACTTTACCTTAAAAAGATAGAAGTATTTCAATCAATCAAATCAAAAATGAATCAAAGTGATCACTTTACTTCCAATTTTTATTACTTATTTAACTTGTTTTTTGTGACATGTCCAAGAATCCTGTAAGGTCTAAAGGAAATAAATTTCAATTCAATTCAATTCAATTCAATTTATTTATTTCGGTTTTACACCATAAATTGTTAGTAAACCTACCTATGTACTATGTTAGTAAAATACAAATTTCTTTAAAATATATAATCATAATCATAATAATTGAACCTACATTAAATTTAGAATACTTAAATTAAGATGAATTATAATTGCAAATTTAATTTAATTAATACAAAATTGAAATTCTAATAATGTTATTTAGTCAAAATAAATACAGAGTACTTAACCTACTTTAATCATAATATAATAAAATTCTAATATTATTTTGCACAACGCATGGAGTTACAGGGCAACACATGCGTCTGGGTCCAATGTCTGAGGATGGGGCCATCCATCTGCTCAGCCACCGTGACCAGGAAGCTGTTGGGGCTGGCACGCACCCGCCGCATCAGGGAGGCGACACGCTTGCGCATTATAGCGTGGAAGTCATCCACCCGCGCCTCCGCGAACATACCTGATGCGCTGCAGTAGCGCGGCAGCCCCAACAGCATCCGGAACGCGTTATTGTATTGTACTCGGAGGGCATTGTACGCCGCTCGAGTACCGTTGATCCACAGGCTGCAGGTGTAAAACGATTGGCAGAAGGCCCTGAACAATGTTACTTTCACTTTTTCGGAGCATTTAGCAAATCTGCGGATCAACATGTTACTCCTCACCGCCAGCGCCCTCCTTTCCCTCTCCATATCCATGTCATCTTTGAGGGTCTCGGTAACCCAGTGCCCCAGGTACTTAAAGTGCGACACTTGTTTGAGTGCGATGCCATCCAGTGAGATTGGTGGCACTTGTGGATAGAACTTACTTCCCGCTTTGAATACCAAGAGCTCACTCTTCGTAGAATTGTACCTGAGGCCATGTGCCACCGCATACCGCTCACATATGCCTACCAGCTTCCGGAGGGCGCTGATCGATGGGCTCAGTAACGCCATGTCATCGGCATAGCTAATGTTGTTTACCATTTTTCCATCAACGGAGCATCCCACCATGGCGCCACTGAGCTCACCGATCAGCCGATCGACGTACAGGCAGAAAAGCCGTGCTGAGCTCAACCCTCCCTGCCTCACACCGCATTCCAACCTATACGGCTCGGATAGCGAGTCTGCCCACCTGACAACATTGTTCTGATGACCGTACCAGTATTTGAACAATTCAATGAGTTCAGCGGGCATTGTTGTGTCTTCTGAGAGCTTCTTCCACAGGACCCTATAGGAAACCATATCAAAGGCTTTTGATAAGTCAAGGAAGCACGCGTACACAGGCGTCTTCCTATCCGTGTAGTACCGGACTGTATGCTTGAGACACAGGACTGCCATTTCTGTAGAGAGCCCTGATCGGAACCCGAACTGAGCGTCATGAAGTACAAGATGTTTCTGTAGCTGTTTGTCAAGCAAACAATCCAGCACCTTAGCTATAGTAGTAGCCAATGATATGGGCCTATAGTTACCTATGTCCGACACGTCTCCAGTCCGATTCTTAACTACTGGCACGACCACGGTTTTCATCATATCGTCAGGCAGGTAGGCATGTCCAACACACAGCGAGAACAGCATGGCCAGCACTCCAGGCAGATGTACCCCGGCAAATCGCAGGTGCTCAATACTAATGGAGTCATGGCCCGGTGACTTGCCCCTCTTCATACCTTTCAGTACTGCCAATACATCCTTAGCAGTGAACACATGCAATTCACCTGGTGATCCATCAGTCCTAGGCTTTGTATCATGCGTCGTTACAAGAGGCGATTGCACCCTGAAATGATCTTTAAACAGGCCCGCTATTTTTGCTGTTTCGCTAACACCCGCCACACTAACAGGAAAACCTGACCTAGGACTCAGCTTACTGGTTTGCTTCCAAAATTTACCAAACTGTTTATCGGTATGATGACTAGCTAATATATCCATCTTTATTTGTTCGGAATGCTCCTGACACCATTTTAGTTTTTGTTTGAAAGTTTTCCTAGTAGTTGTCATCACATCATACAAGAACCCGGTCTTTGGTTTACCGGACAGGACCCAGTTCTGAAACCCAAGTCGAGCGTCTGCATGTGCCTGTTTTACATGTTTATTCCACCCTATCACCTGTTTTTTCCTGAAGGGAGTCACCCTACCAAAACTAAGACTAGCCCCAGATCTCAGGATGTCAACAACATTATTGTACATTTCATTTATTATTTTCCTATGTTCTAAGTTAGTACAAAGTCTGTCACTACACTCCTGAAACTCTGATGGAAACTCTATGACTCTCAGTTTATTGTGACAGTATTCTTTATAATTTTCAATCTGTTGAGAGTTTCTTTCCCCCCATATCACAGTATTACGTTCTATGTTACTGCTACTACATTTTGTTCTAAGTACGTCCAAGTTACAAGTTATTTCTATAGGATAGTGATCGGACCAGTTGACATTATAGTGAATCTTAGCATCTAGAACCGATCTCCATGCTGCTTCGGAGACTATACAATGATCCAACCAGCTTGTTGTTCCATGAACATCACTCACAAATGTATATGAGTCCGACTCTAGGCCCAGTAGCTCAATGTCCGCACACCGCCACTGTTGTTCTACACAAAATTCACGAAGTTCACAGCCAAACAGCGAACCAGGCTTTGCATTAAAATCCCCCAAAATGCATACCGAGTCGACGTCACAGTCCTCCACAATCGCAGCTACTTCACTCAAACACTCCGTAAACTCCGGGAGATTGTTATCCGCGTCAGTAGGCATGTGCAACGAAAACACTAATATCGTACGCTGTGTCAATGCTATTTTAATAGCAGCTATACGAGAACTCTTACATTGTATCACAGTCACATTTTTGAAGACACTTTTCCGCCACAACAATGCAACGCCTCCATACGGTCTTCCTCGCAGTAGGCCTGCACTCGTATCCATCGATGATTTTCCAAAAAACTCGAACTCGGGATCAATAGTGCCAAGAAACGCTATATTGTGTGCATACAACCACGTCTCTTGTAGGGCAATGATATCAGCTGATCGGCATAGATCTCGCACACAATCAGCTGATCGCGTTACATTTTTACAATTGTAACTAACAAGTTTAGTATAGTTATTTCTGTTTGGGTGTCCATACATTATGAGTTGTCAATGTTCCTGTCATTCAAAATAACTCGATTCTCGCATTTTTTGTCATACATATTTCGATTAAAATAAATAAACTTCCGAAATTGTATACCCTCCGGCCATATACTTTCATCAAGAAAAAGTAACAACTTGTCGTGTGGTACAAAAATTTTGTAGGCATCATAGCGTTTTTGAATTTTCATATTAATCTTCCTAATGGTAACTGTCACATCTGTTTTCTGTTTTATGTAGTGAATAATGTCATTCTCCGTCGTTTTCTTACTAACGTTTTTAATGAACATAGGCACATTAATATCAGCAGCCTTGAATTTTACATCTGGTTGTGCACTCCCTTTTGAGCCCATCAGACGATTACGTAGACGCTTACGTTGCACCGTAACCCACTCTTCAGAGGGAATTTCATTTTTCCATTCTGTGTCACTTTTTACAATACCCGCTACCGTGTTTCGCTTGGGCCGCACACCATCATTAGCCGGCCGGTTTTGCTGTTGATGCTCCCTCTCACTCGCACTCGCATTGATCATGCGGTATGTCCCACTCGAGACGCTTGCACTGTGTTCACGGCGGTTATGACTAGGCGTAGGTAAATTCGATGCAGGTTTACTTTGACATATCGCAGGACTCGCGGATTCAGGAGAAATGTAAGCTCCTCTAGGTGATTTCCTACTATCATCAGTTGGTGTTATGATGATATTGTGATGCGATGTACAGCTATCCTTTATCGGTACCTTTTCGGCGACGACGTGCGGCAGACCAATCGGGCCGCTGTCAAGACAGAAGCTATCAATTCCACCCCCGCCCCTTTTTCGGTTTATATTCAGATCAAAATGGTTCACCATAGAGGTTTGTTTGAGGTTTTCCAGCTCATTCCGGATCACATCTATCTCTTTCTCAGTGACATACGAGTCTTTTATGTTTTTAACTTCCTTACGTAGAAACTGTATCTCCTTTAATGTTCTCGACACATCAATATGATCTAAGGTCACGGCTGGGAGTTTCCATAATTCCTTAGCCACGAATATGGGAACCAGTTCGGGCTCCGTTTGTTTAAATAGGGATATCATATCGTACATGTTCCGTTCAGATTTTCCATCTTTCTTTCTTGTTATTCTTCTGAGCTGTGTTGGGACAGACTCGAAGAGAAGATTTTTAGCAGCTTCTATGTCTTCAGGAGAGAACGCAGAAGAACAGAGTTGAACAAGGCTCACTTCATCCATTATGTCAACTTTACATTGCACAAAGGCTAGCAGTTCGCAAATCACTATATTACAAGTCGAACACTTTATGACGTTAGATGCCATTGCACTCGACATATTATGAGTCATCGTGACACGTCTGTCTACTAGCGCATGCGACGCGGTAAAAAAAGCACTTTGATTTTGACTTTTTTCTTGTTATTGTATGCCCTGAATATTATAAATTCTAGACGACATGTTTTGGTTTATGCTACTATTATCTAAATAAATTAACTAGCTGCTAAAAAATATCAAAAAATTAAGGTTTCATTACACTATTTATAAAAACAATCGCCATATCAATCAAATATAAATTTTAACACATTTAAACTCTTAACTTTTGTAGGCAATGACCAACACTTGTTTGACCATGCAACAACTCTAGCAGTATATCTTCAATTCGTCTGTTGTTTTCAACAGTTTCTGATTTTCTTTTCGAAATGCGGATATGAGTTTCTCTCAATTTGGTACCAAAGTATTTGGAATCTTTATCTATTCCTTGAAGAAATTGACCATTCCAAAGAATACAAGCCGGGTCTGTAGCATCTCGTATTTTATTTATTAATAATTATTATTATATGATCTATATAAGTAGTTTTAAAATTATTATAACATAGGTATGTTTAATCTATATCTATATCTATACTAATATTATAAAGAGGAAAGATTTGATTGTTTGTTTTTTTGTATGTTTGTTTGTTTGTTTGTTTGTTTGAATTGAATAGGCTCCGAAACTATTGGACCGATTTGAAAAATTCTTTCACCATTAGAATCCAAAATTTTCCGTGATGAACATCCGCATGAAAAATTCAATAATTGAAACGTGCGCTGTATATTCAACCTCTTTTTCTATTATGGCGCGTCAGAATAGAAAAGGAGGTTGCATAGGTGCTTGCTTTTTCTCTACGGCCAGTGTCAGTTATGGAGTGTCAAGTCAATGTCAAAAATCCCAATGCTGTTGAAAAAAGTAAGGGATCCGTATGAAAACTTTGAAACCCACCGTTTTAGTGTGTATAATTTCTGAAATTTTTGTTTAATACCCGTGCGAAGCCGGGGCGGACCGCTAGTGTTCTATAAAATAGAAATTAAAGAGAACAAAACTTTTGGATTCGACTGTACTTAAAGAGAAAAATCATTGGACCTAATTGCCCCATTCAAAAAGAACTCATCGGCGATTAGGTCTACATTCCATTTGTGGGCCTAACCGGCCAATGAATAAAATTCCTTTGAGCATTTAGGCCTACAGGCCTAATTCAGACCAGGCCTAATCGCCCCAACACTCCGTCTTGCGGCGTTACCCGCTTTCAATTTGATTGAGTTTCTTTCATAAGAACCTTCTCCTCACAATAACAAAGGCAAAAAGGAATCAGCATAATTGGTCCAGCCGTATACGCCGTGACCAAGTGATTTTATATACCTATATCATTTATACAGCTTATATAGATTACCTATATACTATTTGTTATTTTGGGTGATGATGGATTGACAGCCCTTTAAATTATCTTAGTCCGAATGGACTAGTAAAGATTTTAGTCCAATTTTATGGACACCAACTGGACAAAACTCTACCATGAATAGATAAGTTAGGTACCTGTTCGCCAAAACCCATTCTTTAGTTAGATTATGTCTAAGTTGTTTGCCAAGCACCATTCTCTAAGGTAGGTCCTTAACGAACCACACAGGGTTTTTGCAACATGCATACCATGCATACAGTCCCGTCGAATAAAACTCTATTAAATTCCGATTTGTCTCAATTCAATGGGGAGAGCGTAAACTTATCAATCGATTTATTAAATCAATGACACAACAAAATCGATTGAGTATGAGTCTTGAGGACGCTTCCGAGTGATATGGATCAGTAGCTACCGGAGTTGATTATTTGCAACAGTCTCTAGTTAGCACAATAGTTTCAATTGTAAATACTAATTCTAGTTGCGTTCTGTTATTTAATTGTAATTTTGTTAATGAAGTCATCATCATCATCAGCCTATAATAGTCTACTGGTGGACAAAGGCCTCCTCTAATGAGCGCCATAGATATTTATCATTTGGGGTTATTGCCCAATGTTAATGAAGGTTATATCTTAATTAATTTAAAAACTGTACCTATTTTGTATGTACAAATAATTTCTTCCAAACAAGACTTAATAGGCTAAAAGGTTAGAAGGTGCTAGGTAAATTCCTAGCGACGATGCTTCACCAAGGTCTAGACTAAAACCCTAGTGATACATCGACAGCCATATCGTCACTTTCCATCAAGTGAAATTGAGTTCTAACGAAGGTCATTGACTTTTAACTAATCGTTATTATGTCAATGACAACTCTATGCTCCCATCCGCGAGCCGGTGTGATAAATCTCGGAATCCGCGATTTGCGATTCTTCACAGCTCTACTATTTTTGTGACAGTGTGTCGAAAGCGGTTTATTACATCTTCATTTCGCTTTCTATTGTAATATTCTGATCCAGTTTTTGATGGACCTGTTCTTCTAGTAGGTACTAGAACCTACTAGATACGGCAAGAGAGGCCTGCGTACCATTTATTATTACATCACCTGATGTTTATTTTATGTATGTTTTGTATATTTAAGTAATACACTATATTTAAAATTACTTAGCGTCCACCCGAAAGTCATCTGGAAGAGATCGATGAGCCTTAAGACCTCCCATTATATAACTTCGTTAACACTCATTTTCCAGTTTATGGTACCTATACAATAATGTGTTTTGTTTTGCGTTGTATTTACTTTCATGATGTGAAGCTCGATAGCTTCGAACTGAGCAAACAATAATAGTTGGTACATGGTCATATGTGTTAGCTGTTAGGTATGCATGTTTGTCTGTCAGAATATTGGACAAACAATGTAATTCGAGTCACATGTAAAGAAGTAAGAAGGAAGAATGGGTTATCCATACTAATATTATACCACCATGCGAAATTAAAAACTATTTAGAATTGTTATTTCCAAGGAGATTTAAGTTTTTTTCTCTACATATCCACGTATGAGAACAAAATAAATAATATAATAATTATGTTCTTTATGCAGTGCAGACACATGATCCATTTTACAACATAAATGTCAATACTTCTCAGAAAATAAATACAAAATGCTGTACAAAAAGCTGGATCATTACAATAAAAACATTATATAAGTAAATATATTATGATTTTCTCAATCTACGCAATAGCTACAATATTTCTAAAATAAACTTTGTAGCAGATAGCGCGTTTATGTCTTTTGTATCAACAAAAGTCAAAACATTCAACAATGTCTTATCTTCAATAATCTTGGCACCTATTGGTGTCGTATCAATAACGTAAACATGTAGCTACCTGATTAATTGTGAACTATAAAAACCCAACTCGTTCCCTGTTTTGTCTCTTTTTTGGCAACATAGTGGAAAAAAACCCTTGAGGAGTTCAGATGAGTATTTGATACCCACGACTTATATGAAAATCGCTTCAACTGTTTGAATGCTTTCAGAGATAATAAGAGGCCGTATAGAAACATTTGAAAAACATAACCTGCCGGGTTAAAAGACTCGATGCTCAATAAGTACCTTTAAATCCATCAATAAATTAACAGATTTGAATATTTTCTATAAACCATAACTTTCACCGAAACAGAGCAGGTATTTGCCGCTTTTAATATTTGCGTTTTAATATTTTTTGTTTATTTGCAGAATTTAGGCTATTAATCCAGTACAGCGTAAAAATATACAGTATAAATACCTACTTACTTTTCTTGTAATAAAAGTCACATGCAGAAGCTGCAGATAATAATGATGACATTTATGAAAGCTAAGGTTTTATTTCATGTAAATAAAATAAAAATCACAAACAACAGTCACAGAATGGTCTACAATAGCTGTCAGACATTAGACACAAATTTGAGGTACTTACTCAGCTCAAACGACGATAAATTCACTAGTTTGCAACAAAGATGCAACCAAAGAGACCAACATCCCTGCCGTTTTGAACAATCTGCGTCAGACGGAGGCATCGACGGAGGTTACTCTTTTCTCACGGTGCAATTATCGACTGCCTACACTTACCCCTAATTTGAACTGTTGTTGTTCTGTTGCTGCTACAGAGTGCTTATTTTGCCTCTCAGCAAGCTCATTTTTACGTTTATTTTTTTTAAGTCCTGATATCATCGTATCAGGAATGATATCAGTCTGTGTGATTATAAAACTTGAATAGGTACTGAATCCTTATAGGTATCGTGGAAATGGTATCTACGCTTACTATTAAATGCTGAATTGCTTGATGTAAAATGATAATGGCTTGGAATAAAAACATATAAATAGGGTTGGTAATTCACTATTATTCAGCCAACAAAACACATAAGTACTCTAAAAATTTTTTTTTAAACATGACAAAACTGTAAAGCTGTTAACTGTGGTAGTATGATCAAACACATCATAAATGGCTGAAAATCTAATTAATAAAATGCATTATTCCTTGTATTCTACGCAGACAAAGTTTTCGGTAAGCTATGTTCTGCCAAACACCATAATTTATAGAAACCTCAGTTCGGGGCGGACCTTAGTAAAAGTAATTATACTGTATGGCATAACATTTTTATCAGATTTCTATGAACATTAATTTGTTACTATGCGTGGGCGTAGAGTTATCGATTAAGATTATATTGATTAGGAACTTTTATGTAATCAAAACAATAACCAGCCAAAGTCTTCAAACCACCATGAATAATCAACGCGTTAGGTTTCTCATTACGATACGTCAAACAGCCGATTCAGCTCCAGAGAGTGCTCAAGCTAAAGTTTAGCCTTAAATTTATCTAGATCTCTCAAAAATTTAAATAAGTGATTTGTATAATGGATAAATTATAACATATTCTATATTGAATGTTTTTAAACTTACGCGATCTGAACACATAATGATTAGTAATTAACGAGTATTTACCGGGTTAAAAAAAACGCGATAAATACCCGTTAATTACTAATCATTATATATTCTATATTTTGACCTAGGCTTCGCACGCGTTGTTTCTATATTTATATCCCATAGGAACTTATTTATGGGACAAAAAGTAAGTGTTTTAAACTAGGCCTAGAACTGTAGAAAAAAAGTTCAGCTCAGTGAGTTTAGAAGTATTTGAAGATGAAACATACATAAAAGGGGTGAAAGTATTCGTTTTCATTATTCATTATTCATTAATTTATTTATTGCAAACATATACATTGTATCATAGATTTAGCTTAGGTGGTAGTTTGCTTAAAAGTAAGTAAGTACATGTACCCTGTAAGGGCGCAGCAATATTTATTTATAAATTATAACTCGAACTAATTATAAGTATAAGTAGATCACGTTGCACCTTTGGTTGCACCTTAGACAGACAAAAACCGATAGCATTACCATTGTAATCATTTTATTGAATGATTTTATTAATTATTTTATTTTATTTTTAATTATTTTTTTTTATCATTATATTATTTTATGTGTACATAGGAATGAGATCTTATGACACAAAAAACACTAAATTGTTGACCTATTGTTGATAAAATATAACTATCATTACTGAACATGACATTCGTGACCAAAATATCCAAGAAAGGTCAAACTGGTTATTTGTGATGTTTAATAATGCATTAGATTGTTTTGGTTGTTCTAGTACAATATTAACTCTTCTCTCTCTACTTAGGTAGGAGCCGGCTATATTGAGATTATATTGATTAGGAAATCAGGATCAGATAGGAGATCAGGAGATACTCTGACACAAAGTAAATATCGCAATTTTTACGCAACATCTAACATTTCAACAGCATCGCTCTAAACGTTGGCGGGAAACAAATTAAAATTTCACAAAAAAGAGCTTTACGCGCTGTAATTTAAGGTCAAGAAGGAGCGTGATCTCTGCGCTTGGGATAAAAATTATTTATTTGCGTGGGGCTGCAATTAGGGGGGCGGGCCTCCGGCGCACGACCTCTCGACCCGCGCCCCGGCCGACACGTTGCTAACTAACAAAGTAAGGGACTTCCAGTAGCGCAAGGCAATATTAGTACTGATTATTTTGAGGCTGGATGATGCTGTATAAGTAAAAAGGTTTTATTTTTCGTCATAATACTACGCGCTGGATTTATGTGATTACCAGAAGACCGCAAGAAGCGGCTATGCTGAAGCCTTAGAATTTTCACCCTATTTACCGTTTAAACCGAACAAACAACTAGAGATAGAAATAGATAGAGTACTCTTTCTTTTCATCATCTATCTATCTCTAACAAACATTATAAATGTTGAGTGTATGATAAAGTAAGTTATTTCATAGGCAACGCTTTATCACCAAATCGATTGCTTTTAGATAATACCATGTTAAGAGCAACTGATTGTGTACGGGTGAAGAACTTTATAACGAAAAACTATTACTTCCTCAACTCGATTTCCTGAATAAAGACCAAATAAACCATATCAATACAAATTTTAGAATTTTATATATACACATGCGCTACTGATGTAAATCTCCCGTGGTACGCCCTGCGTCCGCGCCGCCGCCGCGCCGGTCACTCGTCACAGTGACGGCCGGCGAAGGAATTTCAGATTGTGTTCCGATTTAATGTCTTCGACACGATTTCACCTGGTTTCCCCTACTCGTAAATAATTGATCAGGTTTGGCATATCGATGGTCATATGTTGACACCTCGTAACTCACATTTTTTACGAAATCAACTTACGCACATGAAAAAATTCGAATTAAAGCGCCAAAACTAAGAATTGTTAACTAGTAATCCAATGAAAATGTCACTCAAGCATTTTTTTCTAGAGTTGACACCTCACAGTTTCATGTATCAACCTGCTCACACTTACAAGCTGATACGAGTTGTCAATACTTGCGATGAACGTATGGGCACCAACTTTTTAAGCACTTAACCTTATGATTTGTTATTAAAAGAGTATGCTAAGAGTTTTCATCATCATCATCAGCCTATGTTAGTCCACTGCTGGACATAGGCCTCCCCTAATGAGCGCCATAGCGCCCTGTCTTCGGCTTGTTGCATCCAGCATCTGCCAGCAGTCTTTCGCAGATCGTCATCCTACCTGGCCGGAGGGCGTCCTACACTACGTTTACCAAGTCGCGGTCTCCACTCAAGAACACGTTTACCCCAGCGGTTATCGGTTCTTCGCGATATATGGCCGGCCCACTGCCACTTCATTTTGCTAATTCTCTGAGCTATGTCGATGACTTTAGTTCTCTGTCGGATGAATTCGTTACGAATCCTATCCTTCAGAGAAACTCCGAGCATAG
The DNA here is from genome assembly GCA_963931895.1 of Eupithecia pulchellata. Classification (NCBI taxonomy): domain Eukaryota; kingdom Metazoa; phylum Arthropoda; class Insecta; order Lepidoptera; family Geometridae; genus Eupithecia; species Eupithecia pulchellata. Next base: position 2,206,855 of record OZ007527.1, on the reverse strand, counting down.
CTCTTTCCATAGCTCGCTGAGCGACTTTGTACTGGTAGACCAACCCTATCGTGAGTGTCCACGTCTCAGCTCCGTAGGTCATGACTGGTAGGACGCACTGATTAAAAAATTTCGTTTTTAAACATTGCGGTATGGATGACGAGAAGACTCGACGTAGTTTACCGAACGCTGCCCAGCCTAGCTGGATCCTCCTCTTGGCTTCCTTCTCGAAATTGTTTTTACCCAACTGCAAAATCTGCCCGAGGTAAGTGTACTTAGAAACAATTTCGAGAAGGTGGCCATGTACGATCACCGGTCTTGGATCAATGTGGGCATTGATCATGATTTTGGTTTTATCCAAATTCATGCCAAGACCGATACATCGGGAGGCTGAAGCTAGACTGTCCAGCATCCGGTTCAGCTCCTCTAGCGACTCCGCCATTAAGACTATGTCATCAGCGAATCGCAGGTGTGAGATGTACTCGCCGTTTTTGTTGATGCCCTTGTCTTTCCAGTCCAGCGTCTTAAACATATCTTCCAACGCGCTCGTGAACAGTTTCGGGGATGTAACATCCCCCTGCCTCACTCCTCTGCGCAGTTGGATCGGTTTAGTCTGCTGGTCCTATACTCGGACACTCATCGTAGCGGCTTCGTAAAGACATCTCAGCACCTCGATATAACGATAGTCTACTTGGCATCGCTGTAAGGATTGAAGAACAGCCCAGGTTTCAACGGAGTCAAAGGCCTTCTCATAGTCCACAAAGGCCAGACACAGGGGCTGATTATACTCTTCGGACTTCTGTATAATCTGCCTCACTGTGTGAATGTGGTCTATGGTACCATATCCTCCGCGAAACCCAGCCTGCTCCGATGGCTGAAACTCGTCGAGTCTCCTATAACTCGTGAGAATAGCTTATAGACGTGACTTAGGAGCCAGATGGGTCTATAATATACATCCACCAAGTATGCAGATTTGCAAGCTCTTAAGAGTGTAATCCCTGCAGATTATCACCTTTTTTACGACAACTTACCACACCACTAAATAACGAAAATCTTCAATACATTATTTAAGTCTCTGTTGACTGCTCGTAACTCACTTATTCATAACATTTTGTTTTAAATAGTCTACTCGTAACTAATAGTAAATTCATTTTCTAGAAAATACCCCAAATGGACCCTCTATTTTTTGATTTCCTCATAAAAATAAACGAATTATATGCGAATTATCTACGAACTACATTTTTGTTTTATTTTATAATCATCTCTGGCAGAATCTAGAATGTTTTTTTTATCTACTGACAAATTTGACGTAAAACACTTACGAGGTGTCAACATTATGACCATCGATATATCAATTTTGCTGTGGAACCTATAGCCATAACATAGTATAAGTACGTTATGGGCAGAAACTCAGTGCTTCACTCACATCAGCAGTGTTCTTTTTACAAATTAATATTGTGCGATTCTTTATTTGAAAAAGGAGTCGTTCGTACCTACAGCTATTGAAAGATAGAAAGACAGATAAGATGAAAGCCATCCAATAGCTGTCCAGTAGCTATTGAAAGCTATCAAGGCCCTTTCAAAATCTGCGAATAAGTTTATAATTAGTAGCAGGCCCATAAATGAGCTTTTCCAAACGGCCAAACAAAGGACATTAGCGCTATAAAATAAAGGTGTAATGGCTAAAAACTATTTTTTTTTAAAAACCGGTCAGACGCTGAGATTTACCGATACTAGAAATATAAATTGCGATCATTTATTTTACATGATGTATTTTTTTTTTAATTTTATATTATTATATTATTTTTATAACATATTTTACTAATTTAATTTATGACAGTCATGTAATGTAGGTTTATACTTATTAATTTTTGAATTTAGCCAGGCAAGATTTTGATGTGGCAAAACATTAGATACCATACAAATTTTCCTAAGGACGCTTCCGGTAGTAATCCAAATCTATATTTGCTATCTTTATTAGCTGTTGCATAATATTATGCAACAGCTAATTTTTTTATATTTTCTTATCTTCTTAATTTAGGCTGTTAATTTTTGTTTACTTTTGCATAATCGTAAATTTTCTAGGCACTCACATAAAATAAATTCAATAAATCACGTGTTGAATTCTCGGGACCCGTTTAATTTTACTTATTGCAAAGTTGCGATGCAATTACGATAGGTACCTACTTATAAGCCGCATCGATATGCTCTTGCGCACGGTCGAATGCCGCCGATGAAATGTGGGCGAGGATCTCTCGCCACGCCAGGGAGGGAGTAAGGGTTTGGGCTTGGGGCGTTAATAGTTGAAGGTTTTTCGCTGGGTGCGGTGGTGAATCCACACTGAAGTTCTGTACTTAGTGTAGAACTTTTAGACAGTTTGTAAAAGTTCTAGACTAAGTACAAAACTTCAGTGGTATTATCCTTAATTTAGTCTTGATTTAGTTTATTATTTAAAAGAAACATTTACAACTAGCAAATTTGCTTGATTTAAAACGATAAGTAACTTTCATGCAACCATAGCTTAAAGAAAAACATAGTTTCGTTATTTTACCAACATATACATACAGTTTTCTTATTTATATCGTCTATTATAATTGCTTACGTATATTTTAGTGAATGAATCATGGCCAAGCCATGATTAAAAAAGCGGGCCTGGGGACATTGTGTGCACTCTAAGAGAGGCTGCACAGACACGATGGGATGGATAAACCATGTTCATGTTGTTACGTGTGGCACGATCTGCTGAGCTGGAGCACGTTTGTAACAAACAATTCCGTGTCAGCTCACACAGAGGCCCGTCCCATTGCCATTGGGATAAAAGAGATTTTGGGAGAGCAGCATCGGGGCAAGCACTTTGCCAAGCCGTTTGAGCTTCGTCTAAAAATGAAATTTTAAATGAAAATCCAGGTAGTGCCAAATCAGGCTTTAAAATATTATAAATATTTTAGGTGTATTTTTTAAACTACATCTTGTCAATAAATAAATAAAATTTCTCATCGATATTTTGATAAGTAAAATATATACAAAATATGTAGAACTAATATGATAAGTAATGCCACCTATGGCGTTCATTAGGGGAGGCCTGTGTCCAACAGTGGACTATTAAGGGCTGATGTTGTTGTATATAGAACTACAATTTTCTCCCCCGCCCCTTAATCCCTCCCTGGGCAGGATAACCCGGCTATCTGATGACGTCTCCTTCTTTTTGCGATGGCCCGATGAGAACTATCCGTGACGAACTCATTTACGTACCAAAGATTGAACATGGTTTATCGTGTTGCGCGTACGCATACGTCGAGAAATGAACGCTGTGGATAATGAGCTTCCGATTCTGGGAAGCAGGGGCAAGGTCTCGTTTACCCAGGTTCCTTACTTACTTAACTATGGGAATGAACTGCCCTACTCGTGTGAGACGGTAGATTTGCGCTCTGTATTTCAAGATGGTCATTGAAGTACAAACAGGGCCGTAGCCAGAAATACTATTCGGGGGGGGGTCGAGCCTTAGACCCGCCCGAGACAACATGCAACATCTTTATATATGTACTTATGCTAGTACCTACCCGGAGTTGTTTTCAACCAAGCACTTTCCAAAAAAAATCGATATAAAAATAATAACCATGGGTGGCGAGCGGAGCGAGCCGCGAATTTTTTCAGATTTTTCCGATGTTTTGTAAAAAAGTAGGCAAAAGTGTGACAATAGATGTGACAGCTAGCCCTAAATATCATCAATATATGGTCATTTTGGAGATTGGAGATTGGTATGCCAGCAACAAAGAAAAAAATGTGAGAAATACAAAAAATAAATAATTTCGAGTGTCATTTTTGGGGTGACAAAAAAGTTAGTAGTATTAGTTAAGGGGTAGGTATAACAATTCACATTATTATGAGAGAATGGCGAGCGAAGCCAGCCGCCAATTTTTTTACATATTTTCGGCAGGCTGATAAAAATGAGTAAATGGCTATAGAATGATCGGCGAGCGAAGCGAGCCGCCAAATTTTTTACATATTTTCGGGAGGCTGATAAAACTGACCGAAAGTATACAGAATGAACGGCGAGCGAAGCGAGCCGCAAATTTTTTACATATTTTCGGCAAACTGATAAACATGACCAAAAGGCTACAGAAGGAACGGCGACCGAAGCGAGCCGCAATTTTTTGTGCGACCTTTCGGATGATCTATAAAATAGAATCAAGAGTGACAAAAGATTATGATTAGCGAACCCTGAAACTTTTAGAGCCAAAATTATAACAGTGTGTGGAGTGACCGCCGATATTTTGTTGTGATTGCGGCCGCTGAAAATTTTTGAGAAATTGTGGCATTTTCGCAAGGTTGTTAAAAAGCTTAGAATAATTCCGAATTAACGGCGAGCGGAGCGAGTCGCGAAATTTTTTGTGACCTTTTCGGCCGTTAATAAATAGTTTAGAAAAGTATGTTATAAATAAATACATGACAGTAAACGGAGAAAGCAATTCAATTACGGAACGACAACAAAATAGGTCTATTGATTTATAAAATTAAAAGTAATGTCGTGATCTGCCTGCCTAGCTGGAATCGGCCGTAAATGAATGCGATGCGTGCACCCAGCTCATTTAAAATGTAGACGAATTTTGTCGAAAAAAAGTTTGAGTTTTCAAAAGATAATAATTTAAAGAAATATTTAAGTTCTTACATACAGTACAATGTATGTAGATACACAATAGGAATCGCATGACATGGTGCGCGAGCGCGCCCCGTCCGCCACCGACAACTCAGAGCGCGCTGTTGTTAATCGGAGACGAAATGAGACTTTTTTAGTCGTCGTAAGAGTTTTTAAGAGAGAATAGCTATTTAAAGTAAGCCGCACTTTCCACGTAGGAGTACGTATCCGAGAAAATTTTACCTATTCAAGTTTGATTTTTAACGGTGCCTCACAGTTCGGGGGGGTTTGAACCCCCAAACCCCCCCCGGGTTTGAACCCCCAAACCCCCCCCCCGGGTTTGGGGGTTCAAACCCCCCCCTCCCTACGGCCATGAGTACAAATATTCTTTATTGCACACCAAATAACACGGAGATACAGGAAAGGAAACGGCAAGAAAGGAACGCAATTATTAGGGCTGGTCTAGCACCTTAGGGGTCATTAATGACGCAATGTTTTTTAAAGCAACATTTAACACCCCCCTCGGACTCCCAAATACGGAGTCCCAAAACCTCAAAATGGTTGTAATGCAGGTATAATCTTATCTATATCTATGTTCTAGAAAATTAAACACTGTGATATAATGTCTGCCTATGAAATACGTGTAATCTTCGAATCACACCGTAAACGTCCCCCTTTTAATGGAAGTCCTCTGAAAGCTGAATAAATAAAAGAACTCACTGTGAACTCTCCTGAAGAAGCTCTTCATCCTCCAGGCTGGGGGGCGACGGGCGGCCGGCGTGGCACGAGCGCGCTGGTGTAATGCAGAGCGTGTCCGCGGCGTCACGCGTCGCTGCCTGCGACTGAACCGGCATGGGGTGGATAAACTCTATGTGGTGCCTTATGTGTGTACACTCAGCCTAATAAATACATATGTATCACTGAGGTTCCCTTGAGTAGTAGCTTCATAAGCTGTTGGTAGGATGATAATAATTTTAGGACTATTTTACTTACTCAAAATCAAAATCAAAATCAAAGTGCTTTATTTCCTTTAGACCTTACAGGACTCTTGGACACGTCACAAAATACAAGTTAAATAAGAAATAACAAGTACGACAAGTGCGAGTGTAACTCGCGCGCCGAGGGTTTTGAGCTTTTGTCGTTTAGGTAGGTACGTATATATTGACGACCTGTTAGCGCGGTGGGCTTACAACGCAGGAGGTTGCGGTTTGATTCCCGCCTCGGGACTAATATTTGTAAGATCTGCAGATTATTTGTTCGAGTGTTCTAGTCCTTTTCTACGTACACAAAAATAAATCATCTAATGTGATACTTATTATATACTTTATTAAGTATAACAGATATCGTAGTAGTACGAATTACACAAGCTTGCTTAGCTTGTCGCTAAATGATGTTGTGTGGATTATCCAGGATACATTACTCTTCTCATATTTTTTGGAGCACGGTGGAATTCGTGAATTCAATAATCTTATTATCTAAATATTCTTCGAGCGCAGTGGAATACATTGGGTATGGACTTTAAAAATTTTGATAACAACGGTTTCGTGGCGCTGTGGAACCCTACTATTACAGTTACTACAGAGATTAGTGGGTAGGTAAGTGGGTTGGTACCTACAATTATTTTTTCGACTTTTTTCTACGTATTTCACTAAGTATGAAACTTAGACGATTTTTAAAACCTGTTTTGAATTGTCGAAATCCATACCTTTGATTTGATATTGCTCTCAATGAAATAGCCCCCATTGTATGAAAATTCGTTTTTTGACCATATTTCGAAAAGTATTGTTTTCACAGACTTCTCTATATTTTTCCTGTAAAATATAGACCTATATCTACAAACGCTTAGTACATTTTATATAGATCACTCTGCTATCTTCGGAGATAGAGGGGGGGGGGAACGGTCAAATTTTCGACCTTTTTCAAAATATTTCGAAAAGTTTAAAACCTATCGAAATTTCAAAAACTGCATTAAAATGTACAAACTGATACCTTTCATTTGATACCCAACTCGGTGGGGTAGTCACCCCTTTAGAAATTTTTCCCGCCCTTTTTTGACCATATTTCAAAAAGTATTATTTTTACAGACTTCTCTATATTTTCCCTATAAAATATAGATCAATACCTACAAACACTTGGTACATATCAAATCGATCGTTCTGCAATCTTCGGAGATAGAGGGGGGGTACCGGTCAATTTTTCGACCTTTTTCAAAATATATCAAAAAGTATAAAATCTATCGAAATTTCAAAAACTGCATTGGAATGTACAAACCAATACCTTTCATTTGATACCCAACTCGGGGGGGTATTCACCCCTTTAGAAATTTTTCCCGCCCTTTTTTGACCATATTTCAAAAAGTATTATTTTTACAGACTTCTCTATATTTTTCCTATAAAATATAGATCAATACCTACAAACACTTGGTACATATCACGTCGATCGCTCTGCAATCTTCGGAGATAGGGGGGGGGGAACGGTCATTTTTTTGACCATTTTCAAAATATTTTAAAAAGTATGAAATCTACCGAAATTTCAAAAACTATTTTGAAATCTACAAATAAGTACCTTTCATTTGATACCACTTTCGACTTTGTACGTTCCATTTAAAATTTCGATTTCAAAATTTGTATGGAAAATCTTCATTTTGATTTTTCATTTATTTTTCTATAAATATGTGCGGGCGCACAAAATGTATTATTATTTCAAATTTCAAGTCAATAGCTGCAGTAGTTTCTGAGATATTAAGGATTCAAAACACAAAACAGACCCAAAGCGATTTCATAAGGGTTTTGCAACCGATGGCAAAACCCTAAAAATGGGAAATAAAGTGATCACTTTGATTAATTGTTCACTTCAATCTTTTTTAGGTAAAGTAAAGAAGCGAACAAGAAACCTTAACCTTGTTAGATTGTTAGTTTTAGAGTTACTTACTTACTACTTCAGTTTTCTTGTGAACTAAATAAATTATTTTCTTTCTTTCTTTAGTACATACCTAAATGATAATTTAAGTTATTGAAGTTTTTATTGTATTTATTTTTTTAATGTTTAGACTGAGATTTATTTTTATTCATGTACTATGTTTTATTTTATCAAAATGCTTTATGGACTGTGATCTGAAATAAATGAGTGAATAATAATAATTAGGAGGAAGTTTCTTCGCTTCGCTTGTAAACTGTGGCTATACCTACTGCGTTAATATCATCTTTCCTTTAAGAAGAACTTTGCTGCGTTACTTTATTAAACTGTGGGTATGCTGCGTATTTCTTATTAACCGACTGTTTCTTTTAAGTGCTTGGTAAAAATAAGAAAATTAATCAGTATTTTATTCTAATAAGGATACTACATTAATCTCTTTGATTTCTTTTCTTTTTCTTTTCTTTCATTCTCCTATAAGGATACTAGCAGTCCCCCCCGGCTTCGCACGGGTATTTAACAAAAAATTCAACACATCTAACACGTTGACTTAAATCATTGAAGTTATTATACTGACTGATCCCTAACTTTTTTGAAAATATTCTATAGCCTATTTTTATAAGGGATAATGTAGGATTCTAATGGTGAAATAATTTATCAAATCGAGCCAGTAGTTGCAAAGCGTTAGTTTCAAAACAAATAATGAAAAATTTCCTCTTTATAAGGTTATTATAAATTTAAAGCATATATATATAATCTTTATCCAGCGGAAGAACAGCGTCTTTGCCAAAATATTCTTTACGATTAGATACTCTATCTATACTATACTAGAGTATTACCTACATGCCTCTACCTTTAGCGTCTAAAAAATCACTTCATTTGAAATTATCTTCATCATTTTCCGAGCGCATCCTAGTTTACACATTTTAAAACATCAATAGATTTTTGTTGAGCTGACAGTACCGACGCCGGAGATACGGTGTCAAGTTCACCACAAAGTTTGTGCATAGGGTGCTTTGAGTATTTACAACTTTATTAATTAACTTATTAACTTTATTTATTTAGTTTTATATACTCAACTAGAGGGTATATGTGCCCGAGCTGCAAGCAGCTCGGGGGTTGTGCTTCGCCTTAGGCGGCCTTATCGTCGTAGGAGTTGTAACTTTTCATAACCTAAAACGTCTTTGATTTGATGGAAATCGGTACCCATGTGTAAAATCTGCGATTGTAAACTGTCAGCCATCTTGGATTTGAAAATGGACATCTTTTTCGTAATCTACGTGTTTGATTTAGTCGAAAACGATATCCATATTATGTGGGTGTTTGGTCACATAGCAAGGCTCGCTTCGCTCGCCTTGCAGTGTGACAGTTGTCGAATTGCGGTTCGCTTCGCTCACCGCAATCCGACCCTCCTCATGGGGAGTAGTGGGGGTCACAGCACGGCTCGCTTCGCTCGCCGTGCTAATCCCCTTAGTCGCATTGCAGCTCGCTTCGCTCGCCGCAATGCTCCACGCCTGCTGGAAGAGGGGGGTCACAGCAAGGCTCGCTTCGCTCGCCTTGCAGTGTAACAGTTGTCGAATTGCGGTTCGCTTCGCTCACCGCAATCCGACCCTCCTCATGGGGAGTCGTGGGGGTCAAAGCACGGCTCGCTTCGCTCGCCGTGCTGTTCCCCTTAGTCGCATTGCAGCTCGCTTCGCTCGCCGCAATGCTCCCCGCCTGCTGGAAGAGGATGGTCGTGGTAGGTCACAGCACGGCTCGCTTCGCTCGCCGTGCTGTTCCCCGTAGTCGCATTGCAGCTCACTTCGCTCGCCGCAATGCTCCACGCCTGCTGGAAGAGGGGGATCACAGCACGGCTCGCTTCGCTCGCCATGCTGTTCCCCTTAGTCGCATTGCAGCTCGCTTCGCTCGCCGCAATGCTCCACGCCTGCTGGAAGAGGGGGGTCACAGCACGGCTCGCTTCGCTCGCCGTGCTGTGACCCCATTGCAGCTCGCTTCGCTCGCCGCAATGCTCCCCGCCTGCTGGAAGAGGATGGTCGTGGTAGGTCACAGCACGGCTCGCTTCGCTCGCCGTGCTGTTCCCCGTAGTCGCATTGCAGCTCGTTTCGCTCGCCGCAATGCTCCACCCGAAAAAAAAGGTCAAAATTTGGCCAATTTTCGGTTTTTTATTAAAAAAGGGGGTCTAGGGGGTCAAAGGGTTCAAACTTTTTTTGGCGTTCAAAATGACTTTTTCTCCTCTACATGACTGTGAAAAAATTTTTCTTCTAGGTCGACCCGTTTGGGAGATACAAAAAGGGGGGGTGAAAATGGGCGTGGAGGGGGGGGGGGTGTTTTTTTTTATTCTCCAACACGAGAAGGAACCCTCTATACGACCCCTTAATCCAAAATTTTCTACAACGACTCTTTCCGGTAGCAACTTCAAAAGGGGGGGGGGTCTGGGGCAAAGGGGGGGAAAAGTTTTTACCTGCCTTTGAACCATTTGACCCCCTCTATACAACCCAACAAAAAAGAACATTCAGTATGGCTCTGTTTGGGAACCCCCCTAAAGGGGGGGAGAAGGGGGGGCAAATTTGGAAAATTCGGAATTTTCCCTAGGTCCCCCCGACACCCTCTATACGATTCCGTAAAAAAAACCATACCTCCCCCTCCACCATCAAGGAGAACAATTATGTCAGTCAATCAGTCAGTGGTAATTAAGCTATATATAATATAAAGATAGCGTTGTAAAGGCGTCATACTAAAAGTTGCCTCAATCACTCGTTTGCTACGCCAATAGAACAATGGCATCGCTGATTTGCCCTAGCGAGCCTCCTTTCTTCGTCAACACTATAATCCATCTATATACATATTTATAAAAAATATATCGATACATGTAATAATATTGTATTAAGTATATCAGTCTTATAGTATTCATAACACAAGCTTTACTTAACTCGGGGCTTAACCGACTACTAGGTGTAGGAGGCTCAAGGAATTGGTTGTTGAGATAAATATATTATATATATTTATCTCAACGATAAATATACATACATTATGTAAATAATGCTGGACAATCCAAACCATATTATCTAGCCCCAAGCCACAGATAACATAATACCCCAAGCTAAGCAAAGCTTCTGTTAATATAGTTAATATAATATATTACATAGAAGGATATTTTTAGTATACCTACATACACCAGCAACACGGGCCCCCGGCGGACCGGAGTTGCTTTATGCCTACATAGAAATCGACCAGAACACCCGGAACTATTTTCGTTTATTTACCATTTTTTCTGGGATGAGTCACCCCGTGACCACGACACTGTGTAAACCTGCTGAAACGTCGGGAAAAATAGGTAAATAAACGCGAAAAATACACGTTTAAACAGTACTAATAATTAAGTCCAGTTAAGTCAAGCAGCCCGTCGGAGTGGGCACCTAGATACCTAAGTATGTAGGTATAGTATACCGAGGTATACCTACTGCAACAAATACCGTCATACCTTCCGATCTAATGTGAGCTGTAGAGCGAAAAGCATAATGCACCGGGGCGGCGGCGGTGTGGTTGTGCTCAGCGGAGCGCGTTTCCTTTCGTGAAGCCACAGTTTTAAATATGATAATGTTTAGCAAAGCAAGGGTTTGCTAAAGATGAATTGGGAAATGGGGACAGCGAGTTTTGGCTCTGATCTGGTGTTAGCTAACGACTTATTATCACTAGTAAATATAGAAAACGAATGGTCCGCCCCGTTTCGCACGGGTATTTAACAAAAAAATATTTTTTCATACGAAACCCTAAGTTTTTTGAATAATTATATTCTATAGCCTATGTTCATCACGGAAAATTTAGGATTCCAATGGTAAAAGAAGTATTAGTAAAGATACTTTATTATACCACAGAAAAAAGGAAACAATACAAACAGACATGCAGTAGTAAGGGAGTGCATATAGTAAGGGATAAAGGGCGGCGTTAACGCTATAAGCGATCTCTTCCAAGCAACCTGGGGATAAACTGGACAAGAAGGAGCAATATATGGTGGCACTTAATTAAAACAAAATAATAATAATATACGAATAGGTACGTAACTACCTATAATATATAATACCAATTAATAATAGTAATATCAGGAATCAATTCAATTCGTTTCTTATATTTTGACATATTAATATGACAGATTTATCTCATGCGTACCCGAACAACCTATATGGCGCGGCGGGCGAAGATCAGCCTGTGAAGGAGGTTGCGGGTTCAATTCTCGCCATGGGACAAATGTTTGTACGATCTGCAGATATTTGTACCGGGTGTTCTCGTCGTTTTCTATGTATTTTAAAAATATCTATCTTTGTTAGATATTGTCATCCATAACACAAGCACTCCTTAGCATATGGAACTAAAAGACTGTGTGGATTGTCCGGCATTATTTTTCTAACTTTTTTCTTACTAATTAACTCGAGTACATATTATAATCTAAAAATACCTACTGGACCTATGTCTTTATTTAGAATCCTACTTTTGATTAGTCAGACCGTTACCAAGTGCAGTGCGTAGGATGGAATCATCCTAATATAGGAGCACTGGACGTTCAAACACATGCTAATAACGCAGTGGGCGAAGGTAAACCTCCTTAAACTAATAAAATGTGCATAAAAACTTTTAGTTAAGACCTACTTGCTGGTGGAATTGCGACGAAGATAGCAACAAGGTCGGAACATAGGCTAGGTACCTACCTACTTTATCTTAGTGTTAAGTATCCATAGACTAGTTAGGATAGCTACGGCGCGGCGCAAGGCGGCGAGTTTTATTATTAAAATATCTATGGCGGGGCAACGGATACGCTGATCGAACCCTTTACTTTACATTATGGCTTTTGGCAGTTTTTGATTGATCTCTGAAGGAAAGTTCTTCCTTCTTTGGTTTTGAACGTGTCAATTTTTGTTCAGTAATCAACACGGGGCGTGATTTTTTACGTCCAAGTTAAAATCATAATCAATCCATTTGTCATTTACGAACATATTGTTATTTTCTTCGATAAGAGATATTTTATATTCTCCGGTAACTCCCTACAAATTATCAGCAAATAAGAGCTAGGCAACAAGGATGAATGTTTCATGGAGGTAGGATCAATACTTACGTTATAGAGGGTAGGTCAATAATATTTTTATCCGATATTGTTCATAATAAACTACAAAAATGGAGAGGATGTCTAAAGCTGAAAATCTAACAGTAGACTTCAGCACTTCCCTCGGCACATCCAGGGCTGGGGAAGTTTTGTATTCCACCACGAGCTTTGCAGATTCCACGTCCAGGTTGAGCAAAACCCAGACCTACTCGTTCATGGCGAACCGGCTAATCTACAAGATTATTGAAAACGGTGTCGACGTCACTCCCGATAACGTAGTGGACCCTGACTACGTCACCATGGAGGATACCTTCTCGCACGCAGCATTCGAAACCAAAATACGTATCAAAAGCGAAATAGCTCTAAGAATCTCTAGATCAAAGACGAATAGATCCACAACAGACACCGGTATGAGAGTTTATGCAACTACGATCGACCTTGACGATATACATATCGATCACACAATGAACACCGAGGAGGGTTACCCGCCAGACGCCGCCGATCTCGAAGTCGCTCCCTCCGCCTTTTATTTACCGAAGCTCTATCCTCCAATGTCGTATCCACCTCAAATTAAAATAACTTTAAAAGAAACAGAAACATGTTTTCTGTTCGATTTACCTTGTTGCTCGTTAGAAAAGGGTACTGCGGAAGCAAACAAAGTGGAAGAGGATAATGAATACTACCAGTACATTACGGTGGGTAAGGGCCGGAACCGCAAGATGATCAACGAGGAGACACAGACCGAGTCCTGCGTTACGCAGACGCGCCACACGCTGGCCGTACGGCCGCAGAAGAAGAATGCCATCGCCTTCGCTTCCTTGTGGGACATGCACGATACATACGCGCGTCTTGCGAACATCAAAGAAGAGGAACAACCTGACGAAATGGTGCTCTATCAGACAGCTGATCCAAATTTTCTACGAAAGAAGAAAAAGAAGGTGGTTACTGATTCGAACAGCAAAAGTTTCGAGGAAGTAAGTAAGACACATGCGTTCAACGATGCAGTTATGCTAACGGAACGAGTTCTAGCCACTTTTAAATTCACGGATGCCCAGAAAGTGTTCCGAGGGTTGCTGAAAATGGACCCGTTATCCCTAGATTTAGTGTACATCTACACCATGACTCCGCTCTGGACTTTAGAATGCGAAGACACGGCTAACAGGCCGATCACAAGTATCGACTTCAATCCGAAAAACGAAAATATTCTAGCAGTCGCTTATGGCAAGTACACTTACGCGGAGAATCACACTGGGATGGTCTGCATCTGGTGCACGAAGAACCCCAACGAGCCGGAACGTATCTACCGCTTCCAGTATCCTCTTACTTCTGTCTCCTTTTCCGAAAACAATCCTAGCTGGCTGGCTTGCGGCTTTGCAAACGGCGACGTCCTGATACTGGACATAGTATCGTACCACGTGAACACGATCGCCCACAGCAAACGCGATACGAACCCGTGCTTTGATAACATATGGGTCACAAGTTGGCGCAGTGTCGACAAACACACAGAGTACGTGATGACGGCCTGTCAAGACGGGAGGATCAACCGCTTCACGAACACCAAGACCCACGATTTTATATGCGCGCCCATGATGAGAATTTCTGCTGTTGAAGGTAAGCTAAAAGGGTTGGAAATTGCCAAGACATGCCTAAAATACGATGTGCCTATCACGAGGTATCCAGCAGCTCTATGTATGAAATGGCATCCGACGATAGATTCTGTATACTTCGTGGGAACGGACGAAGGGTGCATACACAAATGCTCTGTTCACTACTTGAACCAACACATAGATGTTTTCCGAGCACACGCAGGCCCTGTCTACGGAATGGAGTTTTCACCTTTCATGAACAACATGATGGTGTCCTGTGGTGCGGATGGATGCATCCGCATGTGGCTGGAAGGAATGGATGACGTCATCATGACGCTCAACTGTTCAGCCGCTGTGTACGGCATCGCTTTCTGTCCTATCAACGCGACTATTCTGATATCTGTAAGCGGCAATCAATTGTCAATCTGGGACCTACGGAGGAAGACCCACATCCCATGCGCGGAGTATACATTCCCTAACAACACAGTACTGACGTATGTGAAGTTCTCCGCGTCAGGTGACAATGTGTTTGTTGGAGACACGACCGGAGTGATCCACACCTTCCATTTGGTAGATACTCCTATTCCTCCGTTTTACCAGCGACAGATGCTAGACGATGCGATTAAGACCGCGCTCTGTACGCGTCCGCATTTACTCAGGCAACTTAGTAAGCTCGAAAAGTTCCACTCGAGAGATAAATAAGTATATATAGACTTTAATACTTAGATTCTTGTGTTCTTTTAGGATTATAATTAGGTAAATGTTGCGTATTGGAATATTTTATGCACTCCATTGAACGTAAATATATTTTTGATGTTTTTTTGTATGAACTTAGGCACTTATTTTAATTTGTTTGACAGATTTCTAATCTATGTTATTAAATTATGTAAAACTCGATTTTTAATTGATATTGAATTGAATGAAAGTTTATTGGAATGGATAATATATAATAAAATAAATCAATAAAACAAATCTTTTTTTGTTTAATTGATCAACAATGTAATAATTTTATTTACTAAAACTTTTCAATAAACATTTTTATTATTATAATAACGTTTCATAGGTTTATATAGGTCGCTTCAAGTCGCTTGATTTCATAAGAGAAGAGGTTATAGCAGTAGTAGAAAACCTTTATTAAAACCTCACCTAAGTTGTTAGTTTATTTAAAATAAAATTAAGGCAATGTAGGTACTATTAAATAAAGAATTATCTATCTATCTATCTACTATTTTACGCAGGTGAAACAAACAGGTGGACCACGCAGACATGGACGCCGTAACTAGGTTTCTGCTCAATCCGTTTGAGTCGCTCTGTGACCATATCGTAAATTGCCTTCTTCTGATAATGACCATGTTGTGGAGTGGCCCACTTCTTGAAGGACCCAGTCCAACGTGGGGCGATATTTGGATTTGATCACTTCTTTATTTTGCTGCCTATCAGCTGTACGCTATCGGACATCAATAAAGAGATTCTATTACGGTAAGGTAGGTAGGAACACTCGATTTACCTTTTTTGAAATACCTAATTCGATCTATAAGGAAAAAACTACTTAGAGGATATATTTTATTATTGTTCAATAATGGAGAATTTTTTTCTTAGCAAGATTAAATCGACCAATATTTTTAAAAAAATCAAACTTTTTTTTAAGGTTATTTTACTAACAAAGGCACAACGACTGTGCTCAAAAGGATCAACAGGATTTTGATAGAGATCGCTGGTGAATTTGGAAACAGTCACTGCTTTCTATAGCGAAGAGTTCACTGGCAAATAACTTCCGCAATTTCTTGTAGAAGTCAATTGGGTAAGGCCGCAGAATTTGCCACTTTTAAAAAAAGAAAATTGTCTCCTAGGTTCATCATAAAATAAAACAGACTGTAACACTGATCTCATAATAACTTCTTTCAGTTATATTTTATCTAATTTAGGATATTTTAAACAGATTATGGTGAACTATCATGTTAAAACCCCAATCTGAATATTTAAGGGCCCCAATTTTAGATAAAAAAAGTGATGTCTTTGATGGTAGACTACTTACTTGTCGCTTTTTTTTACCTTTATATAAAGAGTCTACTGAGCAGTTTTCATTTATTCTAATTGTCTAATTGTTGAGATACAAGAACATGGTTTTAAACTATTGAAAACATGCATTAATCAATGATTTATAAACATTTAAACATTTGTCTCCTTTATTTCACTTCTACGTTATTGTTTTCTTCGTTACCGGTATTTCGAGACACAAGCATATAAATGTAATTTTTAGTAGAAATTGGGAATGATTATGGCAACACCAAGTATCCAGGCCAAGAAAAAAATAAAAAAACGCCATCATAATCGTGACAACATTGCGACAAGTGGATGATCTGTGTTTCGTCAGCAAAAATCAAGTGTTTTTTGGTGGAATTAAAGGTAAATATCGACTTTTTAACTATTTTTTATGTAAAACTATGTGTCGAAATGGAAAATGTAGATGATAGTTTATAGATTAATTCCAAATTTGGCTTAATTTAGAAATTATAACCTATAAAACTCTTGAAAATGAAGCTTCTACGTTACTTAACCGTTACTTCTATGTTACTGGTAACAAATATTCTACGTTACGTAACGTAGAAGCATTGTAAAGACTAGTGCATACTGTTAATTTCGCTAGTTATTATAAAATCGTCGGAATAAAAAAATGCTACAGTGAGGTCTTTTCAAAATGACATTTGTAGATAAGAAAAAATGATTTTCTATATTACCGATAGTTGGCGTACAAGAAAAAATATCTGTCAAAGTCATTTCCAATAAAAAATAATTTTGAAATATCGAATTTACATAACAAATATTTTTTGACAGACTAGCCATCTGTTGAAGCCATGGGAAACCTTTGGAACCAAAAAGGTCACCTTGAAAAGACTTCGTTAGCGAAAAATGTTCATATTATTAGTGTTCAGTCTGATTGATTACAATACATAAAAATGATGCAAAAATATTTTTTTAAGGACTTATAACTGTAGAATAAACTAAGTGACTCTCGTTTCTTGTTCCTGGAATTTAAAAAAGAATTTGTTACCATTTAAAATAAAGATTTTATTATTACCGTACCCAGTAGTTTTTTTTTATCTTAAGCATCAGTATGACAAGCTTAACAAAGCAACACCGTTACTTTCGCGTTACTTTAGTGTTACTGTAACGTAGAATATTCTGCGTTACTATACGTTACAAAGTGGCAAAATTCACGGCCTCACCCAATTGGCGACTGTTTCCAGTGAAACCATTTTTTTTTCTATTGCAAACATGTGGGATTTTTAGCTAGTTCGGCAAACCACTAAATATTGCAGAAATCCATTCGCGCCAGCGTTCACATTTACACGATAGAAGTCGCTTGAGCAAGTCAACTACCGCAGTGGACTTGGTGACTAAAATGCCAGTAAATACGCATCCGTGCATCCATTAACCCCATTAACCTTTGCATGATCAAGGATAAACCAATGACAAAATCATTATAAACTAGCTCATTTCCTCTGCTTTGCATGCAGTAGGTAAGGGCGGACCGTGCAAAGGCGATGATAATTAGGAGAGAATGCTAATGCACCTAGCATTGCGCTATGTGGATTGTCATAAATATTTAAGAAAATTATTATTATTATTAATTTCCTTTGTTTTTTCTTCTTTTCACATACAAAGCCCGAGAGCAGTGTAGAGAAGACAGATGTCTCGGTTACAGCCAAGGTGAGTATGCGTTCTGATGAATAACTTAGGCATGAACGGACATGTTTTTATCTCGACAAGTAAATAATCAAAGGTTTTTATATTACTAAAGCAAATAACGCAGTTACGTACGTGTAGGTACGTGTTTATATTTTGTGCCCAATAATCTTTTTTGTGTCTGTCATCATCTTCATATTATTCGTGAAAGGAGAGTAAGTAAATAATGGTAATCTACACAGCGTAATCTACCACCAAACAAGCGTTGCGTTGCGTTCCATTTTAAGCGTTGGTTAGTATTTTACCGACTTCCTACTTCTAAGCCGTAGGTATATCTGTTAGTTACCTACTAGTATATCTGATATTGATATACCTCACGAAAACGAAAGCTCAATCCCGAAACAAATTCTTAGGGAACGTTATAGGATGGATGTACCGGTCTAGAACCAGCTAAGGACAAATTTTCACTTTAACATTTTGTTATTTAGGTTAGGTGCGAGATTTGCTCATAGTTTAATATTCATATTAAGCTTTGTTTTATTAAAGTTAATATTAGAAAATAAGAATGCTGAATTCCTCTTGTTTTTTATTTTTATTACGTATTTAAGTCCAAAAACTGGAATGTACCCTATTTTGACCAGCCAGCCCCAGTAGTTGACAAGTTTTGTACCAAAAGTTGACCATTTTCCAAAAGTAGTCTTAGATGCGTACCCTTGAGCGTTAGATCATTAAAAACAGGATAAATTAATGGAATAATTACCTCGTTAGGTATATACAGAACAAAAACTAAAAAGAAAACGGCTTATATAATAATAATCAACTTTATTCTTAAGACTCATTGAGATCAATCAAATTAGCATTTTCAGTCTTATTAAATTAGGAACAATTGAATTAATACTAAACAGGTAAGTATCCTACATTTTCTTATTATCACATAAACAATCACAAATAATTATTTTATAAGAACTAGACATAGTTTTTGGTTTAGCAATCATTATCTAATAACGAAGGCACATCTACAGAACTTCGACGACCTGGAATTCCGTTCTTGAATGGAGTTTGCCGATTGTCTGTTTTTATTATTTTGGTGACTGTTTCTATTAAATGCTCTTTTTTGATAGGGATTCCTTTTTTAGCCATTGCATTTATCCACCGACTTAGTAATTTTTCTTCATTAGGTGTTAATATTGTTGGCGGCCCCATTTTTCTTGGTATTGGGTTTCTCATTTTTAATTTATTGATAATTGTTGAATGGGGAATGTTATATTTACGGCATGTTTCTCTAATTTTATTTCCTGAATTTAATTCTTCGATTGCTTTATAAACATCGTCCTCACTATACTGAAATAATTTCTTCTTTGGTGGCATATTTAATCTAAAACGAACAAAAATCTTATTTGAAAAAAGCTGGTCAATCACAGGAACAATTTATATTCTTTACGAAGTCCCAATGTCAAACCACTGGTCAACGAATGGAACCAACGCGATTCAAACCTTAAATACTCAAGCTGTGTCAATTAACATACCAAAGCTGTGAAAAGACAAAAAATAACCAAGACAAAAAAAATATCCATCGGCCCCAGCCGTTGACCAATTGGTCAATTATAGGAACATCGAGAAAAATCATGTCCTGTAGTTAACCAGTTCAAAAAACTAGAGAAATATAGTAGTTAGACCGAAAATTACTTTGAAATCGTAAATATAAACTTAAAATCATTACAAAAATCAATAGTCAGAATAAAGTTAATCAAAAAACAATCCAAAAACAAATAAAATTGTCTCACCTGTCAAATCCCGCGCACTATTATAATGGCACCCAAATGAGCAGTGTCAGTGACAAGCGGAAGTAAATCGAAATTTTAAGCTACACTGTTTGTCTCATTCCAACGGCAAGGTGATTGGTTGGTTTGGTTTAGATGATTTAACAATTTAGCCAACATAAAGAATGCCGATAATGGCGGGAAATCTTAAAATTTAAACTCAATGCCGCAAGTGGTCAACCACCGGTGTCTGGTCAACAACAGGCACGACCATCCTATATAATTTTTTTCGTCGCTGCGCCACGGAGGTCATCATACAAATAGAAAGGCCTTTAAGGACAGTGAAATTACACGGGTTTTACCTAATAATAGTAATAAAAATTAAGATTTTGATCAGGTTTCATACTCAATTTACTGCACAATTAAGATCATCTCAATTAAATGTAATCTTTCTGTATTTAGAGTAGGTAGTAGTAACGTTACATACAATCAATCGCATAAATTCGCAATCAGATGATATAAGCAGATATAATTAATTATAGCTTCAGGTACAAAAAGATGCTCAACAAATGACTGGATGCATTATTTCAAATTCACCAATATGTTGCACAGCGCTTCGAATCCTTTTACAATAACGTTAATTGTATTATTCTCTATGTACTTCATACAAATAATATGTTTAACCAATCATGCCTTGGAAATCGTTCCGGAACGCGTCGAAATTACTTATGGAAATGAAAAATATGCGAAGGATATAAAAGTCAATGTCAGAAGATATGGTAGAAGGAGTCCTTACGTCAGCCACTTCGAAGCTGTCATACTGCAGGAGTTTGGGAACAATATAACTGTAAGTACCTATGCTGTAAGTATATATATCTTAAGTGTTAGTGTTGTGTAGTGTTAGCTTTAGTTACAAAGAAAATTACAAAAAATGTTCTTCTTGTGTCCTAAGTCCCCATGTCGGGGCAGAGGGCAGATACAGTGTTTCGCCATCTTGTTCTGTCTGAGGCTGCATGCTTTACTTCGCTCCAAGTGAGTCCGAGTTGTCGTGCTTCGGCAACGACTGTTCGTCGCCAAGTTTGCTTCGGGCGGCCACGTTTGCGTTTCCCTTGTGGATTCCAGTCCAACGCTTGTTTAGGAATATGGTTTTCGGGTCGGCGCAGTGTATGACCTATCCAATTCCACTTACGGCGGCGAATTTGCAACTCTACAGGATTTTCATGGCACAGTTTCCACAAGTCGGCGTTGGAGATGACAGTGTCCGGCCAGAAGAATCCCATAATCTGTCGTAAGCAGCGGTTAATAAACACTTGGAGTTGTTGCATAAGGTGTTTAGTTTCCTTCCATGTCTCGCATCCATATAGCAGAACCGGCTTGACGTTGCTATTGAATATTTTAAGTTTCAATCTAGTAGAGAGGTGTTTGGAACGCCATATGGGACGAAGACATGCGAAGGCGCCTTTTGCTTTGTTGATCCGGGATGTTATGTCTGAGTCTGTTCCTCCAGTTCCCGACACGACGCTTCCGAGGTAGGTAAATTGAGAGACTCGCTCTACATCCTCTCCGCTAATGGTAAGCGGGGTGTTGTTCAATGTACCTGTTCTTAGATCTTTAGTTTTTCGCACATTGATTTTAAGGCCGACCTGTGCTGCTTCTCTTTGCAAGTCATCTAACTTGGTCTGCATATCAACGCATCGGTGGCTAAGTAAGCATAGGTCATCAGCGTAGTCCAAATCCTGGAGATGCTCCATTAGACCCCACTCGATTCCCCGTGGTCCGTAAACATTGACACGAGACATGACGCCATCCAGCACTACGAGAAACATCAGAGGGGAAAGAAGACAACCCTGGCGCACGCCAGATCTCACCGCTATTTTATCAGACAAAAGGCCGTCGTGGCGAACTTGACAGGAGTAATTCAGGTACAAAGCCTTAGTCAAATTTATGATTTTCGCTGGCACACCAATATGCTGAAGTTGGGACCAAATCGCAGACCAACGAAGTGTGTCGAAAGCTTTTTCAAAGTCGACAAAAAGAGCATAAATCTCTCTTTGGAATTCTGATGCTTGTTCGAAAATTAGACGAAGGGAATTAATTTGGTCAACACAAGATCTGCCCGGGCGAAAACCTGCCTGTTCATCGCGAAGAAGGGGATCAACGGCTTTTGAAAGTCTATATAGTAATATTTGGCACAGTACTTTCGATGGAATAGAGAGTAAAGTGATGCCTCTCCAATTGTTGCAGTTACTGAGATCCCCTTTCTTAGGAACCGTTACCAAAAGGCCTGTCCTCCACTCCTCTGGTATATCCTCTTCTTCCCAGATGTGACTTATGAGGGGGGTGAGTGCGCACGTCGATGTTGCTATGTCTGCTTTTAGCATTTCGGCTGTTATAAGGTCTGCACCGGGTGCCTTGCCATCCTTAAGCTTTTTGATCGCATCAGAGACTTCGGAATGAGATGGTGGGTTTGTGTCAATGTCAAGTAAGTTTGTGGGTAGTACAGACGTTGTGCTTGGGGTATCATTCTCGGAATTATCTGAGTAGCGAAAAACATCAGAGAAATGCTCATGCCAGCGATGTAGTTGTCTTTCGGAAGTCGCAATCACTTCGCCATTTATAGCACGCAGAGGTCTTCTCTTTCGGCGACTATTGCCTGCCAAGGTCTTCGTGGCTTGGTACAACTCTTTTAGATTTCCGTTGTTAGCAGCAGTCTGTGCATGATCGGCGAGCGAATCTGCCCACTTCCGCCTGTCTGCGCGGCAGTTGCGTTGGATCTTCTTACGCAGTATTCGATAGTCGACTTTGAGTTGACTCAGAGTGTCATTGTCAGCGGTAGCTGTGAGTTGCACTTTTTTTTCCCGTCTCTGGTTGATAAGATCCCATGTGTGTTGCGACATCCATTCTTCTCTCTTAGCGTGTTTGTAGCCTAGTACAACCGAGCTTGTGTGTGTGTAAACGTTTTTAATTTGGTTCCAGTTGTTGTTAGTGTCAGTGTCAGCTTTGTCAAGTGCTTGAAAACGGTTTTGTAGTTCAATGGTGAACGTACGTCGCGTTTCTAGATTTTTCAGCTTAGTCACGTCGAATCTCTTTCCAGATGTTCCCATAGAAGTGCGACGGATAGCAGCCACTTTAATTCGTAGTTGCGCGATAACCAGTTCATGATCACTATCTATATCAGCGCCTCTCCGATTGCGTACATCAAGTAGTGAGCTCCGCCATTTCGAACTAATAGCTACGTGGTCGATCTGGTTACGAGTTCTGCCACTAGGGTGGGTCCAAGTGTATTTATGACAGTCTTTATGAGGGAAAAGGGAGCCTCCGACCACTAGATCTTGGTTTTGACAAAATTCTAGAAACAGCTTTCCGTTTTCGTTCATCTCCCCTAAAGCATGTTTACCCATATACTTTTCGTAGGTGGTGTTGTCGTTGCCGATTCTAGCATTTAAGTCACCCATGAGAATGACTATGTCCTGACGTTTTATTTCATTCATAGTTTTATAGAGATGGCTGTAGAAATTCTCTTTATCTTGATAGTAGTAGGTGCGTAGCAAACAACTACGGTGATTTTACGGGCCCTAGAGTTGAAACGCACTGTGATGATTCGCTCTGATACAGGCTTCCAGTCAACTAAGCTTCTCTTAGCTTCTTTTGATAGCAGTAAACCAACGCCGTATATGTGAGTATCTTCTTCATTTTCCTTTCCGGAGTATATGAGAGTAGAGCCTTGTGGAGCTAATGTTTCCCCGAAACCATTCCAGCGCACTTCAGTCATAGCGAGAAACAGCAGGTTGTACTTCAGCATATTCGCTTCTGCTTGGGCAAGTCGACTACTATCGCTACTGAGCGTCCTTACATTCCATAAGCCTAATCGTGTCCGTTTGTTCATGCCAAAGGTCGTTAAGTTAAGAGCAGTCCGGTTTACAAAAAATGTATTTGTAATTAAAAGAATTGAGCTAACTGCAGACTTTAATTAAGAAACGAGAGATTCAATCAGAGCTGGTCAGTATCTGGCGCACCCCAAGTTAAAGTTATCATTTTGTTCACAGGTCGGCGCCATCCTATACGAGTATCTCCACAATGAGTACAAACGGTCCTTCGTCGAATTCCATTTTAAGTTATGCGACTTCATTAATAAAGATGACTTTATTGGCTATCATGTGCGGAAAGTGGGAATTCCCTGTCCTATGTCAAGAGTAAGTGCCAAAAGACTTGCGTTAGGATAAAGTTGCACGAGATTTTACGATAAAATTCTAATTAAAAGAGGTTAGGTTTCATCTGAAAACTCAGGTTCAGTCGGGCATAATTAGTATCTGATATATCTTTCCCTTTTCTAGGGTCACTGGAACCTAAGTAACGTAATATTGAACTTTCCTTACTTCCCGTACGTGTTCCCGTTCAAGAGAGCTAAAGCTGTAGTGACGGTGGAAGTCACCGCGACGGGGGAGCTTATCGCGACAGGAAACTTTTACGTATCCATCAAGCAGAAGTGAGAGTAAAAATTTATAAATCCTGAAGATTTTACCATCATTGAAACAAATAAACTTAAGTAGATAAATGTGAGAACAATAAATCTGTTTACTTTTTAGCATATTATAATTACCTACCTGCAAAGTATACCTACTCATCACGATCTTATTTATTTATTTAGGAAAAGCTAAGAGCTACAGTACAGAATACAGATAAGATAAGATAAGATCATTTTATTGTCAATAGTTACACAAATAACAAATATACAAAATATACTTCATTAGATGGATAGGCTATGACTTGTCAAGAACACTTAAATACAATTTTGCTGTAAAGGGGCAATAATCAAGAATGATAAATTTAAAATAACAATTATGGTCCTTAAATAATAGGTAGGTACTTATTTTGACTCTAGGTTAGGTGAGATTACGATAGTGTCGGGTAGCTTTATGTTTAAGTGACTGTAGTCATTCTCTAAATACTCTTTAATGCTATATAGCGTCTTGTCAAGTAGCAAATTTCTTAGTTCTCTATTAAATTTATTTTCATTTTTAATCAGCTTCAAACCTAAAGGTAGCTTATTATAGAGTTTCTGACCCATTATTTTAGGGAGTCTTTTTTGGATATTTAGACGGTGCGTGATCGGCTCTAGCAACATTTTGTTTCGGACAGTACGCTTACTGCTATCCCCTCTAATAATGTAATCAGTAATATGTATCCTGACAAATTTAATTACCTCCATTATATAGACTGCTACTGATGTTGGTATCCGAAGGTTTTTAAAATGCTCGCGGCAAGACTCTTTAAATTTAGCATTTACTAATACTCTTATGGCACGCTTCTGCAATTTTAAAACTCTTTCATAGTCTGTTGAGCTACCAAACAATATAATGCCGTATGACAGAATAGAGTGTATGTATGCATAATAGACGTCTTTAAGGGATTTTGCTGACGTAATAGGTCTAAGTTGTTTGAGTGCATAAACTCCTCTAGCCATTTTTTTGCATGTTGTGTCAATATGTTGTTTCCAAGATAGTAGTGGGTCTAATTCAAAGCCTAACATTTTTACTAACTTCGAACTTACTAAGGTATTGCCATTTATGAGAGTTACCGGGACTCTATCTATTGTTTTTGCCGTAGTAGTGAAAAATATTATGTTAGTTTTATCTTTATTTAGCGTTAAGCCATTCATTTCAAACCAATTACCGAGTTTAGCTATCGTGTCTTTTATTAGATTTTTAAGATCATCTATATTATCTGCTGCTAATATTACAGTAGTGTCATCCGCATATTGAATAATGTCACCATTTAGTTCCAAGTGGACCATATCGTTCAAGAATGCCAAAAACAGGGTATTTCCCAACGAGGATCCTTGGGGAACTCCTATGGTAGAGCATTTGGGAGCTGATCGGAACCGTTTTCCTTGTATTTTAATTTCTACTATTTGCTCTCTATTAGTTAAAAAAGATTTAATAAGATCTAAACTGTTTTCTACCAAGCCATACACCTTTAATTTTTCTAATAGTAGTTCATGATTGACAGAATCAAAAGCTTTTGATAAGTCTAAGAAAACTCCAGCTACTTTTTTCTTTGATTCAAGATGATTCATGACTTTTTCTATCAAACAATGTGTGGCCGATATTGTGGATCTACCCGCTCTATAAGCGTGTTGACAATCTGACAGAATGTTGTTGTCTATAAAATGCTTTATAATTGAGTCGGACAGAGCTGATTCTACGAGTTTCGATATACTAGGGACTATTGTAATAGGTCTATAATTCTGTACGTCAGACAATTCTCCTTTTCCTTTAAAAAGAGGTGTTATTCTTACTTTTTTGAGAGATTCTGGGTAAAAATTCGATGTAAGAATGCCATTTATTAGAAAAAGTATGTGTTCACTTAAGTATGACATAACCTGATATAGAAAGGTGCCTGAAAGGTCGTATAGATCTTTCGTGCTGGATTTGTCAATTTTTTTCTTTGCTAGTTTCATTAATGCATCATGATCTAAACACTGAAAAGAGAAATTATAATGTAGAGTACTATATTTTTTTAAAAATGAAATTGCATTTAATTTATTAGGTTTATTCGATTCTTGAAGTTTGGTACCAATTGAAATAAAAAAGTCATTAATATAATTTGCAATATTTTCTGATTTAATATGTGTATTTGTTAGGTTATCTTTAAAATCCCATTCCCACTCTTTTATAGCTTTATTTGTTTCTTGTTTCACAATGTTCCACACTTCTTTTTTAGGGTTCTTTGAATTCATAATTCGGTTCTCTACATAGTTAATTTTTTCTTTTTTAATTAAATCATTTCGATTTTGAATTTTTTTACTGATAAGGCCATGTTTAGTAATTATTTCAGGGTACTGTCTTTGAATTAAATATAAATCATTAATATCAATTTGTAATCTAATTATTTTATCATTTATCCAAGGGCATTGTTGCTCATTTTTTATTCTTTTTAGTTTACTTGGGAAAAATATATTTAAATTCCATTGCATCTTATTCATAAAATTTGTAAAACTATAACTATCGTAGTTAAGGAATATTTTATCCCATTCGTATGCAAGCATTGCGCTGCCGAATTCCTCTATTTTCTGGATATTGAACGAACGTGTTTCAATATATCGATACTTTTCGGTTCGATGCTTTATAAGCCCTACTCTAGCCATCTGAGCGTCATGGTCTGACAAAGCTGTAGCCAAAGGCGTTACATGAATAGCATGACAGGGGATGTTTGTCACAACACAATCAATGGAAGTTGCGGACTCATTTTTAATTCTAGTGGCAAAATTAACTATATTTCTGAAACCATTAATTAACATTAAATCTATTAAAACCTTTTTCTTTTGTGTGTTAAGTAGAAAGTCAACATTCCAGTCCCCCATAATGATAATTTTTATTTTTGAACAGCTACATAGCATTTCAAAGAGCTTTTTAAGCACATATTTATATAAACTAGGTTAGGTACACTATGGTACTTACTAATTCACTACAGTAGGTAATAATGCCACCCATGGCATAATTCACAGGTTACTGTATAAGGAAGCCATGTAAAGTTCCGATGTTACCTTAGGTATCCTATAAAGCAAATATCTCATGACCAAGAGTTAGAATTCCCACAAAGTTTGTTTGGGGGCCATTCATTTATTACGTAAGACGATTTAGGGGGGGAGGGCATTTATAAATATCCAATATGAAGCAAAACCGTAAGAGATGTTTCAGTGACATTAGTGGCAGATCCACTTTCTTAGTGGGGTTGAATTATGAGAATTGAAAAGGTTATGGAGATAATAATGAATGATTATAAAAATATGAAAGTTAGCTTTGTAAAAAAAAATTAAACATTTCTTTGAATTGTTACTTAGAAAAATATGCATTAAAACAAACCAATAGTGTGTAATTTTTTTTCCTTTAGATTCTTACTGAACTTGTAAATATCGCTAAAGTTACTTTGGTAACTAACTAATTCGTAACCTATTAAACAGTGAGGGGGAGCTTTGAGATAGGTATGACAAATTGTTGACCCAGTTCTACGTAGAGCCATATCACGTTTTGACCACTTTTTCTCTCATCCTATGGTTAAAATAATTTTCAAAAACCAACCCAACAGGACTAGAGCGACTGTACTCAAATCGGACACTGATTTTGTTTCGATGTGTATTTTGTTCTTGTACATAATTTCGAGAGTGAAATTCACATTTTTTCAAATTGTTCGACGGGTTATAATTATAAACCTTTGTTTGCCCGCTGATTAAGGGCAATATGTGCACAATAATGTAGGGGGAGACAGGGTGCATTGATACAAGGGGCACATTGATACACAAGCCTTATCTAATAATTGACTGAATGGATTTGAGTGGCGCCGTCACTAAAACGTTCACAAAAAGGTCCGAAAGCATCCATTGTATATTGCACCGACTGTCTGTCAACGGGCTGCCTAGGGCATGCCGAGATGTGTTTTGAGCATTCATAAGTAAATTTTGACACAATTATATGAAAGTGTATCGATCCTCTTCGATAACATCTAACGAGGATTTTTATATACCGAAGGTAAGTTAAACTATCAATAATTATGATTTTTGTTAGTATAACTTAAAATAAAAGTGCGTTTTAGAATGATAATTTGAATATTAAAAAATGTCGTTGGGGGCACTTTGATGCAACAAAGTGCGGGGCACATTGATGTGTATCATTGTGTCGTCTCTGTATTAAGATGCTCCATTTCTGTACAAAAAAAACATCGATACCACATTATGTGTCTAAAGTCATTTCTAAATACAACTTGAGTGAGTATGAGGTCTTATAATAATTGAGAAAACAAATTGACCATGTCTTACATTTCTGTCCCTCCAGATGTCGAAGTGTCGATATTAGAAAAGTTGCCCTTAGTACACGAAATTTTACGAAAAGCTCAACTCGAACCATCTATGAATCTCTTTATATTAATTTGAGTGCATATAATGTGCAATAAGAGAAGAAAAATATTGATATTGCTTTTTCAAAAACACTAAGATTCTTAGTTCCATTTATTGATTATTTGAGCCTGGCTGTGAATAAGCTTTGATATAATAATTACATGAGTAACTAATATTAGATGGCTGATTATGATCTCATCACAATAAACAAGAAGAAACAATGTTTAAGTTTTTTAATTTGACCATTTTCATAGCTATTCCACCCTGTATGAAAGTGCCCCACGTGATGTATGTGTCTAAAGTCATTTCTAAATACAACTTGAGTGAGTATGAGGTCTTATTATAATTGAGAAAACAAATTGACCATGTCTTACATTTCTGTCCCTCCAGATGTCGAAGTGTCGATATTAGAAAAGTTGCCCTTAGTACACGAAATTTTATGATTTATTTACCCCGCTAATGGGGCAGATTGATACAAAAGCCATTTTTTACTAAACGTCAATTATTTCTTTTCTTTGATGATTTAAACAATTTTAAACTATGTCATTATTATAGTATTTAATTATTTA
Organism: Eupithecia pulchellata; assembly: GCA_963931895.1. Lineage (NCBI taxonomy): Eukaryota > Metazoa > Arthropoda > Insecta > Lepidoptera > Geometridae > Eupithecia > Eupithecia pulchellata. The sequence continues at coordinate 2,177,737 of OZ007527.1, read as the reverse complement.
GCTATACGTGTAATGCAAAATAAATGATTTTTTTTATGTTTAGACACATTTTATGGATCTTTGAATTTTTGTGTATCAATGTATGTACCCCACTTCCCCCTATTCATTATTCTATATTGTACCTAGTATTTATTTATAATGTTTCTGTCTGTCACAAACATAATAATCTTACTCCGTAGTTTCTACACAACAAAACTTATTATTTTTTTATACCTACTATTAAGACGTAAGTATACCTACCACTAATTTCGAGGGTATAGGGTTAAAACTCATTAAATGCAAAAAGTTTGGAAATTCACTTTTATTTAAGCGTAAAATTTAATGCTCTTTCTAGTGGTGTAATCAAAAACACTCATTTGTAAGTGTAACATATAAATAATCCGATCAAATAACCCATTAAGTGCAAAAATTCTTAATTATTTTAGTTTACAATCCCATAAAGCGACTTATACATAGGTATAATTTTCATTTTTTTTTCGTGATGTAACTCCATAATGTATATTTATTGGGTTTTATAACTAAGTAAAAGTAGTCATCTTATGAAATTACACTTACGATAAAAGCAGTTAATCTTATTTATCGGGTTTTAACCCGTACATTAATTCCCAATAAACAATATTATCTGTAATTATGTTAAAACTACTTATCGGGTTTTAGCTCTAAATGTTTTTTTGTTAATCTCACAGTTAAGTTCATACCCAATAAATATATAATAAATTTTATTAACGTTTTTCAGGCCGTAATAAAAAACAAAATTATGTAAATATTAGTTAGTTTACTGGGTTTTTCACTACGCAATACACAACTTGTTTCAATGCTCATATGGGTTAAATTAATACCAATCGCGGGTCATACCACCGGCTAATTCTGGAACGAGAATACGTTAAAATAACATTAAATACCTGCCCTAAATAAACTTAATAAAAAAGGTGAAAATGATTAGTAAATCAAGAAATTTGGTGCTACTTGCAAGACAACTGTGGAAAAAGGTAAACTGATCTAATTTTATTTACTCATCTATTTCATTTTCTTGCTGAATAGAAATGTTAGATACTTAGGTTAGGTGCCTGACATTTTTGTTTGTGCTGGCTCGTTTGCACAGTAGGTAGTCTAAGAGTCAAGGTACCAAATCAAAAAAGAAAGCAAATCGGAGGGAGTATTTAATGACTTAGATAGCATTGTTTTAACGCTTGTTTTAACTTAGGGTATAATTTATAATGATTGAAAATTCATAAAACTTTATTATAAATAGAAACGTGTATTGCAATGACAGGGGTCAATATAAAAATGTTTTAGAAATTTATTTCGTTCGGCTTGACCTTAAATCATTAGGTAGGAATTTGAATCCATGCTGAAACAGACTTTGAGTCAATTGTACCATACCTAAGGTCAATTTTAGTGTTAGATAAATTTATAATTGTTTGTACAATTCCCATGTGCAAAACCTTTTATCTACAATCTAAGTAACTTATAAAATAAATTGAAGATATCATGGTCTTTCAGGTCTAAGCAGAAGGACTTAAAAGCACAGAAACAAGATTAAAATTAATTGTAGAATTCCACAATGCTGTACAAGATCTTTCTCAACGAACCAAATAAAAAAAAAGTCATGCATAGAACTTACAGAGAGTCGATCCTGTCCAGGCAACAAAATTGTGGATAGCAAAGGAAAGAACGAGACAGATCCCCATACAATAAGATATTAATCTCTCGAAGCCGCCCACAGCATAAGTATAAAAAATTACTAAACTAAATCATCTATCTGTGCGATCATCCATCACAGCACAGGTCACAAACGCAATAATGTTGTCACAGACAGCACCCTGTGTCGTGGCTGCTTCCTACAAGAGGAGACTGAAGAACTCGGTCTGGTACACTACAGAAGCGGCCAGATGGGAGCCGGGATTGAAGAGTATCATTGAAGCATCAAACCCTATTCACACTTACAGATACGCTGAATCCAAATAAAATTCTAAAAGGAGCTGGGATGGTTAGGCTCTGTTTAGAACGGGAGACAATGCACTATAGACTCACAATTTGAGACTCAGAATTTGAGATCTGCATTGACATGCGAGATGTCAGAAGAAAGTTCAAGAAGAGTATCCATTTAGGTTGGGTAGCGTTCGGAAAACTACGTCGAGTCTTCTCATCATCTATACTACAATGCCTAAAAACTAAAGTATAATAATTTATTCAGTGCTTCCTACCAGTCATGACCTACGGAGCCGAGGGGGTTATATAATCTGATATTGTAATAAGGTTTTTTTTTATTTATTCATTCAAGAAAACAGTTTTTTGATGCCCTCAACATTCAAGACCGAATATCTCGAAAGTGTTTTGTGAGCACTTAATGGGTTTTAACCCTATACCCTCGATTTAATATAATTTATGTAGGTAGATCGCGTATATACCTGCATAAATGAGAGAATTAAAAACCGAAACATAATCTTGGAGAACTTGGAATACATTTTTTCACCCAGAACAACGAAGTCTATTGTAAATTTTAATGCTCCTTGGTACGTAAGAAATGAAGATAGTCATCGGTACCTGAATATTGCATTTATCGAAGCAATAATACAAAAATACATAGAGGTCCATGAACAGAGGCTTCATCATCATGTAAACGTGCGTCGAGAAGATCCACTCCTCGACAACACGGTGAGAAGGCTTAAAAGAACAAAAGACTTGAGTTAGTGTAGTGAAGAGAAAATTATTGTGTATGTGCGTGCATACGTGCTATCCTAAAGAACACTTGAACTGAAGTATCTGCGCCTTAAGAATATGTACATAGCTGGAGACAATATGAAAAGTACTAATGTACACGTTCTTAGTACCTACCCTATATCTTCTTAATATTATATAGGAACGAGCGATTTTCTGGCGACAACGCCCAGCCTAAACCGCTGAAGCTAGAAAGCTGAAATTTGGAAGGTAGGTTCCTTTTACAACACAACCTCCCGCTAAGAAGGGATTTTTGGAAATTCCACCCCTAAAGGGGTGAAAAGGGGGGTGGAAGTTTTTTCGTCCTTTTTGTAACTCTGTAACCGGTGGCCCGATTTTCTAGAAATTTACAGGAAATACTAAACATACAAAAATATTGAACAGTTTCAAGATTTTTCAAAATATTCCTGAAAATAGGGTGATATGTGTTATTCAAGTTTGAGATTCGTAGTTTGGCTCCGTTTTTAAATGTCTATAACTTTTTAATATAGCACACTAATGACTTGAAACTTTCAGTATGTACTGAAAAAACTATAAATTTAAACACGTGTTTCAGGATTTTTCAAAAATGTCACTACATAAGTATGAAAAGGAAGTCAAACTATTGAGGTTATTGTGGTGAAATTTATCAACTATTGACGCTATTGGCTTAAAATTTACAGAGAAAACTACGCAAACAAAAATATTGAATACGTTTTTTAGGATTTTTCAAAATAATCCTGAAAATGGGATAAAAACGTTATTCAAGTTTGAGATGGGCTAAAGTAGAATGTTTGAAGTCCATCGTGTCATTATCATTCACTATGAAAAACATACCGTATATGGTTATGCCTTAGCCGTGCCTTCGACACCCTGAATCATAAACGTTATTTTTTAAAGAAAACCCTTATAGCGGGATTACGGGATACATGACATTTAAAGCGGGTTTCAGGAATTTCTAACTCTTAAAATAGGGTATTAGCTGATTTCGTCAAGATTTTTAACCCTAAAGTCCACGCAAATGAAATTGCGAGGGGGTCAGCTAGTGATAGTGATATCATAAAATTAAGTTAAAACTAATTTACCTGATTATTAGCACATAATAACTATACAGTATTACGTACTATTAGCCAAATTTATGGCTAGATTGTGATTATACTCTATTGTAACATAAAAATTATGTGTATACTCGACATCATAAAAAAAATCCCTGCTTCTTGTGCGTGTTTGTAGTCGAAACCGCAACCTACTGCGTCGCAGAATACTCCTACGCCACAGAGGTCATCAGACAAATAGAAAGGCCCAGTGAAATGACAATGACTTCAAATAATACTGTAATAATAATTAAGATCTTGATCGGATGTCATACTCGATTTACAGCAGATAATAAATCATCTCAATTAAATGCAGATAATCATCGAATTATAGTATTACTTTAAAGTAATTTTAACTCGATACAGTCCCAAAACAAGCGAAGTTTAAAAAAAAATCTACCAATAAACATCTTACGTATCCCGAAAAATAATAAAAGTGTTCGTTCGCCGGATCAGATTAGAAGCGTATTCGAAGCGTACGCAGTGTAAGGGGTATTTCCTTATTTGTATTGATTTGAACGGCGCCGTGTGGTGCCGGCATAGAATTACAACACCTCAACTCTTCCCGTGGGTGTCGTAAGAGGCGACTAAGGAAACACACCGGGGAGCGGGCAGCAGCACCTTCTGCAGAACAACTACACCGAACTGCGATCCTTAACCCGCATGCCCAGCGTGGGGATTATGGGCAATAACCCCCAAATAATGATGCCATCTATGGCGCTCATGAGGGGAGGCCTATGTCCAGCAGTGGACTATTATAGGCTGGTGATGTTGTTGATGTTGATGTATCGATTTGTATATTACAGCGGCAAATCTGCGGATACCGATGCCAGGCATATTGTAAAATACCGACGCGACACCGTTACGGGGCGTTCATTTCGATTCCGATCCGGAGGACGCACAGCTTAAGAGTCTACCTTTTTGTTTAAACAAGTTATCTGACTGAACTGTGTACGACATTTAAAACCAATAAAACCCGGTGCAGTAGCGTAACATGCAAACAAAAGAATAATGTCATAATCAGATGATTATAGCAGATATTTATATCGCTTTGGACACGCTTCAGGTATATAAAGGTGAGCAACAAATCATTGGTTGAATTTTCCACACTCACCTCACCAATATGTCACACAGTGTTTCGAATCCTTTTACTATAACGTTCATTCCGTTACTCTCTTTGTACATCATAGAAATAACATGTCTATCTAATCATGCTTTGGAAATAATTCCGGAACGCGTCGTAATTACATATGAAAATATTTCAAGAATGTCACAGTGAATGTCAGAAGATATAGCAGAAGGAGTCATTACGTCACCAACTTCGATTTTGTGATAATGCAGGAGTTTGGGAACAATGTAACTGTTAGTACATACTTATTATTTTTGTTCAATGAAATACGGTCAAAATATGGTACGATTTCGAGATTTCTAAGCTTCTAGTAAATAAATGTTAGTCCTGATCCTAATAGATAAGTGTTTGTGCCGGAAAAAATAAAGAAAGTGGGATGCAAATTTTCTTTGTGATGCAAATTTTCTTTGTTAGTATTCAGGAGAATCTAGATATTAAAACAAATCATAATAATTTATTACAGCACCGTTGGTAACCTTAAAATTCAGACATTGAATAGGTTTATTTATTTATTTATTACGCACTTCACTTTAAATTATGGCTCTTAAGATGGAACATTAACAATTCCTAGTACTGTTTAACACACATTTGCATACATACCGTAAAAGACACTAAACTATTATTTAATACTAGCTGTACCCGCGACTTCGTCCGCGATTGCCATTTTCAGTTACAGTTTCTACCATTAAATAAAAACAAAATTTCAATGTGCTGTATTTGCCTTGTTACACTTTTAATGGATTTACATAAATATATTTAGGTAAATAGCCAAATTTTATAAAAGCCCTGTATGGATAGGAAAGGATTAAAAATCTAAATCAAATATTGATCAACGTGGGACAGTACCTATACTTTACCGCAGATATCTTCATCAACATTCTGTACAAAATGTTCAACGACTTACAATGGAAGAAATGTAAAAACAATGTTTCTAAATGCTGTTATAATATTTTGATATATCATCATCATCATCATCATCATCATCATCAGCCTATGTTAGTCCACTGTTGGACATAGGCCTCCCCTAATGAGCGCCATTTTGATATATAACTTAGTAAAAATATACATACCTACCGTACGCGCAATTTTTAGGTGATACTTGATTTGTTCGGAAATTACGCTTGATTTTTATATATTTAGGCAAAGTAGTAATAAACAAATTAAAAAAAAATAGTAATTTTAAATAAAATTTTACAAAACATTTATTTATTCAAACCAACTTAACAACACAAATAACAAAGAATAAAATAAAAAAAGCAATCAGAAAGATAATACATAAAGCATTTGATGACCGGGTGGATAGTATAGATTTAGAATTTGGACATGTCAGATAAGTAGCTCGCAGACACGCACCGCGCGACTTCACTGCAGCCACCGCCGCCGTCTCCTCTCCTGTCTTGCTGGGGAGTGAAAGATGTTTTAGAAATGTACTTTTTATAGAAAGTTAGCTCTAAGCTTTCCTTGCTTGACTTGACTTTTTTAAGCCCCCTAACTTAAACTTTCATAGCCGCAGACGTTTTCCTCCTGCCCCGTGTATATACCCGAGATGTTTGATTAAATCTATCCTATGTCCTTACTCGTAGTATGAATTCAAATCGTGTCAAGTTTCATTCGAATACGTTCAGCGGTTTCGGTGTGATGCGCGTTCAAGGAACTTTACTTTCATTCCTCTCCCACGGGAACCTTACTGAGATAAAATATATTAAATGTCCTTCCCCATAGTATGGACTCAGATTGTGCCAAGTTTCAATCGAATGCATTCAGTAGTTTCGGCATGATGGTTAGGTTAAGGAATTTTGCTTTCATCCCCTCTCCCAGGGGAACCTTACTGAATTCCAGGATAAAAAGTATCCTATGTCCTTACTCGTATCGAGCACACGTGAAATAGCGTCCTATTATTACAAACAAACAGTAAGAAATGACTGACTAAAAGCATTCTAACTTGACATTCTCGATAGTTAGCAGGTACCTAGAACGATTCCGAGAATTCATTGTTTATGTTCATACATAAACAATTTTTCAAATGCTTGCGTAATTCGATACCTGGACCATTTGATATGCGTTTTTACCTTAAGCCCTACAACCGATCCCAAGTTTACATACGTTTCTAAAAAGCTGAAAGAATGGACATGTTTTTAAAATAATCTGCACGCCAAATGTATTAGCATATTTTTTTTTAAATGCCGTTTTTTGGACCTAATTAAAAGAAAATATTGAACATTCATGATGTTTCTGTCTAGTATTTCCTAATGGTGAGATACATCTGTAGTTTTTGTGTTTTAAAAGAACGCATGTTTTGTCTTCTTAATAAAACATAAAAATAAATTTGATTATAACCGATAGTTTTTTTTTTAATATTTTTTTAACCCCCTAACCTCTATTTATTGATGAAAAACTTCAATATTTTTTTCTCAGAAACGGTTGACTTTCGCTCTAGAACATTATGGTCTAATTCAACGGAAATAACCTCCCCCACAACCTCCTAGCAGGAATAGGTCGAATAACCAGTAACCCTGTATATGTTTATAAGTTATGGCAACTGCTGTGGGGGAACGCTGTTGGTAGATATTGAAAACGCATTCGTGCTGCAGAAGAGGGTTGTTCTTGGAATTTATTTCATTAATTTGAATTTATACATATATGACACGTATGGACAAACAAACGTAAACGAATAGATTTTAATTACGTTTGATTTTAATCTATAATTTAATTTAATCTATATTAGAAAATATCAGATCGTCTAGACGAAAAAGGTTTGGGACGAAAGGTTTGCTCTAACTGGAAAACTAACAGTCCACTAACGACTGACAGAGACAATGTTGGTAATGGTTTCTTGTTCGCTTATTTACTTTACCTAAATAAGATTGAAGTGAACAAAGAATCAAAGTGATCACTTTTTTCCCAGTACTACTTATGTACCTAATTGGTAGCTTGTGAAGCGTTCAAGGGTCCTGTAAGGTCTGTAGGAAATAAAGAAGCACTTTGAGTTCAATATTTTTGACATTTATTAATAGGTATCTAATCCTAAACCTTTATTCTAGGGTCACTGGAACCTAAGTAACGTAACACTGGATTTCCCTAATTTCCCGTACGTGTTCCCGTTCAAGAGAGCTAAAGCTGCCGTGAAGGTGGAAGCCACAGCGACGGGGGAAATTATCGTCACGGCAGACTATTACCTGTACTTCAAGCAAACGTGAGAGACGGAGCTTTCATGAATACTGTATTTTATAATAATTTACAAAAATAAACAAGATGTGAGAACATTATGTAGGTACCTAGTTTATTTCTTCGGATTCGGACCATAGACTGGCCACTACAAAGTCCTGACCTCAATCTCATAGATCATCTATGGGACTATGGGAAAAGCTCAAAAAGCAGTAACGGTCCAGAAATCTGGCGTAAAAAATGCTTATCAGGTCAAGGAGAAAACGCCTTAGAGCTGTTGTCAAAGCTAAAGGAGGAAAAACAAAGTAGGTATTGAGGCAATTAATTTTGATTAGTCATTAAACTTAATTTTCCGTTTTAGGTAGGTACCTATATTAAATTTGAGCAAACCCAATATTCACTTTCTATATCATTTTATTGCGTTTCCATTGAAACCATATTAATGTATAAATTACTGGGTTAATTTTTTATATTGATACAGAAGGTTTTTTATAATATTATGTGCACAAGCACATTACCTACTTACCTAAAAACCTGTTTGTACTTTTTGTAAGGGTAAGGTTCGATTCAGCTAATCACGAGTGTTTATATGACATTCAAAATCGATAAAAACCCGGTGCAGTAGTGTAACATAATACAATAAATAAATGGTTATTTCGTAATCAGATCATATTAACAGATATAATTCTTTATCGCTTCGGTACCTACAAAAAGAGGGTCAGCAAATTATTGTATGCATTACTTCACACTCATCAATATGTTTCACAGTGTTTCGAATTCCATTACTATTACGTTAATTCTGTTACTCTCTGTGTACCTACTTCATAGAAGTAATATGCATAGCTAATCATGCTTTGGAAATTGTTCCGGAACGAGTCGAAATTACGTATACAAATGAAAAATATGCGAAGGATGCAAAACTTAATGTCAGAAGAAACGGCAGAAGGAATCCTTACATCAGCAACTTCGAAGCTGTCATACTGCAGGAGTTTGGGGACAATAACTGTTAGTACTACCTATTTGTTGGTAATGTTATTTTTAACCGACAAAAAACAAAAGAGGAAGACTTTCTAAGATCGGCTGTTTGATGTTACCTATGTACATTTTTCCGTCAAATATTTTGATTTGAAATAATATTTCTAAACAAAATTAATAAAGTTTAGTTCTGTTGTATTTGTGCCGAAAAACAATGTAATAATTAAGGAATTTGAAGTCGGTTTTTATTTTGTCTTGGTATTCAGAAAAATTTATATAAAAATAAATCTAAATCATTTGCACAGTGTTGGTACCTAACATAAAAATTTAGACAGCGCATTAAATATCATTTAGGTGTTAGGAACTTCACTTTAAATTATGGCACCTAAGGTGGGACAATAACAATTCCAACTGTTTTACACACATTTGCAAACCTTTATAGGTATTGATATTTACCTATAACCTAATAGAAAACAAAAAAATCGTGAATCTCAATACAATAAAATATAATAAATAACAATAAAAATTCAGCGATAGAAATGAAATAAAAATCATACCTTATTGGAAATAACAATCTATAGAAGGAAATTTAATGTCTATGTTCATATGAATTTAATGCTTTTTGATAATGAGGATGCAAAAATATTAAGTACGTACCTAACAATTGCGCGCAAAACCTTTTTTGAAACAATTTAGGAAGTGGTGTTTCGTAGGCGCATAGCACAGTATACAGTGCGCATAGTAAAGCCTGAATCTATAATGCATTATATAAGAATGCATCTGTATATACACACATCAAAAAAGTCTAAGCAACACAAGTCTTCGCTGGAATATTTTTTTTATTTGCTATATATTTGTTATAAACAAATTGTTACAGGCATTCCGTCTGAACAGCACCCAGGCCGAGGGCGTAGTACCACTCGTCGTCAAGACCGATACATCCAGATAACATGTAGACGTGAACCAAAGCTGACTGCCCAAGAGATCGCATCAAGGCTACAGAATGCTGATGGTCCCGCTGTTTGTCCCCAAACTGTGCGAAACAGACTGCGAGAGTATGGTCTACGTGCACGTCGTCCAATCAGATGCCCACAGATCCGTCACGGAAATCGAGCTCGTCGTATTCAATGGTGCAGACCACGCGTGCTATGGCCGCAAGAACGATGGGACCAAATTTTGTTCTGCGATGAATCTCGATTCGGTTTCAAGCCTGATACGAGAAGAATGAGGGTATATCGTCGCTCAGGAAATGCTGAACGTCTAACATGTGTACAGGAAGAAAGATTTGTGTAAAAAATTAGAAATATTCAAAATTTGTAGGTGTTGCTTAGACTTTTTTGATGTGTGTATGATGCGCATTATATTAGAATTTTGAAATCATAGTTTTGCTCAGTAGTTCTGTGGCGGCAAATTTCAAAATTTGAGACGTGAAGAAATATGACGTCTCTTAACGTCTCTTCCAATCGCATGTCACAACCTTACGCGTTACCGTAAAACCTTACAAGATTGCCAAACTGATATGATTTTGCCCACCAGGGTACTTTTTTTAAAAGGCCTAGGATTATGAAGAATGTTTTAGTAGCTCTTATTTCTTGTTTAATGGTAGAAACTTGAATATGTCACTGACAAAACTAAATAACCGATTGTCGCGAATTTCACGTCAGTTGACTGTCAGGTGGTGTCAAAGTTGGTGGTGTGTTTGGCGGGCCAAAGTTCGTGCGGAAAACTTTATTCAAAAACAGTACTTGCAGTTGCAGCACGCAAGTAATAATTTTACCACTTTAAGTTTGTAACAAATAAAAAATAACTATGGAATATCTGACGCGAAACCTCTTTTAAACTCGAAAATATTAAGGTGGGCAATGTTAAATTACTTTTTCTGCAGTAGTGTTTACGACTTTGCCCACCAAAATATTGCTATCAGGGTTGTCACTACGACATTAAATTAAAATTGATTTATGTAGTTTCTATAAGTAGCAGGTCAATTGTTATTCTTAAAAAATCGCCTGTTTTATTATGAAAAACTAGCTAAATATCAGCTGTTTCCGGTCAATGACCTTTATATTAGTCTGTTGGTTGTATTGAAATTGTAGTTTACATACTTGTACATTATTTATTACAGTATAAATTTAAACTTTTTGTACGTTTAGTAGTAGGTACTTATCATACGATGGTTGTAATTACCATAGTTAAATGTTCCTATAACAATTAAAAGATTTTTTTTTCCTAATGCTTAGATAGATTTCCTAGATCTCTTATATTATTTTCTGTACCTGATTTATTGTGTTCGTTTTTATAGGTCGGTACATATTTTCCTTGATTAAAGTTTAGGTAGGTAGGTACTATGCACCTACAGTTGACATGGCCGAAACGATATTTAATAGGTCATCATCATCATCATCATCAGCCTATGTTAGTCCACTGTGGGACATAGGCCTCCCCTAATGAGCGCCATAGCGCCCTGTCTTCGGCTTGTCGCATCCAGCATCTGCCAGCAGTCTTTCGCAGATCGTCATCCCACCTGGCCGGAGAGCGTCCTACACTATGTTTACCGAGTCGCGGTCTCCACTCAAGAACACGTTTACCCCAGCGGTTATCGGTTCTTCGCGAAATATGGCCGGCCCACTGCCACTTCAGTTGGCTAATTCTCTGAGCTATGTCGATGACTTTAGTTCTCTGTCGGATGAATTGGTTACGAATCCTATCCTTCAGAGAAACTCCGAGCATAGCTCTTTCCATAGCGCGCTGAGCGACTTTGAACTGGTGGACCAACCCTACCGCCTTTGCCCGGCTAGCTCAGTCGGTAGAGCATGAGACTCTTTAATAGGTACTTAATTATATTTCAATATAATTATAGACTGTTGATAAACAATAAAAAGGTGACAACCCTAGCACATCTTTTTATTTGTATGAAAAATATTTGTGTCTTTGCCCACTCAATTTAGGCGATTAATTTGCTTGCTTGAACGTTTCATAGTAAGATATAAAGTAACATTGATTATCTCTATTGCTTGTTCCTTAAATCTTGTGATCATAAGGTCAAAAATACTGAAATTACGATGTTTTTTGCAAAATGGGCAAACTTGTAAAAAACAAAAATTATTGGCCCGCTCTCTAAATTATGATTTTTACATAATACCATCCCATTTTATTCGATTTATAATATATTAGTTGCCAAGAACAGTATATTTATAATAATTTAGTGCAAACTATTAATATGAACTATACATAGGTACTTTTAAAATTATATTAAGTTGAATCACTAAATCCAAGAAAATTGGGCAAAGTTGCACTGTTTTACGGTACCAAAGCAACTGAATTAAAACTTGATAACTTCAAAAACGATGAGACGTATCTTATTAGGTATTGTTAATTATTAACAAGAATCACGACAATACATAGGTAGTACCTATGTATTGTCTCGTTATGGAGCGTATACAGGAAAATTTTACTCGATACCTTTATTAAAAGGAATATGGCGTCAACCCTTTCTATTCCTTTATGTATATTTATTCGTACTGGGCTAATATAATACATTCCTGTTGTATTCAACTTTTCTTGGAAATAGTCAATCAGGAGAGGTATGGCGTTAGCACTGTACCTATGTGGTTAGGGTGTTTTGGGGAATGACCATCAAGTTCATGGTGTTTATAAGTCTGTGCCGACCGGATGAAATTGTCGGGCGGCGTAGGCGGCTACCTCTGTTCTCAAAGCGTCGCGGAAGAACTAAACTGATTAACAATGCACCACTGTCACTCATCAATCAAGCACTTAATCTGGTAGCGCCGACCATTGACGTATTCCGCTGTTCACGGGGCGACTTCCCAAGATTATCTCCATCATTACTTACTATTCAATTAATCCTATTTTGTAAAATAAGTAACTGACATTAATATTCTATTATTTTGCATTTTATTATTATATTAAACTGAAATTAGTGACTTTTTATTCGTTCAAAAGTGTTTTTGAGATTTTTGTTGCCCTTCCATATCGTATTAAACGATAAACTAAGTATTTTAATAGTCGGTGGGTGATATTGAAACCCTTAGAATGCTATTTTTTAGTTTTTTACTACAGCAAAAAAAACAGAAAAACCCGGTTATTTTGACCAAAAAACCCGGTTAATAACCGAGGCAAAATCGGCCGGTTAACCGGTTTTTCGGTTAACCGATTAACCGGTTTACAAGCCCTAATAGGTACCTAACTTATTTTTTTGTTCACAGATCGGCGCAATCCTATACGAATATCTGCACAATGAGTACAAACGATCTTTCGTCGAATTCCATTTTAAGTTATGTGATTTCATTAATAAAGATAACTTTTTTGGATATCATGTGCGGAAGATGGGAATTCCCTGCCCTATGTCAAGAGTGAGTACAAAAAGCTGCGTTGTTGGGCTACAAAACGAAATTTTACGATATAAAAGATTTTACCAAAAAATCCAGGTAGGTACCTAATAAACCCTTTCCCTTATTCTAGGGTCACTGGAACATAAGTAACGTAATAATGGATTGCCCTTATTTCCCGTACGTGTTCCCGTTCAAGAGAGCTAAAGCTGCAGTGACCTTGGAAGTAACTGCGACTGAAGAGCGTATCGCTATAGGAAACTATTACCTGTTACTTATCCTGTATTTTATAACTATGAGTTACAGTTTGTGGGAACAGTTAGTTAGTTTAATTTTTAATTTATAATTCTATCTTAGTTTGATAAAATCCTCTATTCACCTCCCTGATAAATAATTATTTTTCTTCGTTCCACAAAGAAATAACTTCTTAGATCTATTTAATTAACGTCCAAAATAGAGAAAATTATTTCTTCTTGAACTTTGCGAGATAAAATAAAGTAAGTCTACCAATATTTTTAGAAAACTAACCTTTTCTTGAAAGTTACACAAAGTTACGTTATACAGAAGGAGGTATTTTACCAACATAGGTACAACGACTGTGCTCAAAAGGACTACAGGATTGATAGAGATCGCTGACGCCTTTGGAAACAGTCACTTCTTTATAAAGCGAAGTGACCACTGGCAGGTCAATTCGCTTCCGCAATTTCTTGCAGAAGTGAACTGACGACTGTTTCCAGTGAGTATTTATTTTCTATTTGCAAAAATGTGGGCCTTTCAGCTAGTTTGGCAGACCAGTAAATCTAGCAGAAGTCCACTTGCGCGAGCGTTTTCACGATAGAAGTCGCTTGAGCAAGTCAACTAACGCAGTGGACTTGGTGACTAAATTAGTCAGTAAATACGCATCCGTGCATCCATTAATATTTGCATGATCTGATCAAGGATAAACCAATGACAAAATCATTATAAACTAGCTCCTGTCGTCTGCTTTGCATACAGTAGGTATGGGCGGGCAGTGCAAAGGCGATAATAAGTAGTGGTGAGTAGAGTATGCTAATGTACCATTATGCTGCGTGGATTCTTAGTTATACATTCCCATCCCCATAAATAGATGAAAGACACAAAACACAGTATTGGGGGCAGTTGTAGGAACACACACAGGACAGACCAAGGTTTATAACGCGTTTCGTAACGTGCGATATTTGCGTTATTTTCTCTAATAATACAGTGACTAATACGTCCAAGGCGCTAATTTAAAAACTCAAATACCTAACGTATTTCATGTCGGTCATCTTTATTATTATTATTATTTTTATTATCCACGATCTCCTCCACCTTCGTGGTAAAGTGAAGCCTGGACACGTAGAGCAGCGTCGCAGACACGGCCGGGTGCAACAAGGAGTTAGGTCCGGTTGGTTAAAGCGCCGCGCCGCCGAAAGTTCTTATACCTTACCCCGTGTTTGCGATCGAAACCGCAACATCTCGCGTCGCAGAACGCTGCGCCACAAAGGTCATTCATACAAATAGAAAGAATGGCCTTTGAGGACAGTGAAATGACACGGGTTGTACCTAAATTAAATAATAGTAATAAAAATAAAGATTTTGATCTGGTTTCATACTCGATTTACTGCACAATTAAGATCATCTCAATTAAATGTAATCTTTCTGTATTTAGAGTAGGTAGTAGTAACGTTACATACAATCAATCGCATAAATTCGCAATCAGATGATATAAGCAGATATAATTAATTATAGCTTCAGGTACAAAAAGGTGCTCAACAAATGACTGGATGCATTATTTCAAATTCACCAATATGTTGCACAGCGCTTCGAATCCTTTTACAATAACGTTAATTGTATTATTCCCTATGTACTTCATACAAATAATATGTTTAACCAATCATGCCTTGGAAATCGTTCCGGAACGCGTCGAAATTACTTATGGAAATGAAAAATATGCGAAGGATATAAAAGTCAATGTCAGAAGATATGGTAGAAGGAGTCCTTACGTCAGCCACTTCGAAGCTGTCATACTGCAGGAGTTTGGGAACAATATAACTGTAAGTATGCTGTAAGTATATATATCTTAAGTGTTAGTGTTGTGTAGTGTTAGCTTTAGTTACAAAGAAAATTACAAAAAATGTATTTGTAATTAAAAGAATTGAGCTAACTGCAGACTTTAATTAAGAAACGAGAGATTCAATCAGAGCTGGTCAGTATCTGGCGCACCCCAAGTTAAAGTTATCATTTTGTTCACAGGTCGGCGCCATCCTATACGAGTATCTCCACAATGAGTACAAACGGTCCTTCGTCGAATTCCATTTTAAGTTATGCGACTTCATTAATAAAGATTACTTTATTGGCTATCATGTGCGGAAAGTGGGAATTCCCTGTCCTATGTCAAGAGTAAGTGCCAAAAGACTTGCGTTAGGATAAAGTTGCACGAGATTTTACGATATAATTCTAATTACCTAAAAGAGGTTGGGTTTCGGCTAAAAATACGGTCGGGCATTATTAGTAACTGATACACCTTTCCCTTTTCTAGGGTCACTGGAACCTAAGTAACGTAATGTTGAATTTTCCTTATTTCCCGTACGTGTTCCCGTTCAAGAAAGCAAAAGCTGCATTGACGGCGGAAGTCACAGCGACGGGGGAGCTTATCGCGACAGGAAACTTATACGTATCTATCAAGCAGAAGTGAGAGCAGAAGTTCATAAATCCTGTAGTATGTTTTACTATCATTGAAATAAATAAATTTAGTAGATATGTTAGAACAATAATCTGGTTACTTTTTTACCATTTTTAATTATAACTTAACCTGCAAACTTTACCTACTCATCTGCTATAACTTATTTATTTTTATTTGGAGTAGTGCATTTTATGCGCTGGTTTTTTTGGAGTAAAGAACCAAATAAGTCGTAGTTCCTATGAAACAGATTGGTATTTTTAAATTATTTCAAAATATATTTAATAATTTACAAAACAAACCAGATCTTATTTTATAACTACAAAAATAAATAAGATGATTTTTACAAAAATAAATAAGATGTGAGAACAATTTTTAATAAAGTTAAGAAAGGTCGGACTTTGTAAAGGCGAGCGGAGCGTGCCGCGATTTATGGATGAGTAAGTTGCTCATTGCAATTTGTGGTAACTTTTTCGTATACAAATTAAAAGAATTCAAGTAGATAAATCAGAAATTTAAGGTGATTTATTTATCTGAGATGAGTAGGTACATATCATCATTCATGTCCATGAAATGATTCCCTTGGATTTTGACAGAACTGACCCTAACAAGCTGAATAAAATCACATTTAAAGATGACTTGTCAATTGATAAACTCTGCTTGTAAAACTTTAGGCGCCAGCAGCGGTGCCAGGATATATTGTCGCCAACTTATGTCAGATATCGAAGTAGGTACCTACATTAGTTGGCGACAGAGTTCATTCGGAAGACCATCATAGAGATCATCCGTACCATATAGGAATTAGGTTTTCATAATGTTCTTCGGAACATGGCTATTTATTTAGTGAGATTAATAAAAGAGTTTTACAATATTATATACATTCCTACCAATTTATGTCGCAGTAGTTACCTTAGGTACCACCCCATACCTGACTCCCCAGATATTCCATCGGGAAAACTCTTGCTAAATCACTATAAGTTAGGCCAAATTAGGTAAAACCTGTTGTTCCTTTTACTCATTGATTTTCATTTACTTTTTTGAAATTTGCACAGGCGCACTTTAATGTGTTTTCATTTTAGTATACGCCTAGCGCGCGATGTCAAAATCAGGAAATTCAAACGCACACTAAGCAAGCATGATAGTAGTGCGAGTAGCGCTGGCGGTTTCTATGAATGCTACAAGTATAGTCAAACTTACCTATATTGATCCATTCGAGAGAAATTAGTATAGTAATTAGTTTATTTAAATGTAACCTTATTTTATTTAATTTACGAGTATATAATACAATATATTTTATTTATTTGTATACATTTTTAGAAGGGCAAAAAGCCTTTATTAACAAAAAAAAATACAATGATCTAACTAAATAAAAACTAGTAATTTACAATTGAAACAATAGAGCTAACTGCAGAATGTTGCATAATTATAAAATATTATTTAATATTGCATCTGGTTTTTGACATTATTCTCCGTAATGCGCATTATCATTCTGTAAATGTAGTCTTCTAGGACGACGGAATGCTTTTACTTTTTGTCTTCTTTTGAGACGCGCAAATTCAATGTGTTCCAGTGACTTTCCTAGAAAAAAAGTATAAATAATTATAGACTTATTATAAATTAATATATTATATTGAAGACCTCTGTGTCGCGGTGGGAGAAGATTCGCCTGCAACGCAAGTGGTTGCAGATTTTTAGTGTGCGTTCGCCCAGCAAAAAGTATCGTCTTTTCAAGAATCGAATGATGCAGATAATTTGTGCCCTATGTCGTGTAAATGTGCCCAAAATTTTAAATTTGTGCCCCCAAGGGCTGCAGAGTTATTTAGGAAAATCTGATTTTGCTGCACGAACGTTCGCCCAGCAAAACTTTTTTTAAAAAAAGGGTATAGCTGTATTTTAAGTATGCAAAAAGATAGCTTAAATACTAGTCTAAATGTGCCGTTAAAGCAAAATTTGTGCCTCTAAAGGTTTTAGAGATATTTAGTTTTTTGCTGGGCGAACGTTTTGGTGATTTCTATATCTCGGAAACGGCTGAACGCACAGTCATAATTTTTTGTTCCTACAGATACGGTAAATTTGTGCCATTTGTGCCGTAATTTTCATTAACATGAGTAGCATGGTTCAGGAGCTATTATTGTTTTTCCTAGAAAACGGAAAAATGCTCTGGCTCTCGAATGAACAAGACCATCGACTTCACGTTGGTGCCGACTGGTACCTATTATATATTCACACGATCCTGTAAAGTTTCACCGGCCTACTACTTATAATAGACGAGTTATTAACGATTTTGTCTTTTTTTTGAGGTTATTTTGAGTGAAATTACTTAGGATACGAAAACACTAGTTTCCTGTGAGCTGGCTTATTACATGCTTCTACAATAATTAGAGCCCTATTTTAAGAATACGTATGCAAAAAAATCATCTTTGTATACACAATACTTTTGACAATAATGGTAATATACCATTCGAAGTATTTTTAGTAGATAACCAGACCAAATTCGAATGAACATTAAAAAGCGGCCGTACGATACTACAAGCTATCCTTCCTTACTTGGTGGCGTTGTAATGAAATTTAAGTAGTACAGATGCGTACAGAATTGTTAAGTAGAAAATAATATTTATGTCACGAAAAATATTATACATGAAATAAGATGTGAATTATTTTGTTTTTAATAATCTTACTATTATAATAAATGGGAAAGTCTGTGTGAATGTTCGTTATAAGTACCTAGGTAATCTTTGTGACTACTTAAAGTGATTTAAATGAAATTTCGTAGGTAGGTAGGTAGATAGTTTAGGACCTAGAGTAGGATTAAATAGGCTAAAATTTGGAAATTTTAACCTCT
The DNA here is from genome assembly GCA_963931895.1 of Eupithecia pulchellata. NCBI lineage: Eukaryota > Metazoa > Arthropoda > Insecta > Lepidoptera > Geometridae > Eupithecia > Eupithecia pulchellata. The sequence continues at coordinate 2,158,803 of OZ007527.1, read as the reverse complement.
GAGGGGGTAAAATATGGTGGTAAGGGTTGTATGGAAAATAATTTTTCCTTGATTCAATTCACTCAAAACTCGGTATAAATGAACTATGGACTGAATAATTAAACATGTAGGTATTTTTACACAACCCCTAGGGGGTGTGCAATAAATTTCTGAAATTTATACGAAAAAAACTGGTTCGCGGGCAAAGCTGCGGGGTGCATCTAGTACACTATAATTTGTAATGTAGGTATTACTAAAAATAAATTGTCCGGAGACAACGGCACATCAGTGACCTGTTGAGATAATAATGAATGAATGATTTAACACCAAATACCTATAGGTACAACTTGACATCTGATCTAGCTTGATGTGCCGTTGACAGTATAGGTATAAAACACCCCGGGTCCGACGGGGCAGAGATGAGAACTAAACAAACAAACAATAAAATAAACCATTGTGAACCAAAACTTGTCGTTCATTGGTCAATGTGGCACGCGGTGCTTCCGTGCGTTGAGCTTCCTTCACCAGCACCCTTAATCCACGAACATAGAGTGTAAATTACAATAACCCGAGAGGCAGACTCAAAAACTAATTACTTATGGGTGCGTGCAATAAGGGTGTGTGTGTGTGTGTGCATTCGAAGAGCACACACAACGGTCGTCGGTCACTCCGAGTTGAATATTGTATTTACTTATCAATTTGTAGAGCGTGTTGGCAAATACTTACCTACCATTATAATATTGGTACCTATCAAAAGGTTGGCTCGTTAGGATTTAGCAAACAAACAAACCAGCCTACTAATTATTTATTCGCAAAAGAGCCGTGGATTATTTTCTTAAATAACAGGGGATGCTCTTTAGGATTATCAGATAAAAAAACATACGTAGGTACAGGTATGCCTACGTATAGGTACTTACTAAGTAGGTACCTACTTAATTATTTATTGAAAAGAGCATTTTCATCATAATATATTTATCATTTTTCATCATTCATCATCATATTATTATACTTAAAAATCAAACGAGCGCAAAAGTATATTTTTTTAAATGACAATTCCACTTTTGTACGCAACGTTCTCTAAACACTAAATATTATCATGACGATTTAAGAAGGATAGCTTGTAGTATCGTACGGCCGCTTTTTAATGTTCATTCGAATTTGGTCTGGTTATCTACTAAAAATACTTCGAATGGTATATTACCATTATTGTCAAAAGTATTGTGTATACAAAGATGATTTTTTGCATACGTATTCTTAAAATAGGGCTCTAATTATTGTAGAAGCATGTAATAAGCCAGCTCACAGGAAACTAGTGTTTTCGTATCCTAAGTAATTTCACTCAAAATAACCTCAAAAAAAAAGACAAAATCGTTAATAACTCGTCTATTATAAGTAGTAGGCCGGTGAAACTTTACAGGATCGTGTGAATATATAATGGGTACCAGTCGGCACCAACGTGAAGTCGATGGTCTTGTTCATTCGAGAGCCAGAGCATTTTTCCGTTTTCTAGGAAAAACAATAATAGCTCCTGAACCATGCTACTCATGTTAATGAAAATTACGGCACAAATGGCACAAATTTACCGTATCTGTAGGAACAAAAAATTATGACTGTGCGTTCAGCCGTTTCCGAGATATAGAAATCACCAAAACGTTCGCCCAGCAAAAAACTAAATATCTCTAAAACCTTTAGAGGCACAAATTTTGCTTTAACGGCACATTTAGACTAGTATTTAAGCTATCTTTTTGCATACTTAAAATACAGCTATACCCTTTTTTTAAAAAAAGTTTTGCTGGGCGAACGTTCGTGCAGCAAAATCAGATTTTCCTAAATAACTCTGCAGCCCTTGGGGGCACAAATTTAAAATTTTGGGCACATTTACACGACATAGGGCACAAATTATCTGCATCATTCGATTCTTGAAAAGACGATACTTTTTGCTGGGCGAACGCACACGATTTTTAAACAATTGTGTGTCGATCTGCAAATATTTGTTTAGAGACAGAAGCACAGACTGTGTTATTTGAAAGCAAGCATTATACAGGGTGTTTGGTGAAGGGTTAGACAAACTCGGTGGGTGAGTAGGTGGACCTATTTGAGAAATACAAATTGCATGGCCGCCATTGTGACAAAAACAACGATAACAAAACAGAACAACAAACAGTTTATCAAAACATAACAAATTGCCAAAATAAGAACGAAATTTAACGATTACAAATACTGAATCGAATTCGAAATTCTGATTTCGAAATTCGAATTTTCGAATTAGTCGGATGCCTAGTTATTGAAAAAAGAAAGGTTTTTTTTAAATTAATTTAGCGTTCCTACATTTGTTAGCTTATATTAATTATAGTTGCAGTTTTATATACCTTTTATACAGTTTTATAATGGATTTGTCATTATTTCGAAAAATAAGTTGTTGTATTTTACTTTTAATTGTCAATCAGAGCGGAAACGCTGAAAAGAAATAGAACATTAACTCTTGAAATTAACAGAGATGTACAAAATTGTTTTAAAAAAGCATTTAAATACAAAATGCAAAATACTTTTCAGATTTACTATTTTAAATGCAAAATACCAAATAGTATTCCTTTTTGTATTTCAAATGCTAAATGCAAAATAGGTATTTTCAAAATACTTTTTCAAAATAAAATACCTTCTGACCAAATCACAGATATATTTTTATTTATTACACAGGAGAATAGATACACTCAATGCGATTACACTTTTATTTTTATATTAATAACATCTGGACTGGTATTGTTAAAAAGTGATAAAAATAAATATCATTTTTTATTTATAACACTTTTTAACAATGCCAGTTGTTCGTCGAATACATCTTTTTCACACTTGTCAGACATTGACACTTGTCAGACATTACTTAAATTAAATTACATTTATTACCAAATAATGATGCCATCTATGGCGCTCATTAGGGGAGGCCTATGTCCAGCAGTGGACTATTATAGGCTGGTGATGATGATGATGATGATGAAGACATTACTTGACATTGACATAAGACGCGCACTCTGACCAAAGAAGAATAAGATGTCGTGCATGGTTAGTTGGCGCCTCTATCGGTCGAATTCGGCAATACAAGCGTTTTGTTTTGTTTGACTGGTAAGGTTGGCTCAACTTAATCACAAAGTATTTTGTATTTTAAAATGTATATTAAAATACAAAATGCATCTCGAAAGGCATTTCAAATAAAATACAAAATACTTTTCACTGAAAGGTATTTAAATACAAAATACAAAATAGGTATTTTGCATTTTCTATTTGCATTTAAAATAGAAGTATTTCAAATAAATCACATCTCTGGAAATTAACTAGTTAAATAAGGTTTATTTATAGTTTATATTTTAAAGTGATTATATAATCTAATTACAGACCCTTATTGTTTTGTAGCTCAAACGACAACGGACATTCGGTTCAAATATTAGTCAGTTGATCTTCAGTATTTATCGAAAGTTGTACCTACAGACTGCTTTGCAAGGCAGTTGTTGCTGGGCTACGGAACAAGAAGGTTGTCTTGGATCGGATATTGGTAGCTTAGTGAAATTAAAATAAAAGTGAAGTAATAAGTGAATCTCGGACGTTTTTATTTCCCTGGAAAGTTGGAGTCTAACACATTTGTATTAGAAATAGGGAAGTGATATTTGAACCAAAATTGTTTTAATACAATGTTTTATTCTTAGCGTTTTTACTCCATTTTCCCTATAAGTGCAAATTTTCGACAAGTTTATAGATTTATCGGCTACATGTGATATACTGTTATAATAAACGATGTTTAGAGAAATTTAAAAAAAAATCAAAATCAAAGTGCTTTATTTCCTTTAGACCTTACAGGACTCTTGGACACGTCACAAAATACAAGTTAATTAAGAAATAAAAATGGGAAATAAAGCGATCACTTTGATTAATTGTTCACTTCAATCTTTTTTAGGTAAAGTAAAGAAGCGAACAAGAAACCTTTACCTTGTTAGATTGTTAGTTTTAGAGTTGGAGCATAACTCGTCCCAAACTTTTTTGTCGTCTAGATAATCTGATATTTTATAGTAAGCTTTTTTGCAAAGTATATTTTTGACAATCCGTTTGAATTTATTTATAGATAATTTTTGCAACTCACTTGGAATTTTGTTGTAGAAGCGTATACATTGCCCTTTAAAAGATACATTAATCTTACGTAGCCTAGTAGTAGGCAAAGCCAGTTTGTTCTTATTTCTAGTATTTAAATTATGTATATCGCTATTTTTAATGAACTTATTAGAGGTGTGTAGATCCGGAGTCAAACGGCTCCTGGAGTCGAGTCCGGTCCTGGAGTCGTGTGGATCCGCTCCGGCTTGTCGTTCGTGGCGTGTCCGCGGTTACGTTGGCCGCGTCTTCGGTCTCGCTCCAAGTCGAATGAATGTAGCAGCGAGCGATTGGAGCTGTGTGGATCTGGCCTTTGATTCGGGTTTGGAGTGTTCGGACGTGTTCGATAGACAGATCCAGTTCCATTCAGATTCAGATTCAGATTCAATAACTTTATTTCTTTAGGCTTACAAAATAAGCACTTAGACAAGTCAAATTTCAAACAGATAAATTATTATAAAAAGCAATAAATATGTTATTGATTTCTCTTCACTTCAATTTTTTGTCCACTAGTGGAAGAAGTGAAAAAGAAACCACTAGTACATTCATATATAACTTATGTGTCTAATACAGTTTTTTTTGCCTATCTAAATCTAAGTTTAGTGTGATTTAGATACATGTCAATAATTATTAAAATACATATGGATATGTAACTAAACACAACATTCATTTTCTTACATGCTATTGTCGGTGTGGAATGGAGCGACATCTGGCCAAGCATTAGTATCATTAACGTAATCATCTATAGAGTAAAAGGCTTTCTTAATAAGATTTTGTTTTATATATTGTTTAAATTTACGAATAGGGAGCTCAGTTGCTTCAGATGGAAGCTTATTATAGAAGCGCACACAATTTCCCATAAATGATTTCCCTACCTTATGTAATCTGTATGATGGGATGTGTAATTTGTTTTTACTTCTTGTATTTCTAGCGTGAACATCACAGTTTTTCAAAAAGTTCTCTCTGTTTTTATGCGTATACATTAAATTTTCATAGATGTATTGCGATATTACTGTCAAGATATTTATTTCTTTAAATAATTCTCTCAAAGAATCGCGTGGCTTTAATTTATAGATCGCACGGATCGCCCTTTTTTGTAGTACAAAGATAGTTTGTATGTCAGCCGCCTGTCCCCATAGCAAAATACTATAAGACATAATACTATGGAAGTAACTGAAATAAACTAACCTAGCTGTATCTTCGTCGGTAATATATCTAATTGTTCGAACTGCATAGGCAGCTGAACTAAGTCTGCCTGCGAGAGCATCAATATGCGGTCTCCATTGAAGAGAGGAATCAATATGTAGCCCTAAGAAAATGGTAGACTCTACAAGAGGAATGATCTCATCCCTAAGCATAATTTTAGTAGGGAAATCTCTTACATTGGGTAACATAAATTTTATGCATTTGGTTTTTTTAGCATTTAGTAAGAGATTATTGGCGGTGAACCAATCTAGTATTTGTGAAAGAGAACTATTTACATCGTCATAATTATTTTTATTCCTGTCAACTTTAAAAATCAACGAAGTATCATCAGCAAATAAGACTATATCACAAAGATCTTTCGCTAAAAAAGGGAGATCATTTACATATACTAAAAATAGAAATGGTCCTAATATTGATCCTTGCGGAACGCCTAATTCAATCTTTGAACCCCTAGATCTTTCTTTACCAATATCAACTTTTTGAACTCTATCAGATAGATATGATTGCATAAGGTCCAGTGCCTTGTTATTAATACCATAGTGTTTCAATTTTATAATTAGAGTACCATGATCTACACAGTCAAAAGCTTTAGAAAGGTCACAAAATATACCAATAGCATTTTTTGCTTTATCCCAGGCATCGAATATATGCTTTATTAGAACTGTACCTGCATCTGTTGTCGATCTACCTTTAGTGAATCCAAATTGATTTTTATGGAATAGCCCATTAACGTTGAAGTGGCAGGTTAACTGAGTAAGAATTATTTTCTCAAAGATTTTGCTAAAAGCAGGAAGTATGGAAATTGGCCTGTAATTGGCTGGATCAGTGTGGCTACCAGATTTGTAAAGAGGAACAAGTTTGCTATATTTCATGAGATCAGGAAAAACACCTGCGTCAACGCAACTATTGAAAATAAAGGCCAAACAAGGAGCCACTTCCCTGATGATTGAACTTAGTACTTTGGTGGAAATACCCCAGAGATCCTCAGTATTTTTGACGTTGATTAATTTAAACGTTTTAACTACATAATAAGCATTTATATGACTAAAGATAAAGATTTCATTACATTTTACAACAGATGATTCTAACAATTCAACCGCCATTGAAGTAGAGGAGTTTAGAGATCGGGTGACAACTTTTGGGATATCAGAAAAGAAAGCATCAAAAGCATCGGCGATATCTTTTGCATGTATAAGAATTGAATTATTAATTTTTAACCTTATTTCTCTATTATGTGGCTTTGTTTTACCGGTTTCGTTATTTATTAATCTCCACGTTGCTTTTATTTTATTTGATGAGTTTACTATCTTTTTCCTCAAGAATAGGCATTTGGCTGTGTTACAGACTTTTTTAAATGTTTTCGAGTAGTTGGTTACATACAGAAGGAACGCAGGATCATGTAACATAGCTTTCCTATCACTATAAAGGTTATACAGTCTATCCCTACTTCTATAAATGCCGGGAGTGGCCCAATCAGTAAATCCGACCCTGTCTCTCACTGAGCAAGTTTTAAGTTTAAATACTTCATTGTGTTCTTTGCATAAGGCATCAAAAAGTTTGGTGCCTTATGCAAAGAACACAATGAAGAACACAATGAACACATTTACGAGTAAACAACAAACTAGAACTACTACCTACGGTAAAATTATACTTTATTATAATTTACTAGTATTTAGTATGAAGGTAAATCAACTGTAGTCTCTAAAAAAATTAAGTAATTATATACCTTAAAAAACTTATGCTAGTATTTTTCACAGATTAGATCAAACTAACAAACATGTCTTCCCCTAAGGAAAGAATTGCTATGGTTTTACTAGTCATTCTTTCGATTCGTTACATCCACCGAAACAAACGTTTCCTACAAACAGACAGATACAATGGACATGTAGGAACTGTTATTAAAAGCGGATCCTAACCGATCCGCTGGATCCACTGGAACAAACTGATCTAATGGACTTGAAGGAAGCGAAACTGCAAGCGGATCCAAACGGATCCGCGGACACGACTCCGGGAAACGAGTCCGCACCCAACTGGAATCGGACCAGATCCGCTCCAGTCGTGGACACGTTTAGCGCATGTCTAGAACTTATTGATATTTTTATGAGTGTACATCATCATAAATATATTGACATGTTACTGTCATTATGTTTATTTCTTTGAATTTTTCACGCAAGGATTCTCTGGGACCCATATTATAGATTGCACGAATAGCCCTCTTCTGCAGCACAAATATGGTGTTAATATCTGCAGCGTTCCCCCACAGCAGTATGCCATAAGACATAATACTATGGAAGTAGCTGAAATAGACTAGTCTAGAAGTATCAACGTCTGTAAGAGGACGGATTTTTTTGACTGCATACGCTGCAGAACTAAGTCTCTTCGATAGCTTATCTATGTGTGAGCCCCATTGAAGTTTACTATATAAAGTTATTCCTAAAAATACAGTACTTTCTACTATTTCTAAAGATTCCTCTTTTACCTTTACATCGGCCTTAACTTGTTTTACATTGGGTAGAATAAATCTAATACATTTCGTTTTGGTTCGTTTTGACACTAAACCAATTGACTACTTTTGAGATTGCATTATTCACATCGTCGAAATGTGTTTTGACGTTTAATTTTAAAAATTTGTGAAGTATCATCAGCAAACAATACAATCTCGTGATTATTCTTAACGAGATGAGGGAGGTCGTTAATATAAACAAGAAATAGGAAAGGACCGAGGATAGACCCCTGCGGTACACCCATTGTAACAACAGATCCCGAAGACCGTTCCCCATTAATGTCAACTCTTTGTATCCTGTCACACAAGTATGAAGTAAGAAGATCCAAAGAGTTGTCTTTTATTCCATAATGATGTAGTTTCCTGATTAATGTTTCATGGTGTACACAATCAAATGCTTTTGACAAGTCGCAAAAAACGCCTAAAGCATCTTGCGACTTCTCCCAAGCATCAAAAATATGCGATACTAACTCTACACCGGCATCAGTAGTTGACCTGCCGCGAGTAAACCCAAATTGCTTACAGTGAAGCAGGTCATTGCCATCGAAATGCCTTAGCAATTGATGTAAAATAAGTTTTTCAAAAACTTTGCTGAACGTTGGCAATACTGATATTGGTCTAAAGTTAGTGGGGTCAGACCTACTACCCGATTTAAACAATGGAATTATTTTACTATGCTTCATTATATCAGGAAATACAGTCAATGGATTCATTGAATATAAAAGCTAGATCTGGTGCAAGTGTATCAATCAATGGTTTAATAAGTCTAACGGAAATGCCCCAGAGATCTGCAGTTTTTTTTACATTTAATAGATTAAAAGCTTTTTTAATATCAGTTTCATTGACAGGATTGAAATTAAATTTATTTTTGCATTTGGGTACATTTTCTATAAGCAGACTCAGCGATAACTTGAGATGACTTTAAGCACTTTGTAGTAGAAATTGGAATGTCAGTAAAAAAGTTTTCAAATGCTTGGGCTACGTCAACGTCATGTTTGACTGAGCAATCATTAATCTTTAAGTTATAATCGTAAGTACTGACCTTTCCAGTCTCACTATTTATTATTTTCCATGTCGATTTTATTACATTTTCACTATTTCTGATTTTCGAGCTTATATAATTTGATTTTGCCATTTGACAAACTTTTCTGAACATTTTTGAGTAATTTTTTACTTTTTCTTTGAACTCAAGACTAAAATTGTATCGTTTTTCATTATACAGTTCATACAAAGTTTGCCTACTCTTATGTATACCTACTGTTGCCCACTCACTAAAGGTAAGTTTTTCTGAGACCACAATCGACTTGGGTGTGAATATTGAATTGAATGCAATGGTGAATTTGTTAAAAAATGCAATATGACTCATTGGGGTTGTTATATGAGTGACAAGGTGGTGGTTTAGAATCCCAATCCAATTTCAACCGCTCAAATCGACTTGTGGTCATAGGTATGTATGTTACTAAAAGCATTTGAACTCCTCGATCGCTGTTAGTTTTTTTTTTAAACGATGCTAAGTTGTTGTTCTTGTTATTTTTTTTTTTTACGTTTTTTAACTTTGAGAGCTTATAAATAATTATTTACACGTTCTGTCAAATAAATCAATATCAACAACATCAACATCACCAGCCTATAATAGTCCACTGCTGGACATAGGCCTCCCCTAATGAGCGCCATAGATGTTATCATTATTTGGGGGTTATTGCCCATAATCCCCACGCTGGGCATGCGGGTTGGGGATCGCAGTTCGGTGTAGTTGTTCTGCAGAAGGCGCTGCTGCCCGCCCCCTGGTGTGTTTCCCTTAGTCGCCTCTTACGACACCCACGGGAAGAGTTGGGGTGGTGAAATTCTATGCCGGCACCACACGGCGTGAAATTCTATGCCGGCACCACACGGCGATAAAAAATAAATAATGCCTTCAAAAGACGAAGGATACATCTGAAACCAAAGCAAGTAAAATTTTTACTAGAAAACATGTTCCAAAAAGAAGTTCTAGGGGTAGAGACGTAAAATTTCGGAAAATCTTAAAAAAAATACAAAAAACAGGATTAAAAAAAATTGTAAGCAGTTAGGGTCTTTCCTTCAATTTGTTATTCACAAATAGGTCCACCTACTCACCCACCGAGTTTGTTTTTTTCTAACCCTCCACCAAACACCCTGTATATAAAAAGGTAAAGGTAGGTACTATAAAAAAGAATATAAATAATATAATGTATAATTATACAGCTAAACATAACATATAATTTAAAAAATATATGTTATGCATTTTTACGCTTTTGTTTTTTGCCTATAAATAGCTTATTTTTATTTCCCATTAAATCTGAATTTTTACAATATAAGTACATTCTGAAAATATGTTTGGCATCAAAAATAACCATGAAATATTTTACTTACCAAAATTTTATGATGCGCTACTGTCCGCTCGCTGTACGCACAACAAAGGTCAACTAAGGTCAATCAGAGCGCCGAGCGACGTGACCACACTCTAGAAAGCCTCGCGGCGTACTGACTGACTGACACAGAGCATATAATCACTACGTTCTACTGGCGTACTGATTTGAATCGATTTGCGCGCAGCATTTTATAGTACCTAGTTTTAAAATATTTACAGAAAAATAATAACAACAAAATCATAAAAATTTTAAATGTATGATTTTAAAAAAGATGCTCTTCTTTATTGGAGAGCTATTATTTCATTAAATTAAATAAGGAATATAAGTAAAAAAAGCATTTAAAATTCGTAAAATTTCACATTTTTGGAACTTAAATTTCTCGAAGTAGGATACAAAAACCGAAAATCTTTTAAACTTATTTTGCCAAGGATCTCATTAGTAGGTTTCATTTTTATTTTAATTAGATATGTCAATATTTTCAATTATTTTGAGCTTCGAAACTGATGCTGAAAGGGAAATTTTGAAAACCTCTCACAAGTTATCTTGATAGAACGCGTACATACTTTAATAATCGAAATATTTTCGTAACTAACTATTTGGACACTGAAATTCCCTAAAATTATTAGCAATGTTATTGCTGAACCATGGTTCATGATATAAACGGGTTTGAAAAGTACTGTTTCTGCGCATGGAATGAATAAACGCTCTTGAAAAATTCAAAGAAATAAAATGTATCTTTGGGACCCATATTATAGATTGCACGAACAGCCCTCTTCTGCAGCACAAATATGGTGTTAATATCTGCAGCGTTCTCCCACAGCAGTATGCCATAAATAAGACATAATATTTTGGAAGTAGCTGAAATAGACTAGTCTAGATGTATCAACGTTTCAAAGATGACGGATGTTTTTGACTGCATACGCTGCAGAACTAAGTCTCTTCGATAGCTTATCTGTGTGTGAAGTTTACCTACTATCTAAGGTTGTTCCTAAGAATTCAGTACTTTCCCTACTACATATTTCTAACGATTCCTCCTTTACCTTTACATTGGCCCTAACATGTCTTACATTAGGTCAGCCTGCTAAAGGCCCAAAATTGATTACAGCATAGCACACCGACAAGCGAGCCTTGAATTTAGGCATCTTAGAGTAATAAGACGTTTAGTTTAGTTATTCTAAGTTAGGCATCTATCGAGCGATTTGCGCACTGCAGGTTAGCCGAAATTTTGTCATACGTTGGTGGTTCATGTATTTACTACATTATGATGTGGGCGGGCATTTCACTGGCAGGAAAAACCTCGTTTTCGTCCACTAGAGGCGGAGACCAAGTACTGAGACATTTAAAACTTATTCCGCTTTGATCAAACCCAATTTATCAAACACTTTCACTATCTTAAATTTTTGCATTTGTTGTTGCATTTCCATTGAAACCTGATTCATTTTAAAAGTAGGTACATACTTTTTAAAATCATGGTATTATGGTAATTGTGCCACAGGAGGTTTTTAAACTACCAAGTGTACACAATACTATAAACACAATATAAACATTTAAAACAAATTCAGTTTGTACTTACAGGGTAAGTCGATTTAGATACCTACTCACGAGTGTTTGTATGACATTTAAAAATCGATAAAAACCCGGTGCAGCAGCGTAACATACAAAAAAATGGTAATTTCGTAATCAGATCATATTAGCAGATATTCTTTATGGCTTTTGGTACAAATAGGTGGTCTGCAAATTATTGGATACATTAATTGACACAGACCAATATGCTGCACAACGTTTCAAATCCTTTTACAACAACGTTATTTCTGTTACTCTCTGTATACTTCATAGAAATAGTATGTTTAACTAATCATGCTTTGGAAATTGTTCCAGAACGCGTCGAAATTACTTATACAAATGATAAATATGCGAAGAATATATCAGTTAATGTCAGAAGATATGGCAGAAGGAGTCCTTACGTCAGCCACTTCGAAGCTGTCTTACTGGAGGAGTTTGGGAACAATATAACTGTTAGTACCTACTTACCTAAGTATTAAAATTGTTAGTGGAACTTTTTAACCGAAGAAAAACAACGGAGGCGGGCGGTCCATGATGAACATGGCCGTAGGGAGGGGGGGGGGGGGTTGGGGGTTCAAACCCCCCCCCCCCGAAATGTTGAGGCACCGTTAAAAATCAAACTTTAATACGCAGCACTTAATTTTTTTTAACTTATTCACTCTTGAAAACTCAATTTTTTTTTTCGTCAAAATTCATCTCTACTTTTTATATTAATGAGCTAGGTGCACGCATCGCATTCATTTACGGCCAATTCCAGTTAGGCAGGCAGATCACGATATTACTTTTAATTTCGTAAATCAGTAGACCTATTTTCTTGTTTTTCCGTAATTGAATTACTCCTTCTGTTTGCTGTTATGTCTTTAATTATGGCATACTTTTCTAAACTACTTGGTAACGACCGAAAACGTCACAAAAAATTTCGCGGCTCTTCTAAAATTTCCGGGGTTTGCTAATCGTAATCTTTTGTCACTTTTGATTCTACTTTACAGAACATCCTAAAAGTCGCAAAACAAAATTGCGGCTCGCTCCGCTCGCCGTTCATTCTGTAGCCGCGATATTTTTTGTGAAATTTTCGGTCTTTACCACCGAAAATGTCACAAAAATTTTCGCGGCTCGCTCCGCTCGCCGTTAATTCTGATATCTTCTATGCTTTTTAGCAGCCTTGCCAGAATGTCACAATTTCTCAAACATTTTCAGCGGCCGAAAACACAACAAAATATCGGCGCTCATTCCGCTCACTATTATAATTTTTACTATACCTACTACCACGTGACCACCCGAAAAAGTTATAAAAAATATTATTTTGTAGATAAAATGTTCATTCTAACATTTTTTGCCTTTTACCTTGCTTACTTCACCAAACTCCAAAATTACCACCGCAAAGCCTCTAAAATTTTTCGGGGTTTGCTAATCATAATCTTTTGTCACTCTTGATTCTATTTTAAAGAACATCCGAAAAGTCGCCAAAAAATTGCGGCTCGCTCCGCTCGCCATTTATTCTGTATCCTTTTGGTCATTTTTACCAACCTTCCGAAAGTATGTCAAAAATTTGGAGGCTCGCTTCGCTCGCCATTCATTCTGTAGTAGGAGTTATTTTGTTAATCTTTAAAAACAAATTGTTCTTATCTTTCTTTCTTGACTATGCATAGCATGTCACACGAATTAAAAAAAAATGTAGCTCACTCTACTCGACGACATTTATATTGTATTAATTTCTCAACCATTTCCAATGGCCGCAAAAACTACAATATATGTCAAGGCTCGTTCCACTCGCTGTTATTTATGTTATCATACTAATAAATAGTTATTATGAACTGTTAATAACCTCTCCCTTAACGGGTAGGTAAGTTTGTAGCAGTAGACAAACTTTTTTGTCACACGAAAATGTAACGCTCTAAGTTATTTCTTTTTTCGTCATTTTTGTTTCTCACATTTTTTTTGTATCTTGCATTCCACACCAATCTCCAAAATTACCACCACAGTTTTTGAAATTTTCGGGGCTAGCTGTCATATCTATTGTCACACTTTTGCATACTTTTTTACAAAACATCGGAAAAAACTCAAAAAATCCGCTCGCCGTTACACATGGTTGTTATTTTTATATCGGTTTTTTTGGAAAGTGCTTGGTTGAAAACTACTCCGGGTACTATCATAACTAGCATAAGTACCTATAGGGAGATGTTGCATTTTGCTGCGGGCGGGTCTAAGGCTCGACCCCCTCCCCAAATAGAATTTCTGGCTACGGCCCTGATGATGAATAAGTATGTTCGTCGATATTTCCGTCAAATATACATAGAATGATTAGAATTCTAAATTGTTGATAAATTTATGTGTCGAACAACATAAAGAAACAGGGTTATTAATTACTAAGGAGTTTGAAGTAGGATTAAATTATGGTCCCTTTTCAGAAGCATCTGAATAATAAAATAAGATCACGCATTTGACAGGTTCATTTCTTTAATAACTAGATACTTTCAATTATAGCACAACAACAAGGTGGAACAATAGATATCATTCCTACTCTTTCACACATTTGCAAACCGTCGTCGTCAACCTAGGTTTATTCATCATCATCATCATCATCATCATCATCACCAGCCTACTCCACACTACATGTCCACTGCTGGACATAGGCCTCCCCTAATGAGCGCCATAGATGGCATCATTATTGGGGGTTGTTGCCCATAATCCCCACGCTGGGCATGCGGGTTGGGGATCGCAGTTCGGTGTAGTTGTTCTGCAGAAGGCGCTGCTGCCCGCCCCCCGGTGTGTTTCCCTTAGTCGCCTCTTACGACACCCACGGGAAGAGTTGGGGTGGTGAAATTCTATGCCGGCACCACACGGCACGAGGTTTATTACTTACTTATAAATAAGCGATGAGTTGTATTTTTTTTTTTTTGTGTCTAATTCGTGAATTTTGATTGGAATTGATTATTATATATTTTATTGTAGGTATTGTGATTATTTTAATTAGGTTTGTTCTTTTTTTTACTAAACCAACTTCGATGACAAAGTGACGTAATTTTTGTCTATTCTACCTTAGACAGGAAAGCCCGTGCTTGCCCTACTGCATACGTACATAACTTATCCTCCTTTTTGTTCACAGATTGGCTCAATCCTATACGAGTATCTCCACAATGAGTACAAGCGATCCTTCGTCGAATTCCATTTTAAGTTGTGTGATTTCATTAATAAAGATAACTTTTTTGGTTATCATGTGCGGAAGGTGGGCATTCCCTGTCCTATGTCAAGAGTGAGTATAAAAAGTGGCGTGGGCCTACAAAATACATGAGATTTTTACGATACAAAAGGTATTGGCTTAAAATCCAGGTTCGTTCGGACATTAGTACCTACCTAATATACCTTTTCCCTTATTCTAGGGTCACTGGAACCTAAGTAACGTAATAATGGATTTCCCTAATTTCCCGTACGTGTTCCCGTTCAAGAGAGCTAAAGCTGTAGTGACGGTGGAAGTCACCGCGACAGGGGAGCGTATCGCCGCAGGAAACTATTACCTGTACTTCAAGCAAAAGTGAGAGACGGAGCTTTCATAAATCCTATATTTTATAACATAATTTATAAAAATAAATAGGATGTGAACAATAGGCTGCTAAAGAAGGATGGCAAGATTCCATACATCTGCTGACCCAACTTTTTTGGCGCCGTACATTATCCAGGCATTTTAAAATAAATAATACGTACATCAAGGATTCCGAAATCAATATCATAAACCTTTTACAAGTTGGGAGAAAAAAGTTATTATATGTTATGCCTGTTAGGGACCGACTTATTTTAGTTAGATCGTGGTATGGGAGGTAGCTAAATTGTATGAAAATGAATGTACTATGTATTTAGGTACACAACGCATTTTTGCTATACGTTTTTCGTGTCATCATCATCATCAGCCTATAGGCCTCCCCTAATGAACGCCATAGCGTCCTGTCTTCAGCTTGCCGCATCCAGCATCTGCCTGCAGTCTTTCGCAGGTCATCCCACCTAGCCGGAGGGCGTCCTACACTACGTTTGCCAAATCGCGGTCTTCACTCAAGAACTCGTTTACCCCAGTGGTTATCGGTTGTTCGCGAGATATGGCTGGCCCACTGCCACTTCAGTCGATGGTTCTCTGTCGGATGTGTTCGTTACGAATCCCATCCTTCAGCGAAACACAAAAACCCATCTTCTCACTCTCTCAATCACTTCTTAATTTTCATCCGCCAATGAATGTCATCTAAGCATCTAACACGAGATACCCGAAGCCGACAATTAATACATCGCAACGACATACTTCAGATCTTCACCCAGTCGTAAGCTAATCAGCAATTTGTGAGCAGTATCGTATGGCAAAATACGGAAAAAGTAGGTACACAGCCACAGGGGGTCGACACCGCGAGGATATAAATCGTACTATGGCGATGTATCCCTCTTATTGCCAACCATTGCAACTTAATCTTATGTTCTTCAAGTTGGCATTAATTTTATTGTCATCTGTCATCGCGTCTGAGCTGAGAAGTGAGCAAATCAATCGAGAGAGAATGTCATTCTATCTCATTCTATCAATTTGCGTTCCTTGTTTTATTTTGTCATTGACAGTCACAAAGGTCGGAGGTCGGCAATGCAGAGCTGCCATATCGAAGAAGTCAAGTCACCCAAAGAGAATATAACACAAATAAAACCACTACCTACGTTCTAGAGCCACCTAAAAGAAGTTGAAGTTACCTTTCGTTTCTTTCTCGCACATAATATATTAACTGAATATATTTTTTACTCCCTGCTTCTAAAAATGTAAACTATGGTTAGAAAAATCTATAAAAAAATAATAAATCAGGCAGTAGTTATAACATGACTGTCTGCACGGTCCTTATTTATTTTTATTCGGACTGGGTCGCGTATCGCCTTTTTTCTTTATAATAAAGTTAAGAAAGTAAAATTTTAATACTGGCCGACTTTGGTAACGGCGAGCGGAGTGTGCCGCGATTTAAGGAGTGGGTTGCTCAGTGCAATTTTGTGCTTATTGTTTCGTACATAGATTAAAAGAATAATGTGTGCTGATTTATATAACAATACTTACTAACCGCGTTCACAAATATTAGAAAACCCTGTCAATTTCTTAAAACCCCCTGGATTCTGTGAAATGCCTAACAATCCGATCAGAACAAAGTCTGACATCTAGTGGACGCTGTAGTCGTACTTTTTATTTGCTGTTAAAGCAGCAAGAAAATCCACACTGAAATTTCATATTATGTCCTTTTACGGTTCATGAAATAGATACAATGCAATGACATACCCCGTTTCTTCGTTCGGTTATGAACCCAAAAGAACCTACATAAGTACCTACCTACATAATTTAAACGTACCAAACTAAAAGTAATATACCTATTGCCTTCGCTGCTTCGGCCACTTAGAGGATGCCAGACGATGGGAGCTTCTTCTTTCTTTCTTTCAGCGCCTAGCGTCCCGTCTCGTCGCACAGTGGTTCCGGCTTCGCACGGGTATTTAACAAAAATTGCATTTTTCATGCGGATCCCTAACTTTTCGCAAAAATTCTATAGCCTATGTTCATCAGAGAACATATAGGATTCTAATGGTGAAAGAATTTTTCAAATCGGTCCAGTATAATAATTAATCAAATTACTGGGTTACTATGTCTTTAACTACGTCGTTTTTTTACTTTTGTCGTATAGTTTTCTTATCTAATCGAATTATGAATTTATGTAGGTACTAATATAAACCCCTATCATATAAATAAAACACTTAAAAAGTTAATATTCCTTAAATTATATAGGGTACAAAATTTAAACTTAACAAATTAATCTTTGCATGATAAATAAATAGTTATCAATTGGACTACAAGGCAAACTTAATATAAGTTAAATTATATATTAAGGAATGACTAGGTTTTTGAGAGCTTCTGCAGGTGGTACTCTTTCTTAAGTTCTTTTAGATTCGTTTCCAGTATTGCGACCTGAGGACAAGAAATAGTTTTAAATTATAAATAAAAATAGCGGCCCGCCCCGGCTTCGCACGGGTATTAAACAAAAATTTCAGAAATTATACACACTAAAACGATGGGTTTTTCAGTTTTCATACGGATCTTTACTTTTTTTAACAGCATTGGGGTTTTTGACATTGACTCGACATTCCAAAACTGACACTGGCCGTAGAGAAAAAGCAAGCACCGTGCGCTATACAACCTCTTTTTCTATTCTGACGCGCCATAATAGAAAAAGAGGTTGAATATACAGCCCACGGTTCAATTATTGAATTTTTCATGCGGATCCCTAACTTTTTTGAAAATATTATATAGCCTATGTTCATCACGGAAAATTAAGGATTCTAATGTTGAAAGAATTTTTTAACTCGGTTCAGTAGTTTGCGAGCCTATTCAATTCAAACAAACCAACAAACAAACATACAAACAAACAAACAATCAAATCTTTCCTCTTTATAATATTAGTATAGATAAAAAAGCCTTTTATTTCTATGTAGTAAATTGCAATTGGTAATACAAAGTTCTTAAATCATTTTTGTACAATATTGATTACAAATTTTTTACTTATAAACTATTGTCGTTTGTTTACTTTTTTGCAAGAAAGGTAACGGCCTCCGCCAAAGATAGCCAGTATTCTCTAGATTGGTTTAAATTAAATCATTAAAAAAAATTATTTTAACATTCGTCGCGTTTCTTGTTTTTGAATTTTCCTTACGTAACCATCGAACTTTCAACAATATAAATGTTAAGAAATCGCGAGAGAGTTTTTTTTTTATAATTTTAGTATACAATTAGACTGCGTCAGCTATGTGAGCTAAGCCAAAACAAGGGTGCTTTCCGTAGGTAATTACATCGCTGATAGAGATCACATGACATTTTGCGTTTTAATTAGTTAGTACGATTGACAGAGCTATCATTAATTCGGAACACTCATGAAAACGCTTACGGTCACGATTCGCGTGTAAAACAGTCAGGTACAAGAAAACACTGAGGGAAGACAAGAAAAAACCTTTCTTTCAACACTATTCATCATCATCATCATCATCATCACCAGCCTATAACAGTCCACTGCTGGACATAGGCCTCCCCTAATGAGCGCCATAGATGGCATCATTATTTGGGGGTTATTGCCCATAATCCCCACGCTGGGCATGCGGGTTGGGGATCGCAGTTCGGTGTAGTTGTTCTGCAGAAGGCGCTGCTGCCCGCCCCCCGCTGTGTTTCCCTTAGTCGCCTCTTACGACACCCACGGGAAGAGTTGGGGTGGTGAAATTCTTTGCCGGCACCACACGGCTATTCTTTGCCGGCACCACACGGCTAGGCTAACACTACTCGTAAAATATTAATTGAGTTTTGACAGAGTAAAAGTCAGTTTTGACAGAGCGCTCTCAGTGATTTCAAGATGGTCGGTGATATCGCAAAATGGCGCATATAATGACGTCACCGGATTTTGACTAACCTCTTCAAACTTGAGTTCCTCTCTTGCTTTCTTGATGTAATCCCTGATGATGTTCATTTGTTCCAGCAGTGGGTTGTCATCGTCACCATCATCATTTCCTCGGTTTTCGTAACCTGAAAAAAGATTATACATGAGTTTATTTTTTATTTTTACACAGTATGGATTAACATTTAGAGAATGTATTCTCGTCAGCCGATCTGACTTATTCGTCAACTCGCTGTAATGAAACCCGCGAGTTCGCGCGAGTTGGCACCTTCCGATTTTACCTTTTTTTGCCGTCGTCAACTCGCTCGAACATGATATAAACGTTTTTGTACAGTCGCATAGATAAATTACGTGTCAAGAAGTCATTTAAAATTTGTTGCTTTTATTATTCTAAAAGTTTATTCGTTGCTTTACAATATAGTACTATCAATCTGTCGGTTCATCTATAGATCAGTAACAGCAATGTTGTTAAATACCACTATTTATAGCAGAAATTAAAACTACCAAGTCAGAAATTTATGATCTCTTTCTAAGATTAATGTACAATTTTACGTAGGTACATAAACCTTCAGAGTACCAGGAGAGCAGAAGTGAATTGGAGATAGGAACATAATTATGTAGTAGCGTAAGTATAATACTCCATATTCAGCCTGTAGCGGCGGGGCGAATAGTAAAATCAGCATAAGAGAATCAGGTAGAGCTTAAAGCTCAGCCAATCAGATCGCCAGGTTTTTGCCAGGCTATGGAAATAGATCAAGCGATAGGTTGGATTTGTCTTGTTGAGAAAGGGGGAAGTAACGTATGTCTATTGCACTCTACTCACCGCTCGGACCGGCGGCACCAACACTCTCAGTCCGTTGCCTCTCCCTCTCAACTCTCTCCCGCTCCATCTGTATCTGTTTCTCCGCGCGCTCGTACCGCTGTCTCCTCACATCTTCGATCTGCGCTTCGGTGGGTAACTTGCCTAGTGATAACAAGTTCTCCTGAAAGAAAAAGTATTGTTAGCAGGCTAAGAACCTATTTTTTGTTGGAAGGACACCAACGTTTCATCCTCTAACGAGGGACTTCATCAGGCTGAGTGCGCTTGTCATGGTCCCTCGTTAAGGGCACCGTTGGTGTTCTTCCAGAACAATATAGGTTCGTATTTAACCCGCTAACATTCATCGTGAATTCGTCTTATTACGATAGATTTTAAACTTTGAACTTTAATGTAGATGGGAACGGCTGTAAGCATACTACATCAATATTTCCCTCAGAAGATAGGAAAGAAACTTAATAGAAATACTCAAGATGAGCCGCGGGAACTTAAGAACGATGGTGCGTATCACAGATCACTTTGAACTGAATTATAATTAGAACCTTGATGTAATGGGCCGCGGCCTGCCGTATCGCGTTGTGCAGCCTGGCCGTGCGAGTGCCGGGCTCGGCCGGGAAGGCGGAGATCTGTTTGCTCAGCAGATCTATGCCCTCCGCCAGCTTGCCTATGCGCCCGCGCATCGCGTTCACGTCTTGCAGCGTGTACGTTGTCTCGCCGTCGAAGAGGCTTTGACACATCTGGCAGGAGGAAAATCTATGGTGACAAATTGATCGAAGACTAAAGGATTTGGAGAAAGCTGTGTTTAAGTAAATTATGCCTATATTTATATATATGGAAGAAAGAGAATCATAAGTTTAAATACAATTTAAAAACATTAAATACATAAGTTGTAAGTACCAACTCAAAGAAAGAACAAGCTAGAAAAATTTTACTGCACTCGAAGAGGGTTCATCTATAGGTACAACCACAAATCAAAAAGGTTAAATAATACCAACGAATTCATTATGAATGTAAGCGGGTTAACTACGAACCTATTATATGTTGTAAGATGAAGTCCCTCGTTAAAGGATGAAACGTTGGTGTTCTTACAACATAATAATAGGTTCGTAGTTAACCCGCTTACATTCATAATGAATTCATCAAACTACGATAGTTTTTATAGTAAAATAATACCAACGAATTAATAATAATAAATTAGAAATAAATACAAAAAAAATAGTTTTAGTATATCAATAATACAAACAATTTTTATGTGGCCAAAAAGAGTATTTTATATGTATATGTGGAAAGAGGAAGTCACCAATAATACTATTAATAATAATTATTATTAATAGTGTTATTGGTGACTTCCTAGATATTATAATATCTATCGCCTAGATCGGGTTTCATGCTAAATTAACTTCAGAATTAAATCCACCTCAATTTATACAGAGCATATAAATCACAGCTTATCAAAAATCTAATAGACCATAATTCAATTACCTCAACATAGCGTAGCAAAACTAGATAATAGGAAACGATTTCATTATTAGATGGAATTAGTAGGTATTGTTATCGATCCCTTACAAAAAGGTGGATAAAACAAAACCATGTAATTATTACATGCATTACTTCCCACTCGGCAATATGTTACGAAGAGTTTGGAGTCCTTTTACGTTAATTCTGTTATTTTCTCTGCATTTTATAGAAATACCATGTTTAAGCAGTCATGCTTTGGAAGTGGTCCCGGAAAGAGTTGAAATTATTTATGGAAATAATAAATATGTGAAGAACATAAAATCCTACGTCAGAAGATATGGCAGACGGAGCCCTTACGTCAGCCATTTAGAAGCAGAACTGCAGCAGCAGTTCGGGAACAATGTATCCGTTAGTATTGTATTATACTCATAAGATAACAATATCTATATATTATACTAGCGTTCCCCCCCGGCTTCGCAAGGGTATTTAACAAAAATTAAATTAATACGGAACCCTAAATTTATCAAAATATTCTATGAAATATATTCTATGAAAATTTAGGATTCTAATGGTGAAATAATTTTTCAAATCGGTCCCTTAGTTTCAGATCAGATTACCAGATTAGACTAGATTAGAGATTAGAATCCTACATCATCCCTGATATAGGCTATACAGGGCGTCCCACAGGTATGCCACACAGAGGGAAAGTACCTTAAATATTGTACACTCGAGAGCAATGAATCCGGGTCACTCAAAGAATCCAAAAAATCTCGGAAAGTAAGAATGCTAGGTTAATGCAATAAATTGTATTTAATAGACAATTTAATACTCCTTAAATGAAAGTTAAAAAAATATGAGTCACCATACATTTTATTTACACAAAATTACATAAAGAAAAAAAACTGCTGATCTCTCCTTAAAACAAAAATAGGAAACATGAAATTTTTGAACTTTATGACGATTTTCTTGAATTTCAATACTTCGTATTACCTCCTCGTGCTTCCATTACTGCGTTTACGCGGTTTGGCATGCTGTACACCAAGTTCCTTATACGATTTTGGGGAATATTCTCCCATTCCTCTGTGAGAGCAATTTTGAGCTCAGGAAGCGTGATTGGGGGAGGGTTTCGTTGTTTTACGCATCTCCCTAGCTCGTCCCAAGCATGCTCGATCGGGTTGATATCCGGGCTGCGCGCTGGCCACTCCATACAAGTAATGTTCATCTCTTGAAGGTAGTCATACACAATCCTACCTGTATGAGGTCGGGCATTGTCATGCATAAATATAGCATCCTCACCCAAATTGACCATAAATGGACCAACGTGTTCGTTGAGGATTTCTTCCACATATCTTACGCTAGTTAAAGAGCCGTTTTCTATGATCACCAGCTCTGTGCGACTTTCAGAGGAAATTCCGGCCCACACAAGTACAGACCCACCACCGTAGGCTACTTTTTCTTCGATGCATGCTTGCTTGAATCTTTCCCCTGGTCTTCTATACACTCTGTGTCTTCCATCGTGCTTGTAGAGCATATTATTATTATAATTTTGATTCGTCGGAGAACAATTTATTGCATTAACCTAGCATTCTTACTTTCCGAGATTTTTGGATTCTTTGAGTGACCCGGATTCATTGCTCTCGAGTGTATTATGGAACATTTTACTGAAAGAAGACATTATTTTAATTTAAAGAACGTGTGGCATAGCTGTGGGCCGCCCTTACATTGAAGTTTTTATACATATCCGAGTTACGGATATGTATGAAAAGTTCAATAATGTAACCCTAATAATGCAACTTGTATCGCATGCCCTCAATATATCTGTTCTATCCACAGATCACCATTATATTGTACGAATATCTCCACAATGAGTATAAGCGATCGTTCGTCGAGTTCCACTTCAAGCTCTGTGACTTCTTTAATAAGGATGAGTTTGTTGGGACATATATGCGAAGTAGGGGAATTATCTGTCCTGTGCCTAGAGTAAGTATAATTTGGAAGTTTAAGCAAATAATAAAAAAAACACCTTTGCGAATCACCGACTTAGGTCCTCTCACATGGCGCTATTTTGTATAGGTAGTCTAAATAGCCCAAAATGCTAAATTATGGTTATGCAACAAAATCTCTCTCTTCTCAGCTAGTTATCCCATACGGTGGTGGGGTCAGCTTTCATTATTGATGTACTTCGCTATATCCTAGACGTCATCTTCGGAAGCCTGACACTCTCTCTTGGTGGTATATGGTGATATCCTGGGCATCTCCCTCTGTACCTTCCAACTAGCACAGAAGCTGCATAAACAGACTTTGTACAGCAATTTTGCGTTATAGCAGCTGTTTAAGGGCTTCTTATTTATCCTTAGGCTGTACAGTATCGTATTATAAAGTCATTCTACAGGAAGGTGGTATAGTAGCTCTACAATTGTAATCATAATCCTAAAACAGTTACAGTGACGTCTTGTAGCGCTATTGTACGGGCTTCAGAGGTAAGTCAGAGTTATAAACATCTTTAATAGCACAAGAAGATCTATAAGAGGACTTTTGAAGGTATGAGTGTTTGGAAGGTGTTATAAGTTTCTTTTGAAACACTTTAAGTGGTAAAGAGGCTTTCTACAGATTCTTAAGATCTATAATAGCGTCGATTACAACTATTGTAGCGTCATATTCACAGCAGAGTACTATAACTCTATTTAAGCGCTAAAAGCGCGACAATTGGGGATTGTTGAGTACTTGTACGGTAAAAGCCGGTATAAGAGTTTCTTATAGCGTTATAATAACGCTAAGAAATAAATTTTAGAAATTTTATCAAACAACAACCTATATGTTTTTGGTTAGGTAGATATTAAATAAATTACTTCATTATTAAAAAAAATTACCGACGTTTTGAGTTCCACGGACGGATCCTTAAAATAGTTATGACGAGTTATATTCAATATCAGAGCGTTAGGCTCTTAAGTGGAACCTTGAAGCGCTGATTTATGACCAAAAGAGTTTGAAAGCACGTTAATACCACAACTACAACTGTACGCTTCTAAGGTCTACAAGAGAAAGTAGTGGCGCCTTTGTACAGCCTAAAGCGGTAAAACGGAGAGAATTAACTCTATAACCAGGCACCATTACTACTTATGATTAATTTGTATTTTGGAATTGGAAGTTAAAACAACATTTATCATAGCATTATTGTAAATATAATTCCGTAATATACGACATTATTTGTTCATAAATGAGTTTAATTAAACTATCAAGAAGCTTAAAATGTTTTAAAAAGTTAAACACATTTTGGCACTACACACACACTTATATTTCAAATTGTATTTTCATGTTAAAATGTAATATCTTGAGGGCGCATGAAAATTGAAGCGAAATTAAGTATATATATTCACAGTAAACGGATACTCCCAGTAATATCTTGCACAATATAAACGAATAGGTATTCAATAATACCTTTTGGTTTTTACTCTAGATAATTTTTTTTAATGTCTTACACCAGCTTTGTTCATCACAGTTAAAATTAATAATAAAATGTATAAAATTACGCAATAAGCGATATTTTAGCCGCACAGTGGCGACCAAATACGATGAGAGCGGTATAAAAGCGCTACAGGAAGTTATTTTTAGTCATAAGCGCTTGTAACAGCTGTTAAAGCGCCATTGTACTTCAATAAGCGTACACGACCGCTCTTGAAGCGCCTTTGTATGGCTCTCCTAACCCCATAACCGCTACTGTAGCGCTACTTTAGCACTAATACCTGTATAAAAAGCCTGTTTTGGGGGTACAGAGGCCGTATAGCAGTTTATACGGCTACTGTACAGCTTATCTATGGAGCCAATGCCGTAATCAATCGCCTCTATACGACTACTATAGAGCTTCTTATACCGCTTGTGTGCTAGTTGGACTACGCCCGGGGATGGAAAGCTATAGTGCAAGTTGACGGAATTTTTTTTTAACATTACGTCGAATTCGATGATGATTTCATATCACTGTTGACTACTCTACTGTATACATAAATTGCTATGCTTGGCTGACACTGACACGTTATAATTTATTGAAAAACTGATTTATTGTGTTTTTCTTGATTAGTCTACGCCCTAAATACTCGTATATGTAATATGGTTACAGTACCTACACGGGATGGTGTCCTGACCTAGATCAACATAATTACTAAAGGAAATCAAAAATTTCGCATTTTAACATTACTGTGATGACTTTTCCATTATTCTAGGGTCACTGGAATATAAGTAACGTAAGACTGGAATTCCCTCTCTTCCCTTACGTGTTTCCGATAAAGAGAGCCAAATGTGCAGTGACCATCAAAGTCGTAGCGACGGAGGATATAATCGCCATGGGTAACTATTACGTATTCTTCAAGCAAAAGTAAGAGACCTATCAATCATACAAATAACCAGTTTATTTTATAAATAAATACAGGCTGAAAAATTATAAACAGTTTTCTTTCTTAAACAAATTCGTCAATTGTATGCATTTATGTATTGTTTATACTTAGTTCATTTTAGTCAGACCTTCGCCTTTCTTAAATTCAAATAATTATTTCCATTCAAAGGTTGATTGGAAGAGATCGCTTTTAAGCGATACGGGCGCTCATCTTTTAAACGATAAGGGCGCCATTTATTCAGTTTGTGTGATTTTTTGTGTACCTTGAAGTATTATTGTATTGTATGAGTCAATGAGCAGCGAAAATAGTATGAAATAAAACGTCATTCCTTATAGATGAAGGTTGACTTCTTGAAACCAGGTTTTGTATTCGGTTCTCGTCGTTCAATTACTGCTTCTATTTATTTCGTGTCTGTCGTTTAAAAATGATATTGTAAATGAATGATTAGGTACAAAAAATAATGATGTCGGTTTCTTTTTGAAGGTCATCAGCTAATTTCCTTCTGAAGATTTCTAACAAAATCTGATCGTAAATTCCAAATAGAAATAAAATCGCTGAATTTAAGAAATTATTCTGCTTTCCTACGTTCCGCGTTTGGCAGCGCTGAACACTTGGTTCATTTGATCCTTTAATAATAAAGCACGCCGTCCATGATATTAACGAATTAGTTACGAGTGAGTACCTAAGCTTAACTGAGTTTTGACTTTGTCCGGTCAAACCCGACCAAAATTATTTAATTTAATCACCCCGACTGTTTTTGTAATATATTATATGGCGTTACTATCATATTGGCTTATAAGACGACACAATTCTTATTTACGTAGCAAGAGAATTTCCAACAAAAATGTTTAAGTCAGATTATTCCTATGTTTTAGAACGGTTTTTATTGACTGTGGGGTTCTACAGAACTTATTAGAAAGTTTTAATCACAGAAAGGTTTTTGTCTCTTCTGTCTTCAATACTGGTAGCTAATTTGTTAATACCATAGATAATAATAACGAATTAGTTAGAAGTGAGTACCTAAGCTTAACTGAGTTTTGTTTTGACTTTGTCCGGTCAAACCCGTCCAAAATTATTTAAGTTAATGACCCGCGACTGTAATGAAAAGGGTTAATAATACTGAATCATATTATAACGATAACATCATTTTAATAAACCGTAACTCTGTACCGGAAATAAAACATTAGGTTTAATAGGTATTTTTAAAACGGATAAGTGCGAGTCGTAGATACTCTTACTCTATGAGGTTTGTACCACATCAAAATAAAGGTTTAATAGATATTTTTAATGCCGTGTGGTGTCGGCATAAAATTTCACCACCCCATCTCTTCCCGTGGGTGTCGTAAGAGGCGACTAAGGGAAACATACCGGAGGGCGGGCAGCAGCGCTCTCTGCAGAACTACTCCACTGAACTGCGATCCCCAACCCGCATGCCCAGCGTGGGGATTATGGGCAATAAACCCCTTAATGACGACAACCGCCAAAAAATGGCCCCCAGTTCCCGGCCGCCTCGCTATTCCTGGCCATGGTAGCGGCCATGGTAACGGCGGGGCAGGGGGTGCGAAGAATCTCCGGGCTACCCCAGGCTACCATTCTCTACACACACTGACCCTGGCAACGTTTAACGGACGCACTCTGAGGCTTGATCACCATCTAGCGCAGTTGGAAGTAGAGTTAGAGAACATTAAATGGCATGTTCTGGGGTTATGTGAAGTCCGTAGAGAGGGGGAGGACACCGTAACCCTAGACTCGGGCCATCTTCTCTACTTTCGCGAGGGTGATAAAACATCCCAGGGTGGCGTAGGTTTCCTCGTCAATAAGGCCCTCTCTAACAACGTGGAAGAAATCTCCAGTGTGTCGACCAGGGTAGCGTACCTGATCCTTCGGCTGTCTAAGCGCTACAGCTTGAAGGTCATTCAGGTCTACGCACCGACCTCGGCACACTCGGATGATGAAGTGGAGGATATGTACGAAGACATATCCAAAGCCTTACATCACACCACCAAGGCTCACTTCAACGTTGTTATGGGGGACTTTAACGGCAAGGTGGGAACCCAGATTGGCGACGAATCCCGAATAGGCCCGCATGGTTTTGGTGTTCGAAATCACAGGGGACAAACAAATGCTTGTCAACTTCAACAGCAGAACAACTCCACCGAACTGCGACCCCCAACCCGCATGCCCAGCGTGGGGATAATGGGCATTAACCCCCAAATGATAGTGATAGTATGAGGTTTGTACCACATCAAAATAAATTTATTGTATGTTGTGATCGTAGCCTTCAATATTATCAGGGAAGTTATACAGGGTTATAAGTAGATCAACAACCTCTTAAAGGCGACTTGGATTGGATACATCAAGATAACAACTATTGTTCTGCGCAAGATGCCAGCGAGGGTCGTAGTGCTTTAAGAAATGCTAAGAAAGACAAATTCTGTTGCACATCAACTAGACACAGCAATACTAAATATAATAAAAAGTCGCTCCCGTTGTCGGTCTCTCACTATGTATGCTTAGATTTTTGAAACCATGCAACGGATTTTCATGCGATTTTTTATAGATAGATAGTGATAATTTTTTTATACAGGTAAATAAGTATAACAAGCATTAGTATCAGCATTGCACCCTTACGAAGCCGGGGTATAGTAGAGTAGTTAGTTTTAAGAAGTTTTAAACTTTCAAGATGTATAGTGGTTTCCACTTTCTCATTAAAAAAATATTTTACCAAATTCATACAATTGTGTAAATATAGGTTTACATTTATCGTCTACTTTCTTCTAAGTCGTCCTTTTCGAACATATAGGAAAAAGGATTCCGTTTGCGAAATATATATTAAGGTCATCCGTTTTTCATACGAGACCTGATATCTGAATCTAATCTGAATCTTTCATACATTTGTATTTTCCCAAATATGAGCCATGTGAGCATAATTGTACAAATAAATAACTGTTTTTGGCATTGTTATAGGTCGTTATGTGCGGCAAATTATGTTTCATTAAAGAAAACACTTGATTTAATTAGAAATAACGTGATAATTTTAGTCCATTTTTGTCTCTGTGTGGGTGAACATCGATAGTGTCGTAAGAGAACGTCATGAACTTATGAGTGAGCGGCGACGACAACGTCATCTGTGAGATACCATAACGAATCAACTCCTAATACCTTACCTGCCATGCTTACCATTCATACACTTTGATTTTGTTCGGTTAAGCATGTAGAACGTACAT
The DNA here is from genome assembly GCA_963931895.1 of Eupithecia pulchellata. NCBI lineage: Eukaryota > Metazoa > Arthropoda > Insecta > Lepidoptera > Geometridae > Eupithecia > Eupithecia pulchellata. Next base: position 2,129,705 of record OZ007527.1, on the reverse strand, counting down.
ATTTCGTCTTTTATTGTTGTCATGTGGCTGTCTGTTCTTTCAATGTCTATCGTTTTTGTATTCTGTTGTCATTGACTTGTTTTGATTTTTGCAAAACGAAGCAAAATTATTTTCTAAAACAATCAACTTCCCAAAATAAACGATGGAGTCACGGAGGATGAAAATTCTAATAAATAATAAATTTCAATTGTCCTTAGTTGGAGCCAAAAACTTCGAAAAAAAAGTACAAAAAGTGATTTTTGTAGTATTTTTCGAAGTTTTTCTGTCCGGTGACCACAGTACTGTAATGTATGCTCGTCCAAAGCTAGACTAGCTAATAATAATAATAATTCACGCATAGTGTGTCTAATGTAAAAATTTAATGTACCTAAATTATTGGGTGGTATCCAATATTTAAAATTACCTCTCCATCGTTTTTTCGAAAACTAGGTGTACTAGATAACACGATACTTATTTATTAACATCACTCTGCAACACAGTAAGTTGCTGGTTCTATTCCCGCCGCGAGACAATACCTCTGATCTTGAAGAAGTAATGAATGAAGTTTTGTAATGAATCATTATTTATCAGATTCAGGATCAACTGCCTGTATTTTACCAGTAACTAGTTGTGCTCAAAAGTCCGCAATAAACAAAATTGCATTGAAATTAAAGTGTAGAGAAAATCAAAGACACCTAATTTCTTATTTGATAATAATTACTAGCACACTTCTCTTTGTTTTTGTGTGATAGGGGCCGAGGTCAAACAAGATACTTCGTTTGAGTACGCAGAAATTCCATCAACGATTTATTACAATCGAATCGATTAGGAAGGCTTGCTAAACAAACATGAATTTTTTTACTATAAAAACTATCGTAGTTTGATGAATTCATTATGAATGTAAGCGGGTTAACTACGAACCTTTTATATGTTGTAAGAACACCAACGTTTCATCCCTTAACGAGGGACTTCATCAGGGTGAGTGCGGCTCACGTCTCACGTCGCGCCCGTACCGCCTCTATGCGCTAACGTTGGTGTTCTTACAACATATAATAGGTTCGTAGTTAACCCGCTTACATTCATAATGAAAACATGAATTTATTTATACCAATACTTGGTACTTCAGATTCTTATATAAAATATGCGATCAGGATAATTTTGATAAATCACAACGTCAAAACAGGCAGATTTTGCATTTGCAGGCTTCATCATCATCATCATCATCAACAGCCTATAATAGTCCACTGCTGGACATAGGCCTCCCCTAATGAGCGCCATAGAATGCATTACTCATCATTTGGGGGTTATTGCCCATAATCCCCACGCTGGGCATGCGGGTTGGGGATCGCAGTTCGGTGTAGTTGTTCTGCAGAGGGTGCTGCTGCCCGCCCCCCGGTGTTTTCCCTTAGTCGCCTCTTACGACACCCACGGGAAGAGTTGGGGTGGTGAAATTCTATGCCAGCACCACACGGCTTTGCAGGCTTACGCACAAAAAATATATTCACTAACAAGAAACAAATAGGAAAATGTACTTAGATAAAATAGAGTTATTCGCACCCAGGTACAGGCAGGTGGCGTATCGTGCCCAACAGTTCACATTATAATCTTTGCTTGTGTGAGTGATTTGGTCCGGCGATTTTGCTCTTCCCAAATACAAGTTCTATAAATGTTTTCAACGCTTGAAACATTTATTGGTATATGAAAAACAACGTACCATTTGCGGCAAATGTATCACTACAAATAATATGCATAATTTAATAAGAAAATAATAAAAAACCACAAATTGACCGAAAACCACAAAGTCAGGGCCATCTATTGGCGAAGCTATGCCTAAACAAGGAGAACGAACCACCTTAAATGCTTTAATAAATTGACATATTTTGTGCTGGAGTCAAGTAACCTTTTGGCGGCGCCAAAAGGTTGTTTTTGGTGAAGTAATAAACTTCTAGTAGTGTAGTAAATAAGAAAACTTTTACAAATTAGAGTGCTGTACATGTCGAGTTATAGTCGAGCAACTCAAAAAATGTATCTACTTAGTTATTGAAAATAACTTGGTAACTGAGGTCGCTACAGTCACCGTGAACGGTCAAGTGGGTAAGTCGATGTTTACCAGTGTTTTGCACATGGTGTTGGGCAGAGCGAGGAAAAAGGCATATGTGGAGAAAGGTATCCTATACGTATACGCCCAGCTGTGGGTACCAAATACATGATGACGAGGATAACGATCACAAGTCATCTGGTTGCCATTACCCAAACTCTACATCACTGATAGATGATGATGGTCCGGAAATTACCTATAATGGCGATCTAGGTTTATCGGCAATCTCAATTCTCTAAAATTAAGTTATCTAAATATAACGTAACAAAAATAAACGAAAATTTGACAATTTATCAATCTAAATATTCAATATTAAAAGGAGACTGACGGATGCACTACGAAATCAGGAAACTAGGACGGTGACAGCTAAAGCTGGGATATGACTGGGTGGGCTGACCAGTCTGAAAATTATATATATTATAGCTCTACATCGCCTAGTCCGGCGAGCTATCATTTTTGAGTTCAGTTTCATCTAGGTAATTCTATAAGAAAAGTAGGTTATATACGATCTTTGATGTCAGTTGGTAGCAAATAATTTGATTATTCGCACTAGTCATACACATTTGAAGCCGCTGACATCTGCTAGTAAGATGATATTAGCATTGTATTCGCTCTTGGTACAAAATGGCATCAACCTACAAATAAATACATTATTCTAAACCTACTACGATGTTAAACAGAGCCTCAAACCTTTTTGCTTTTACGTCAATTCTGTTACTTTCATCATATTTCATAGAAATAATATGTTTAAAGAATCATGGTTTGGAAGCCATTCCAGAAAGAGTGGAAATTACCTATGGAAATGAGAAATATTTGAAGAATATTAAAACAACAGTCAGAAGAAATGGCAGAAGGAGCCCTTACGTGTTTCACTTAGAAAGTGACATCCAGCAAGAGTGTGGAAACAATGTCTCTGTTAGTATTTGTCAACAATATTATTTCATTAGTTAGGGCTGGCAGCAGCGCCTTCTGCAGAACAACTACACTGAACTGCGATCCCCAACCTGCATGCCCAGCGTGGGGATTATGGGCAATAACCCCCAAATAATGATGCCATCTATGGCGCTCATTAGGGGAGGCCGATGTCCAGCAGTGGACTATTATAGGCTGGTGATGTTGATGTTGATAGCGGACGCACATTGTAGAGACATCTCAGCACCTCGATATAACGATTTTCTACTTGGCATCCTTGTAAGGATGGGGATATAAGGATGAGGGACGAGGGCATCAAGTTTTGCAAAAAGCAGCGTACTGGTAAGAAGTCCAAACTCTCGGATGAGACTCTTGGGCTGATAACAAAAAGACGGGAAACCACCCATCTTTCGACGGAATCAAAAGCTATAGCTTTTGAGCAAGACACAGGAGCAGATTATATTCTTTGGACTTTATAATCTGCCTCACATTCACATTCACCTACAAGTATGTATATTCTGTAGGTACGTCTCGAATCGAGACGAGTTTTGCTCCAAGACAATACTAGAATCCTAACCAGGTAAAAGTTTCTTCTTCGCTTCTTATTTACCTTAAAAAGTTTGAATGAACAAACCTATGTTATTTGAATTTTACAACAGGTCCAAGAGTCCCGCAAGGTCTATAAATAAAGTAAATAAATAAAGCACTTTTATATTCGTTTTTACAACTTTGACTTGGTACAATACCTCTTTGTTCACAGATCAGCCTGATTTTATACGAATATCTCCACAATGAGTACAAGCGATCGTTCGTCGAGTTTCATTTCAAGCTCTGTGACTTCATAAATAAGGATGAATTTATCGGTAGTCGTGTGCGGTTGGCTGGACTTTCCTGTCCGTTACCAATTGTGAGTTTGACAAACATGGTATAGACAATGTTTATCACTTCTCTTTATAGTAAAGGAGAGAAGTAGTTTCCGATCAATAGTCGAATATCGATAGCCAATCGATAGTCACGAGAAATAAATAGTATCGATACTATCATTAGTATGAAAAGCAGCAATAACATTGAATTTAACAAATACTATCGATATTGTCGATAGTATTGCACATCAAATGCATCTATAGTACACTATCGATAGTATCGACACTGTAGATAGTATTCCATGAAAACCATCGGTCTAATTTACACTACTGATTCAAAAAGATAAATAATAGACGACATTACGTTTATCACTCCATTCCATTCCATCATTCTCTAGTAAAGGAGAGAAGCCACCTTAGGGTCTTTTTGAATTCTAAGCTTTTGGCTTTTTTCTAAATTATACAAATATGATCTATAGGTACCGGTTAGAGACTTCGCTATTTAAGGAATACCAAATAATAGTAGGTATTATAGATACATTTCAAATGGACCACTCTGCAATCTTGGAAGATTAGGGTAGAGGTAGATTTTTCTTTCTAATTATTTTTTTTATCAGTATGAGACCTAGGTGTAGAACTTTGAAATGGAATAAAACAAAGATATTTTTTTAAAATTGATATGAAATTTACTTTATTCGAAAGATAATCTTCTGCCATGATAATTTAAATCTGGCTTTAAAAATGTATTTCTTAAAATTGTTGGTTTGACTGATTTTCCCTTTATTTCAGGGTCACTGGAACATTAGTAACGTAAGACTGGATTTCCCCGACTTCCCCTACGTGTTCCCGTTCAAAAGAGCCAAATGTGAAGTGATCATCAAAGCGACAGCTACGGAGAAACTCATCGCCACCGGAAACTTATACGTAATGTTCAAACAAAAGTGAGAAACGGATTTATAATACATCCAGTTAAAACTTTTATACCCAACAGTAAAAATTTAAATACAAGAACTACGAAAGAATTTGTTTTTTTTTTTTGTTATAATCTATCTTCCATTCGGTGTCGTCACGTCACGTGCTATCTCACAATCGCTAACAAACTTTAATATTATTATCTGTTTAATTTTAATTTTATTATTTTAAGCTTTCAAATACGCACCTAAAAACTAAAATGTTATCATAACTGTTTATTACGGAAGAGCCTCTAACTCAGGTATCTCTAAAGGTACTTACAAGAGGGTTCCAAAACCATGCTATGTATAGGTATTAGTTTAAGTTTACTTGAATAAATATTTGTATTTGTATCTCTAGGCGTCGTCAGAGATGGGAGAGGCCTAAGGCCGGAGGGTAGGAGGGGCTTGCTCAGCAGTGAAACAAATCAGGCGAGTGAAAGAAACCGTCAAATGCGAGTGAAGCTCGCGTGCCGACGACGACGGTTCCCAACTTTCGTCAATTATGTATACACATACCTACTATAGGTCTCTTCAGAGATTACAGAAACAGTCTAGGTACCTAATCTGTAATCTTTAATCTTTCCATACAAATTTTGAAATTTTTAATTTAATTTTTAAATGGGACCTACAAAGTCGAAAGTGGTGTCAAATGAAAGGTACTCGTTTGTAGATTCCAAAATAGTTTTTGAAATTTTGGTAGATTTTATACTTTTTAAAATATTTTGAAAAAGGTCAAAAAAATTACCGTTCCCCCCCTCTATCTCCGAAGATTGCAGAGCGATCGACGTGATATGTACCAAGTGTTTGTAGATATAGATCTATATTTTACAAGAAAAATATAGAGAAGTCTGTAAAAATAATATTTTTTGACTATCCCCCCGAGTATAAAGTTAAGTATCAAATGAAAGGTATTGGTTTGTACATTCCAATGCAGTTTTTGAAATTTCGATAGATTTTATACTTTTTGATAAATTTTGAAAAAGGTCGAAACATTTACCGGTACCCAACGATAGCAAAATAAAACAAAATAGATAAGAAAGTTAGTCTTCGTTGAAATTTGTTGAATAAAAAAAGCTTCAGAGAAAAGTATCCACCCCGTTTTAAAACATTACTCTTTGCATGTCGCCACTGTCGAGCCAAGACAACATGCAAAATATCAAATCTAACAAAATTTATTTTACATTATCGGAATTACCACAACCAAAGATTTGAACCAGTGTCCCGTCGGTCCAACTGCACTCTAAGCCGCTTAGTTAACGACCCGGCTATCGATGTGCGTGTGGATTGAGAGCTCACTTTTGAATCTTTGGCAAATCGAATTGAAAAAAATCGCAGATTTAGTAATGAATTTGTAAGAAATGATGCATAGGTCCAACAATTTGTTAAACTTATATCAAAGCCGGTATAACCCTTAGACTGGAGCTCTCAGTCCACACGCTTGAATAATAGGCATACCTCATATCTCAGGAATTACTACGTCTATGTTTTTGATTTATATTAAAGCATTTAGTTATAAATTATCAAAGGTCATTCGGAAGTTTTTAACTCACTAGAAAACGCTGTTACAGAGTTATTGAGGTTCAACTAGAGCTCTCAGAAACGAAAAAACAAATTGTCATAACTTAAATTTTAATACATTTAAAAATTATTTGACTATCATAACTTATACTTTCGCACCTGTGTAAATTAGTTAAAACGAAATAATGACTTATAATTGAACAGTTTAGAAGTTATACAAGATCATAATTTTCAATCTGAGAGCTCTATGTTTTCGACTATATTGGTTAAATTAAACCTCCAAGGATGAATCAAGTTAGGTCAATATATTTACCTCATTTGTACAAAATATTGATGTAGCATCCTTTGTTCTACATGCTATACTTTAGGAGAAAACACTAATTAAATATTTGTATGTAAGGAAACGACTTAGGGTGTATATGATTTTTTTTTTCTTAGGACTGAGGACTGACCAAAGTCGTGATTTATCTCCTCTACTCGTATATTTTTTTACAACAAATCCGCAAAATGAGGCATTCGGTTGCATCAAATTCGGATACCTTTGATTTTTCTTTCAGGGTACATTAGATTTTAACTCTTTTAGAGACCCGCAGATTTTGTGACCAACTGATATGAAAGAGCCTTTTATTTCTAATCCATACAAACTTTATACCTAAATAGATATCCTTTCTAATGCCAGACTTTGATTTAGCTATGACGTATGTTGCCAACGCTTAAATAGCCGCCATACGTCGGGCGTTTAAAACTGAAATTAGGGCTGTTTTATGTTAGAAATGATACTTTAACCCGTATATTTTCGTTATCTATGATATATTATGTAGGTATCCGTTTGTGTAATTTTTGCAATAGAATAATTAAACCTATTTTAGTTCTGAAGGTACAAAGAAAAACTATTTTTTTTTATTATACCTAGTTCTTTATTTTACATCAAAATTTATTTAATTTGTTTTCTATTACATCAGGATTAACCTAGTTTTATGTTAAAAATTAGTGGGTTTTGATACAGAAATCTGACATTACATTGATTCAAAGTCAAGTGTCACAAACACCAAGTAAAGACTGATGTTTATGAAGTTTGAATCAATTCGAGGAGTGCTTGACGTCAGATATGTAGCATGATATCGCTAGCTTATTCTTTCCTACGTCATTGGTTCAATGATAAAAAGAGAGCGAATCAACAAGGAATTAATTGTTAGCGGTAAACACAGCCGCTAAATTTCTGCACGCCACGGGTGCGTGGCAATCATAGTCGTTTTTTCACCCGTGGCGGGAAGCCTGGCAGCTAAAAGCAGGGCCGTAGCCAGAAATACTTTTCGGGGTGGTAATATTGTAGATTGGTGCGGTATGACAGCAACAAAAAAAAATGAGAGAAACACAAAAAATAAATAACTTCGAGCGTGACACTTTCGGGTGACAAATAAGTTAGCAGTAGTAGTTAAGGGGTAGGTTATTAACATTTTACTTACTATTTATTAGTATGAAAACATAAATAACAGCGAGTGGAACGACATATTGTAGTTTTTGCGGCCATTGGAAATGGTTGAGAAATGACTAAATGTCGTCGAGTAGAGTGAGCCACATTTTTTTGAAATTGGTGTGTTCTTATTTTTCCTTTCTGGTCTATGCTGCATTGACGATTTAGTTTTTTTTAAGATTAACAAAACAATGCAAGAATGGCGAGCGAAGCGAGCCGTAAATTTTTTGACATATTTTCGGGAAGCTGGTAGAAATTACCAAAAGGCTACAGCCTCAGCATTTTTTTTTCCGACTTTTCGGTGGTTCTGTAAAATAGAATCAAGAGTGACAAAAGATTATGATTATTAGCAATTAGCAAACCCCGCAAAATTTTTGAGGCTTGGTGGCGGTGGTAATTTTGCAGTTTGGTGAAGTAAGCAAGGTAAAAAAATTTTACGGATGGTCAAGTGTAGTAGCAGTGCAAGAGTCCTGTAATGTCTAAAGGAAATAAAACACTTTGATTTTGATTAAACAAGATTTGAAGAAACAAGATAATATTTATCCAAACTTAATTTTACGCTTTTTAATTGTTATTACTTTGTAAATAAAATTTTTACCCTATAGAGTAACATACCGACATTTGCATGTCAGAACAGCTGGAGAGTAAGGCGCGGCGGCGGCGGCGGCGCGGCGACAACGGGGCGGTGCGGCATTGCGTGGCGTAGTCATTGTTTATATTATGCCATGGTATTTTGTTACCTAGTATTTTAATTATTGAACTAATAACCTATCTGCGTGACATTCATTCGATATTAGAATGTGTTGTAGAAAAATATACGAGTAGAGAAGATAAATCACGCCATAGGTCAGTCCTAAGAAAAAAAAATCATGTACACCCTAAGTCGTTTCCTTACATACAAATATTTAATTAGTGTTTTCTCCTAAAGTATAGCATGTAGAACAAAGGATGCTACATCAATATTTTGTACAAATGAGGTAAATATATTGACCTAACTTGATTCATCCTTGGAGGTTTAATTTAACCAATATAGTCGAAAACATAGAGCTCTCAGATTGAAAATTATGATCTTGTATAACTTCTAAACTGTTCAATTATAAGTCATTATTTCGTTTTAACTAATTTACACAGGTGCGAAAGTATAAGTTATGATAGTCAAATAATTTTTAAATGTATTAAAATTTAAGTTATGACAATTTGTTTTTTCGTTTCTGAGAGCTCTAGTTGAACCTCAATAACTCTGTAACAGCGTTTTCTACTGAGTTGAAAACTTCCGAATGACCTTTGATAATTTATAACTAAATGCTTTAATATAAATCAAAAACATAGACGTAGTAATTCCTGAGATATGAGGTATGCCTATTATTCAAGCGTGTGGACTGAGAGCTCCAGTCTAAGGGTTATACCGGCTTTGATATAAGTTTAACAAATTGTTGGACCTATGCATCATTTCTTACAAATTCATTACTAAATCTGTGATTTTTTTCAATTCGATTTGCCAAAGATTCAAAAGTGAGCTCTCAATCCACACGCACATGGCTATCGAGATTCTTACGTCAGGCGGTGAAATTAAGAATCATTTGTTTAGCATATGACGTGTTGGTAGAATATAATTCTTCGCTACTGATTGACTGATATTGTATTTTAAAGTCACCCTCAACGCAAATAAATAATTATTTGCTATTGCGGGTTGACTTTAAAATTGACATGACAAATCATTAAGTGTTGTGCAAATCTGTCGTTAATAAAGGTGTTTGTGTTATGCGATAATCTATTCCTGTTTTGAAACAGTTATAATAATAATGGTTTGATTAACAACTGTGTTACGATGAAATATATTACTAGATATGGGCATTATGGTAAGATTATTGTTTGTTGTAAATATTGCTAAGTTATTGTTGCAATCATGTTACATTACAAGAGACTAACAAGGTGTGTTTATATTGTATTTCTAATTATCATCTTCATTACAGAGAAAAACAGTTCGGAGATGGATATAAAGGTGATGTGAACTGTGATCGCCAAGGCCCTCGCCCAATGGCTTTATATCAATGAATCTGAGCAACATCGTAATATTAGGGAAGTTCACTCAGAGGATCCCTTCAAAACTACGCCTGCAGTGCTGAAACTTTTGGAGTGTCACTGAGCACTGTCGACGACATCTTTTTATGGAGAAAAGTAGGATAGAGGATAAATCCTAAAAACATATTAGACCTCAGAACAAGGCTAAGGGGGCCTAACACTAGGTAAATATCATATTATAAATATGTATATAAATATGGTGTATTGTTGACATTTTTACTAACATCATTGCAACAGATATAAAAAGGTTTATTGTTTGTAGGTTACTGTGGACGGATGTCATCCAGGCGAGCTAGAGAAACTGGCGACCGCATGAACAGTGACCGATGCCTTGAAGTTTTGAAGGACGTAACGCTGCCGTCTATGCATGTCGCATATCCTGAAGGCCAAATATACCTAGTTCAGGATAATTCTTCAGTTCATCAGCCCCAAACCGTCCAAGCCTGGTTGAAGGCCAAGAAAAACAACGGAGTGGCCGGCTAAAAGCCCAGACCTAAATCCATTAAAAAACTTATGGGGTCAGATGGTTTTAAACTTGGATTTTAGTGAAATTATAATATAAAATATAATATAAAAGGAAATTATAGTATCCATCTATTTCTTTTTTTTTTCAAGAAGTTTTGTGTTAACAATACACCATCTGACCTCGCATATTTTTCTTATGTTATGTTTAAAGGGTTATCAAAAACTGTGAAAAGAGAAAGATATAAATTGCTTAACTGTTACAGTTAGCATGTTGGTTCTTACTCTCACATGCACAGATATCAATATTTCATATTTGAACCTTATTTTTTTATTCAACAAATTTAACCGAAGACTAACGTTCTTATCTATTTTGTTTTTTTTTTTTTTTTTTTGCTATCGATTTGGTTTTGTGAATATATAGGTTTAAGTAATTTAATTAATAACCTAAGCATAATACCTACTTACTATACTTAGTAAATTTGTTACTCATTTACTATTATGGTTTTAAAATTTTTGATGTGTAATAATTTTTATTAAATAAGGACTATTATGACATGTAAATAATTCGAGAAATAAATAAATATTGTTTATACAACATATTTTTGTATACACTTACTTAATACCTTCTGAATATTTGTTTTCGAAAATATTACAATAACCACCAATAAACTAACAAAAGCTGAAAGAAAAAATAAAACATCAAAAAGTGAAGTTGTATTCATAGGATCCGAACCCAGGACCTTCAGCATGCCGAGCAGATGTCTGAACCGCTTAGCCACCACTTCTTAGTAGTCATTCAACAAAAATCTTAAACGGCTCGATGTCATTGTTAGGGGTGTATCCTTTTCTCTGACGCTTACTGTACCAAGTGTTTGTAGGTATAGATCTATATTTTACAGGAAAAATATAGAGAAATCTCGTGCCCAACAGTTCACATTAATCTTTGCTTGTGTGAGTGATTTGGTCCGGCGATTTTGCTCTTCCCAAATACAAGTTCTATAAATGTTTTCAACGCTTGAAACATTTATTGGTATTTGAAAAACAACGTACCATTTGAAAACCACAAAGTCAGCGCCATCTATTGGCGATGCTATGCCTAAACAAGGAGAACGAACCTTAAATGCTTTAATAATGTGACATTTGAGCTGGAGTCAAGTGACCTTTTGGCGGCGCCAAAAGGTTGTTTTTGGTGAAGTAATAAACTTCTAGTAGTGTAGTAAATAAGAAAACTTTTACACATTAGAGTGCTGTACATGTCGAGTTATAGTCGAGCAACTCAAAAAATGTATCTACTTAGTTATTGAAAATAACTTGGTAACTGAGGTCGCTACAGTCACCGTGAACGGTCAAGTGGGTAAGTCGATGTTTACCAGTGTTTTGCACATGGTGTTGGGCAGAGCGAGGAAAAAGGCATAATGTGGAGAAAGGTATCCTATAGGTATATGCCCAGCTGTGGGTACCAAATACATGATGACGAGGATAACGATCACAAGTCATCTGGTTGCCATTACCCAAACTCTACATCACTGATAGATGATGATGGTCCGGAAATTACCTATAATGGCGATCTAGGTTTATCGGCAATCTCAATTCTCTAAAATTTAGTTATCTAGATATAACGTAACAAAAATAAACGAAAATTTGACAATTTATCAATCTAAATATTCAATATTAAAAGGAGACTGACGGATGCACTACGAAATCAGGAAACTAGGACGGTGACAGCTAAAGCTGGGATCAGACTGGGTGGGCTGACCAGTCTGAAAATTATATAGCTCTACATCGCCTAGTCCGGCAGCCTTACTGTTGTACGTCCAGTCTTGAGCAGCCAATGAGACGAGCTATCATTTTTGAGTTCAGTGTCATCTAGGTTAGTCTATACGGAAAGTAGGCTACTACGATCTTTGATGTCAGTAGGTAGCAAATAATTTGATTATTCGCACTAGTCATACACATGTGAAGCCGCTGACATCAGCTAGTAAGATGATATTAGCATTGTATTCGCTCTTGGTACAAAATGGCATCAACCTACAAATAAATACATTATTCTAAACCTACTACGATGTTACACAGAGCTTCAAACCTTTTTGCTTTTACGTCAATTCTGTTACTTTCATCATATTTCATAGAAATAATATGTTTAAAGAATCATAGTTTGGAAGTCATTCCAGAAAGAGTGGAAGTAACCTATGGAAATGAGAAATATTTGAAGAATATTAAAACAACAGTCAGAAGAAATGGCAGAAGGAGCCCTTACGTGTTTCACTTAGAATGTGACATCCAGCAACAGTGTGGAAACAATGTCTCTGTTAGTATTTGTCAACAATATTATTTCATTAGTTACCTTACTCAATTTCTCATAGATTCCAGAGTATTTCGGTCAACCATTACAATTGCTATGCAACGTGGCAATGCTGTCATGCCAGCTTTCTATACACTCTGTTGTCTATCTCTCTAAATACTATCTGTAATTATTTATATTTAATTATAACTAAATATAATAAACTTGTATCCCTTCATGAGCGCCATAGAGCGGTGTCTTTGACTGGAATCATACAGCAACTGCCGGTAGTCTTTCTTTTTAAAAACTTTAGTTTTTAGACATTGCGGTTTGGATGACGAGAAGGCTAAACGTAGTTTTCCGTTGCCCAGCCTAGCTGGATCCACCTTCCTTCTCGAAATTTAGAGCTCAGGTTAGGTATGCACACACATGTTAGCGGACGCACATTGTAGAGACATCTCAGCACCTCGATATAACGATTTTCTACTTGGCATCCTTGTAAGGATGGGGAAATAAGGATGAGGGACGAGGGCATCAAGTTTTGCAAAAAGCAGCGTACTGGTAAGAAGTCCAAACTCTCGGATGAGACTCTTGGGCTGATAACAAAAAGACGGGAAACCACCCATCTTTCGACGGAATCAAAAGCTATAGTTTTTGAGCAAGACACAGGAGCAGATTATATTCTTTGGACTTTATAATCTGCCTCACATTCACATTCACCTACAAGTATGTATATTCTGTAGGTACGTCTCGAATCGAGACGAGTTTTGCTCCAAGACAATACTAGAATCCTAACCAGGTAAAAGTTTCTTCTTCGCTTCTTTATTTACCTTAAAAAGTTTGAAGTGAACAAACCTATATGTTGTTTTAATTTTACAACATGTCCAAGAGTCCCGCAAGGTCTTAAATAAATAAAGCACTTTTATATTCGTTTTTACAACTTTGACTTGAGACAATACCTCTTTGTTCACAGATCAGCCTGATCTTATACGAATATCTCCACAATGAGTACAAGCGATCGTTCGTCGAGCTTCATTTCAAGCTCTGTGACTTCATAAATAAGGATGAATTTATCGGGAGTCGTTGGCGGTTGGCTGGAATCCGTTGTCCGTTACCAAGTGTGAGTTTGACAAACATGGTATAGACAATGTTTATCACTTCTCTTTATTGTAAAGGAGAGAAGTAGTTTCCGATCAATAGTCGAATATCGATAGCCAATCGATAGTCACGAGAAATAAATAGTATCGATACTATCATTAGTATGAAATGCAGCAATAACATTGAATTTAACAAATACTATCGATATTGTCGATAGATCACACACATTAGACACATCTAATGTACTAGTACATTAGACACATCTAATGTACTACACTATCGATAGTATCGATACTGGAGATAGTATTCCATGAAAACAATCGGTCTAATTTACACTACCGATACTAAAAGATAAATAATAGACGACAATACATTTATCACTCCATTCCATTCCATCATTCTCTAGTAAAGGAGGGAAGCCACCTGAGGGTCTTTTTGAATTCTAAGCTATTGTCTTTTTTCTAAATTATACAAATATGATCTATAGGTACCGGTTAGAGACTTCGCTATTTAAGGAATACCAAATAAAAGTAGGTATTATAGATACATTTCAAATGGACCACTCTGCAATATTGGAAGATTAGGGTAGAGGTCTAATTTTTTTTTATCAGTATGAGACCTAGGTATAGAACTTTGAAATGGAATAAAACAAAGATATTTTTTTAAAATTGATATGAAATTTACTTTATTCAAAAGATAATCTTCTGCCATGATAATTTAAATGTGGCTTTAAAAAAATATTTCTTAAAATTGTTGGTTTGACTGATTTTCCCTTTATTTCAGGGTCACTGGAACATTAGTAACGTAAGACTGGATTTCCCCGACTTCCCCTACGTGTTCCCGTTCAAAAGAGCTAAATGTGAAGTGATCGTCAAAGCGACAGCTACGGAGGAACTCATCGCCACCGGAAACGTATACGTAATGATGAAACAAAAGTGAGAAACGGATTTATAATACATCCAGTTAAAACTTTTATACCCAATTAAATAGGTACAAGAACTACGAAATAATTTGATTTTTGTTATAATCTATCTTCCATTCGGTGTCGTCACGTCACGTGCTATCTCACAATCGCTAACAAACTTTAATATTATTATCTGTTTAATTTTAATTTTAATATTTTAAGCTTTCAAATACGCACCTAAAAACAATGTTATCATAACTGTTTATTACGGAAGAGCGGGACCCTCTAACTCAGGTATCTCTAAAGGTACTTACAAGAGGGTTCCAAAACCATGCTATGTATAGGTATTAGTTTAAGTTTACTTGAATAAATATTTGTATTTGTATCTCTAGGCGTCGTCAGAGATGGGAGAGGCCTAAGGCCGGAGGGTAGGAGGGGCTTGCTCAGCAGTGAATCAAATCAGGCGAGTGAAAGAAACCGTCAAATGCGAGTAGGGATTGCAATCCGGATATCCGAATTATCCGGATATCCGCTAATTTTATTATCCGGATAATGGGAGCTCCTTTATCCGGATAATACGAATAATACGGATAGTTACCTACAGTTGATTTTTCTAATTCACGACACAACACTACAACGCATCCAGCATTTTAGAAATGTTATACATACATATTTAATGCATACAATACTTTGTGTTGTTAAAATAAACTTATATTAATTCGTGCGTGTTTCTGAATCTGAAGCTATAAACAAGCAAGACCTACACTAGCGGTAGCGCGCAATCGCAACACTATCGTTGACACTGGTTGGTCAGTGATTCGACGACACCGACACAGACCGAGGTTCGATGGAAAGAGATGTTTATTTAATTTGATTGATATATAACATAAACTTGTGTGTGTACACTTGTAAGTTTGATCTCATGACTGTGTTGTTTCTTTGTTTAAATCATTTTAGAGTACCTATCTAATAAAACAGGAAGTTGATTTACGTTACGTTACGGAGGAAGGATTCGTATTTATGTTAAAAAATAAGTTCGATGGAAAGAAGTAAACCGTTTTTATTTCATAGATATTTTAGGTTTTCAACCCATTTGATCGATACTCTTATTTTTAATCTCTATGTTGTTCAGTTTCTTTGCGAATAGGCATGATGACAGATTTTGAAAAACTGTTCTATTATATCGAAAATACATAACATAGGTACCTATTATTTACAATGAATAACATTTTTCTGCAGAAATTAAAGGTTTAGTAGGAAAATACTAACAATTTAGTCTTATAATTTAAAATTCGCGCCAAAACGCTTGTCCGTGTCATGGCGTCGCTTGTGACGTCACATCTGAGTAAACTAAACGTAAACACTAGGCGTTCATTGAATAATTTTGTGTTATTAAATATGAATTAGAAAGTGTACAAGTGGTGTGCGGTCCCTCAGTATAAGAATACATCAATAAAAACTCCTAATAAGTTATTTGTGTTCGTTCCGCATAAGAAAACCATACGGGACAAGTGGCTTAAACTTGCAAGGCGGGATTCATCAGCGATATTGCCTAGTACCTTTATTTTTGTGAAGATCACTTTGACGTAAGTTTTTATTTTGTTTTGCAGGAATTTTAAAATAGTATGTGGTATAATGATCTTGTTTGAGGTCTAAATTTAATAATAATAAATAAACTTTTTGAGGTTAGGTTTCGTCTCGCGTTATCTTATTATGTATTTTATTCAAATTTCAGTTGCCAAATGATATGGAGAATTTATGGAATATCATTTGATGGGATCGGTGTCACAAGTCCGCATGAAACCTTAGTGAATCCTTGTTCCATCGTGACATGGTTATTTCACTTTCGATATAATAAAACCAATAGACCTAACTCGGTGAAAACAAAGTTGAATCGTAAATAATACAGATAACCAGTGCTGCTAACGAAACAAGATGCTTGTAAAGTCAACTCAGAGATGACGTCATTTGCTCTGATTGGTGTTCAGCCTATCATGGCAGATTGCCGTATTTCGTAGTTTTATTTTATTAAAATAAATATCAATCTCTCTATTAATAAAAAATAAATGCGTGTTTTGTATTCCATGACCCATCCATCCACCCATCACCAGCCTATAATAGTCCACTGCTGGACATAGGCCTCCCCTAATGAGCGCCATAGATGGATTATTGGTGATAACTAGTGGGGATTATGGGCAATAACCCCACATAATGATGCCATGACCCAAGTTTTACTAAACAAATAAATAATTTTAGTGATTTTTAGTTACTGTCACCATGCCTAACGTTTTTTATGTATAAATTAATAAATACTTATACTTTAAAAACCCATTTTCCTTGTTGTAATTTAATTTTTATGTATATTTTTCAATTATCCGAATTATCCGAAATATCCGGATATCCGGATAGTAAGGCTCACTACTATCCGAATTATCCGGATACGAAAATTTTGCGGATAATGCAACCCCTAAATGCGAGTGAAGCTCGAGCGCCGACGACGACGGTTCCCAATTTTCGTCAATTATGTATACACATACCTACTATAGGTCTCTTCAGAGATTACAGAAACAGTCTAGGTACCTAATCTGTAATCTTTAAAGAGACCCTTTACAATTGTTTTCCAAGAGTATGAAATTACTTATTAACTGTTTTGAAATCAATTTTCTCTTGATATCTAAGAAATGAAAATGGGAACAAAACCAGTTTTTAACCATTTTTAGGGTTTTGCCATTGGTTGCAAAACCCTTATGGGATCGCTTTGGGTCTGTTTTGTGTTTTGAATCCTTAATATCTCAGAAACTACTGCAGCTATTGACTTGACATTTGAAATAATAATACATTTTGTGCGCCCGCACATATTTATAGAAAAATAAATGAAAAATCAAAATGAAGATTTTCCATACAAATTTTGAAATCGAAATTTTAAATGGGACCTACAAAGTCGAAAGTGGTGTCAAATGAAAGGTACTCGTTTGTAGATTCCAAAATAGTTTTTGAAATTTTGGTAGATTTTATACTTTTTAAAATATTTTGAAAAAGGTCAAAAAAATTACCGTTCCCCCCCTCTATCTCCGAAGATTGCAGAGCGATCGACGTGATATGTACCAAGTGTTTGTAGATATAGATCTATATTTTACAAGAAAAATATATAGAAGTCTGTAAAAATAATATTTTTTGACTATCCCCCGGAGTTGGGTATCAAATGAAAGGTATTGGTTTGTACATTCCAATGCAGTTTTTGAAATTTCGATAGATTTTATACTTTTTGATATATTTTGAAAAAGGTACGAAACATTTACCGGTACCCATTACCGTTATTCTTATTATTACCGGTAATCTTTGCTTGTGTGAGTGATTTGGTCCGGCGATTTTGCTCTTCCCAAATACAAGTTCTATAAATGTTTTCAACGCTTGAAACATTTATTGGTATTTGAAAAACAACGTACCATTTGAAAACCACAAAGTCAGCGCCATCTATTGGCGAAGCTATGCCTAAACAAGGAGAACGAACCTTAAATGCTTTAATAAAGTGACATTTGAGCTGGAGTCAAGTGACAGGTTGTTTTTGGTGAAGTAATAAACTTCTAGTATGTAGTGTAAATAAGAAAACTTTTACAAATTAGAGTGCTGTACATGTCGAGTTATAGTCGAGCAACTCAAAAAATGTATCTACTTAGTTATTGAAAATAACTTGGTAACTGAGGTCGCTACAGTCACCGTGAACGGTCAAGTGGGTAAGTCGATGTTTACCAGTGTTTTGCACATGGTGTTGGGCAGAGCGAGGAAAAAGGCATATGTGGAGAAAGGTATCCTATAGGTATATGCCCAGCTGTGGGTACCAAATACATGATGACGAGGATAACGATCACAAGTCATCTGGTTGCCATTACCCAAACTCTACATCACTGATAGATGATCATCATCAGCCTATGTTAGTCCACTGTTGGACATAGGCCTCCCCTAATGAGCGCCATAGCGCCCTGTCTTCGGCTTGTCGCATCCAGCATCTGCCAGCAGTCTTTCGCAGATCGTCATCCCACCTGGCCGGAGGGCGTCCTACACTACGTTTACCAAGTCGCGGTCTCCACTCAAGAACACGTTTACCCCAGCGGTTATCGGTTCTTCGCGATATATGGCCGGCCCACTGCCACTTCAGTTTGCTAATTCTCTGAGCTATGTCGATGACTTTAGTTCTCTGTCGGATCAATTCGTTACGAATCCTATCCTTCAGAGAAACTCCGAGCATAGCTCTTTCCATAGCTCGCTGAGCGACTTTGAACTGGTGGACCAACCCTATCGTGAGTGTCCACGTCTCAGCTCCGTAGGTCATGACTGGTAGGACGCACTGATTAAAAACTTTCGTTTTTAAACATTGCGGTATGGATGACGAGAAGACTCGACGTAGTTTTCCGAACGCTGCCCAGCCTAGCTGGATCCTCCTCTTGGCTTCCTTCTCGAAATTGTTTTTACCCAACTGCAAAATCTGCCCGAGGTAAGTGTACTCAGAAACAATTTCGAGAAGGTGGCCATGTACGATCACCGGTCTTGGATCAATGTGGCCATTGATCATGATTTTGGTTTTATCCAAATTCATGCCAAGATCGATACATCGGGAGGCTGAAGCTAGACTGTCCAGCATCCGGTTCAGCTCCTCTAGCGACTCCGCCATTAAGACTATGTCATCAGCGAATCGCAGGTGTGAGATGTACTCGCCGTTTATGTTGATGCCCTTGTCTTTCCAGTCCAGCGTCTTAAACATATCTTCCAACGCGCTCGTGAACAGTTTCGGGGATATAACATCCCCCTGCCTCACTCCTCTGCGCAGTTGGATCGGTTTAGTCTGCTGGTCCTGTACTCGGACACTCATCGTAGCGGCTTCGTAAAGACATCTCAGCACCTCGATATAACGATAGTCTACTTGGCATCGCTGTAAGGATTGTAGAACAGCCCAGGTTTCAACGGAGTCAAAGGCCTTCTCATAGTCCACAAAGGCCAGACACAGGGGCTGATTATACTCTTCGGACTTCTGTATAATCTGCCTCACTGTGTGAATGTGGTCTATGGTACCATATCCTCCGCGAAACCCAGCCTGCTCCGGTGGCTGAAACTCGTCGAGTCTCCTAGCGAGACGGTTCGATATAACTCGTGAGAATAGCTTATAGACGTGACTTAGGAGCGAGATGGGTCTATAGTTCCCAACTAACACTTAGGCGCTAAGACAAGAGCTATATTAGATGTATAAGAGCGCTAACCAGATCTTACAGTTATTAATAAGTGTTACTATTTGGAGTTAGAGCGCACTATAACTCCTCTATACCCCCGAATTGGGCACACTTTTATATCGCCTTGGGTTATTTAATGGCTGTACAACAGAGTTACAGATTTGGTTTAGAGGTATAATAGAGCTATTAGAGAGCTATAATAGCGAAAACTGAAACTACAAGAGATAAAAACGCGATAAATAAGCGGAAGTTAAGTCCTTTAGTGGTACAATAGATTAATATAGCGTTTATTAACTCTTTGGGTGCTTTGAGGGCTGCAAATAGGTGACTACTAACTCTTTAAGGGGAACAACAGAACTACAACGTCACTCACTATGTCTTTAGGTGGAATGAGGGTGGCAAATGGGTGATTATTAACGCTCTGAGCTCCAAAAGGTATCTATAAGAGCTATAAGGTTCTTAAATTTTAACATCACGATATTCTTTTTTTTTATCAACAGAATAATTACTTCTAGTTTTGTGTGCGTAAAATGTTTAGATATTTATTAATCCAAAAGGGCGCCTCGTTTGTGAAACTGAAATGAAATCGTTTAGTTCCAACTTATTGACTACAGGAGAGGTTGATTTTTCACTGCGAACGTAAGTACATTGTGATTAAGTATATGTATTATTAACAAATTATTCAAGCGCCCGATGACTAATGTCTCTTTACTGAAAATAAACAATGTATTAGATATGGAGTAACATAAAAGTTTTCGAAGAATCGAATAAAACATTGTTTATTCCAGTTTAAAGTATCGTGCTAGTCGTAATTAATACACATAATGAAGCATAAGTAAAATACTTTATATAAATCATAGTTGCTTCTGTTTTTATAACCTTAGTCAGATCAATTCGCAACCTTTAAATGGTGGGCAAACAAATTTAGGGATCCGTAGTACTGTCTGTCCGTAGCTTTTTGAGTGACATTCATTACACTTCTATTTTACAGTAACGCGAAAGTAACGCATACTGCTACTTTAAAACCACTCAAAAATAAGAAAAAGGTCCTTTATATTATGTTTATGTTTAAAATTTATCAATTATTTAGAAATCAGATATAGATTTCTGTGTTAGGCTTATAAGTACTTATGATAGGATGCCGGCATAGGAGATTCAATTTTATGTATATATTTTATTCACTGTATCTTTTCTCTCTCCTCTCATTCATCTCCTTCATCCTCCTTCATCTCCTCTTTTCAGTGACGTCATGAAATAACTTGTATTTTAATTTCAGAATGCCGTACACAACAATTGTACAAACTATAGAAAAAGGAAAATATGTGCTGTGTACTGCATGCTCCATCGGATCCATGGAAACATAATAATAGTACTAAAATGGCCTAAATGCAATGCGTTAAAACTTGTAAAATCTACAAACACCTTACTACAACTTGATGGGCGACGAATAAAGTGTCAAGTAAAAATAAGAAATATTTCAACTTATGCAGAAGCTGAACGCGAATTAGATTTTTTGTTATAACGATATGAAAACGTGTAAAACTTGACAAAAAAAAACAAAGAGAAAGATGATGTTGATAAAGGACTTGATAAGTCGGAAGGCGGCCTCTGCAAAAGAGACCTACTAGTACAAGCTGTAGGTCTGGTTGTGAATGATATGATACAAATTAATAACCTCTTGATCTTGACTATATTTTTATTGATTTATTACTATAAATCTTGATGATAAGCTGAATTTCATGAATCTTTATCAGATAATTTTTTTGCTTTATAGTTTTTAAATGACAAATATAAGGATTCAGTGTGATAAATAAATATATTTGAATATGATTCATTTAAAGAAAAACTAAGTTAATTTACTTTGTATAAAAGAATAAAAGAAATGTGATTGAAATATTGTGTTTAATTTGATTTATTATTCAGAAAATTATGTACGGGACCCAGATTGACATTTTCGCAGAAAACTCCCGCTTGACTACTTCTAGTACCTACTATCACTTCGCCATTGCTCTGATATCAACAAGTGAACAAATAAGGGTTACAGAAGAGGTATTGAGATCTATTACTCTACCTAAACCTATACAGAAGTGACATTAGGCACTAGAAGTTCTATGATAGCGAAAAATGTTCCCACTGTTACAACTTTAAGTAATATAAGAGAGTATTGTACCTCTTTAGGTATTTGGTGCTATAATAACCATTGTATAAGTAATTATTGCTTTTGTACAACTTTTAGTTCTTGGCAAGAGTTCGTTAGCGCTTGCATAGCACTTTGGGGGGTTGTAGTCAGTGCTTACTTCTTATTTAGATTCTATGGTTGTAAGATTCACTTACAGCTATAAAACAAGATGCTTAGCCTGTATTATAGCGTTACAAATTGCTGCTGTATGTCTTTAACCTTTAAACTCATCTTGTTATTACCCTTAAAACTATGCTGTATAGCTCACAGTGGAATATTTTGTTAGACTACACTCTTATGTTGCCAAAAGTTGTTATTGCTGCTGCTATAGCACCTTTATATCACGTTAAGGTCTAAAATAAGCTCTAATTGACGCCAAATTGTTTGTTGGGTTTTAAGGAGGGTTTTATCTCCCTTCTTAAAAAAGAGCACCACCAAACTCCCACTCCACGCCTTTGGAGTTCTCCCACTGTGAAGGACGGCGTTGAAGAGGCTCTGTAACTCCTGTATAACAGGGTATCCTCCAGCTTTTAAAAGCTCTGATGTTATTCCGTCCTCACCGGGGGCTTTTCCATTTTTAAGCTGCCTCAGAGCTAACACAATCTCGTCTTGACTGATGTCTGGCAGTTCGTCGGTATAGTGGCGTATCAAGGTGGCTCTAGAATCGTGGCCGTCTCGTTGGGAACGGGGAGCATGAGCAGCGTATAAACGGCCATAAAAGTCCTCTATCTCGGCCGATATCTCCGGCTTCGACAATACGGTCCTTCCGTCGTGCGTTGTAAGCTTCGACAGGTGGCTCCTGCCAAGCTGCTGAGTGAATACTTTGGACCCTCGGTTTCGCTCTATCGCCTCTTCAATGAGGCGTGTATTGGAGCTCCGAAGGTCGCGCCGTACCATCTTCGCAATTCGCTTGTTCAGGTCTGACCTTTCTGACGAAGTCGCTTGGGTGGTTTCCCGTCTTTCTGTCATCAGCCCAAGAGTCTCATCCGAGAGTTTGGACTTCTTACCAGTACGCTGCTTTTTGCAAAACTTGATGCCCTCGTCCCTCAAAGTTTCGACCAGATTGTGTAGGGTCTCGTCAGCGTCATCAGTGGGTTCCAAGGCAGCGAATCTATTCCCGAGAAGCTGCTGAAACTTCTCGGTGCCCGCCAGGATTCTTATTGGGTTCGGTCGGAGCGTGGACTTCATCAGACGGTTTCTTTCAAGCTTCAAATTTATATTCAGAGAGCCTCGAAGGAGTCGGTGATCAGATCCGGTATTGAACCTGTTGATCACTGAGACATCTCTGAATATATGCTTGCTATCCGTCATGATGAAGTCGATCTCATTTTTAGTCACAGAATCGGGACTCCGCCATGTCCACTTCCTTTGGGGCTGTTTCTTAAAGAAAGAGTTCATTAAGAACAGCCCCTCCTTCTCAAGGAAGTTGACAAGCATTTGTCCCCTGTGATTTCGAACACCAAAACCATGCGGGCCTATTCGGGATTCGTTGCCATTCTGGGTTCCCACCTTGCCGTTAAAGTCCCCCATAACAACGTTGAAGTGAGCCTTGGTGGTGTGATGTAAGGCTTTGGATATGTCTTCGTACATATCCTCCACTTCATCATCCGAGTGTGCCGAGGTCGGTGCGTAGACCTGAATGACCTTCAAGCTGTAGCGCTTAGACAGCCGAAGGATCAGGTACGCTACCCTGGTGGACACACTGGAGATTTCTTCAACGTTGTTAGAGAGGGCCTTATTGACGAGGAAACCTACGCCACCCTGGGATGTTTTATCACCCTCGCGAAAGTAGAGAAGATGGCCCGAGTCTAGGGTTACGGTGTCCTCCCCCTCTCTACGGACTTCACATAACCCTAGAACATGCCATTTAATGTTCTCTAACTCCACTTCCAACTGCGCTAGATGGTGATCAAGCCTCAGAGTGCGTCCGTTAAACGTTGCCAGGGTCAGTTTGTGTGGTGGATGGTAGCCTGGGGTAGCCCGGAGATTCTTCGCACCCCCTGCCCCGCCGTTACCATGGCCGCTACCATGGCCAGGAATAGCGAGGCGGCCGGGAACTGGGGGCCATTTTATGGCTGGTTTTATCATAAGGGGGATATTGCCCATAATCCCCACGCTGGGCATGCGGGTTGGGGATCGCAGTCCAGTGAGATTGTTCTGCAGAGGGCGCTGCTGCCCGCCCCCCGGTGTGTGTTTCCCTTAGTCGCCTCTTACGACACCCACGGGAAGAGTTGGGGTGGTGAAATTCTACGCCGGCACCACACGGCGCTGATAGATGATGATGATACGGAAATTACCTATAATGATGATCTAGGTTTATCGGCAATCTCAATTCTCTAAAATTAAGTTACCTAGATATAACGTAACAAAAATAAACGACAATTTGGTTATCTATATATTCAATATTTAAAGGAGACTGACTGATGCACTACGAAATCAGGAAACTAGGACGGTGACAGCTAAAGCTGGGATCAGACAGGGTGGGCTGACCAGTCTGAAAATTATATAGCTCTACACCGCGTAGTACGGCAGCCTTACTGTTGTACGTCCAGTCTTGAGCAGCCAATGAGACGAGCTATCATTTTTGAGTTCAGTGTCATCTAGGTTAGTCTATACGGAAAGTAGGCTACTACGATCTTTGATGTCAGTAGGTAGCAAATAATTTGATTATTCGCACTAGTCATACACATGTGAAGCCGCTGACATCAGCTAGTAAGATGATATTAGCATTGTATTCGCTCTTGGTACAAAATGGCATCAACCTACAAATAAATACATTATTCTAAACCTACTACGATGTTAAACAGAGCTTCAAACCTTTTTGCTTTTACGTCAATTGTGTTACTTTCATCATATTTCATAGAAATAATATGTTTAAAGAATCATAGTTTGGAAGTCATTCCAGAAAGAGTGGAAGTAACCTATGGAAATGAGAAATATTTGAAGAATATTAAAACAACAGTCAGAAGAAATGGCAGAAGGAGCCCTTACGTGTTTCACTTAGAAAGTGACATCCAGCAACAGTGTGGAAACAATGTCTCTGTTAGTATTTGTCAACAATATTATTTCATTAGTTACCTTACTCAATTTCTCATAGATTCCAGAGTATTTCGGTCAACCATTACAATTGCTATGCAACGTGGCAATGCTGTCATGCCAGCTTTCTATACACTCTGTTGTCTATCTCTCTAAATACTATCTGTAATTATTTATATTTAAATATAACTAAATATAATAAACTTGTATCCCTTCATGAGCGCCATAGAGCGGTGTCTTTGACTGGAATCATACAGCAACTGCCGGTAGTCTTTCTTCTTAAAAACTTTAGTTTTTAGACATTGCGGTTTGGATGACGAGAAGGCTAAACGTAGTTTTCCGTTGCCCAGCCTAGCTGGATCCACCTTTTGGCTTCCTTCTCGAAATTTAGAGCTCAGGTTAGGTATGCACACACATGTTAGCGGACGCACATTGTAGAGACATCTCAGCACCTCGATATAACGATTTTCTACTTGGCATCCTTGTAAGGATGGGGATATAAGGATGAGGGACGAGGGCATCAAGTTTTGCAAAAAGCAGCGTACTGGTAAGAAGTCCAAACTCTCGGATGAGACTCTTGGGCTGATAACAAAAAGACGGGAAACCACCCATCTTTCGACGGAATCAAAAGCTATAGCTTTTATATATATCTAGCTATAGACACAGGAGCAGATTATATTCTTTGGACTTTATAATCTGCCTCACATTCACATTCACCTACAAGTATGTATATTCTGTAGGTACGTCTCGAATCGAGACGAGTTTTGCTCCAAGACAATACTAGAATCCTAACCAGGTAAAAGTTTCTTCTTCGCTTCTTTATTTACCTTAAAAAGTTTGAAGTGAACAAACCTATATGTTGTTTTAATTTTACAACATGTCCAAGAGTCCCGCAAGGTCTTAAATAAATAAAGCACTTTTATATTCGTTTTTACAACTTTGACTTGAGACAATACCTCTTTGTTCACAGATCAGCCTGATCTTATACGAATATCTCCACAATGAGTACAAGCGATCGTTCGTCGAGTTTCATTTCAAGCTCTGTGACTTCATAAATAAGGATGAATTTATCGGGAGTCGTTGGCGGTTGGCTGGAATTCCCTGTCCGTTACCAAGTGTGAGTTTGACAAACATGGTATAGACAATGTTTATCACTTCTCTTTATAGTAAAGGAGAGAAGTAGTTTCCGATCAATAGTCGAATACCGATAGCCAATCGATAGTCACGAGAAATAAATAGTATCGATACTATCATTAGTATGAAATGCAGCAATAAAATTTCATTTAACAAATACTATCGATATTGTCGATAGATCACACACATTAGACACATCTAATGTACTAGTACATTAGACACATCTAATGTACTAGTACATTAGACACATCTAATATACTACACTATCGATAGTATCGATACTGGAGATAGTATTCCATGAAAAACAACGGTCTAATTTACACTACCGATACTAAAAGATAAATAATAGACATTACGTTTATCACTCCATTCCATTCCATCATTCTCTAGTAAAGGAGAGAAGCCACCTTAGGGTCTTTTTGAATTCTAAGCTTTTGGCTTTTTTCTAAATTATACAAATATGATCTATAGGTACCGGTTAGAGACTTCGCTATTTAAGGAATACCAAATAATAGTAGGTATTATAGATACATTTTAAATGGACCACTCTGCAATCTTGGAAGATTAGGGTAGAGGTAGATTTTTCTACCTAATTTTTTTTTTTATCAGTATGAGACCTAGGTATAAAACTTTGAAATGGAATAAAACAAAGATATTTTTTTAAAATTGATATGAAATTTACTTTATTCGAAAGATAATCTTCTGCCATGATAATTTAAATCTGGCTTTAAAAATGTATTTCTTAAAATTGTTGGTTTGACTGATTTTCCCTTTATTTCAGGGTCACTGGAACATAAGTAACGTAAGAATGGATTTCCCCGACTTCCACTACTTGTTCCCGTTCAAAAGAGCTAAATGTGAAGTGATTGTCAAAGCGACAGCTACGGAGGAACTCATCGTCACCGGAAACTTATACTTAATGATCAAACAAAAGTGAGAAACGGATTTATAATACATCCAGTTAAAACTTTTATACCCAACAGTAAATAATTAAATACAAGAACTACGAAAGAATTTGTTTTTAATTTTTGTTATAATCTATCTTCCATTCGGTGTCGTCACGTCACGTGCTATCTCACAATCGCTAACAAACTTTAATAATATCTGTTTAATTTTAATTTTAATATTTTAGGCTTTCAAATACGCACCTAAAAACAATGTTATCATAACTGTTTATTAAAGAAGAGCGGGACCCTCTCACTCAGGTATCTCTATAGGTACATACTTACTTACAAGAGGGTTCCAAAACCATGCTATGTATATTAGTTTAAGTTTACTTGAATAAATATTTGTATCTTTAGGCGTCGTCAGAGAGGGTTATTTATTGGGAGAGGCCTAAGGCCGGAGGGTAGGGGGGGCTTGCTCAGCAGTGAA
This sequence comes from Eupithecia pulchellata, assembly GCA_963931895.1. NCBI lineage: Eukaryota > Metazoa > Arthropoda > Insecta > Lepidoptera > Geometridae > Eupithecia > Eupithecia pulchellata. The sequence goes on along the minus strand of OZ007527.1, from coordinate 2,102,133 downwards.
ACAAATCAGGCGAGTGAAAGAAACAGTAGAGTGCGAGTGTAACTCGCGCGCCGAGGGTTTCAAACTTTCTTCAAGTGTATACACATACCTACTATAGGTCTCTTCAGAGATTACAGAAACAGTCTAGGTACCTAATCTGTAATCTCTGAAGAGACCCTTTACAATTGTTTTCCAAGAGTATGAACTTACTTAAAAACTGTTTTGAAATCAATTTTCTCTTGATATCTAAGGAATGAAAAAGGGAGCAAAATAAGTTTTTAACCATTTTCAATTACCAAATATATGTATAAACCATTAATCAAGTGTTATACATACCTAATGATATTTTTCGTGTAATATATAGATCTATATCAACAAATATTTCAAAGAGTATAAAACCACTATATACATCAAAAACTGTTTTGAAAAGTGCAAAACTGAATCTATCAATTGGGTGAGGTAGGCCCCAGGTTAGTCTAATAATTTACCGTTCCAACAATAACCAAAGTAAAGAAAAATACCTTCTCGTACATCTCCACAGCTGGCTTCGCCTGGTCCATGAGACTTCTCATCTTTTCATAGGCAGTCAGCAGCACCGACTTAGCATTCCGACTGTCTTGCACCTGCTTCCGTAACTCAATGAGGTTATAGCAGTGCTCACAGAGTCGGAGCCCTTCCTTGTCTGTGGTTGGCTGGTCGGGATGCTGTAGTTGTTGCAGCGATGGATCTACTATAGTCTCTGTGAAGTGAACAGATACCATAATTATGGATAATGATCAAAGCAGGAGAAAAATATGTACATTGATTGTTACCAGATCACCACCTTTGTTCTAGGACATGTCAAATTAAGTAACTAAATAATACAAATCTTTAAGGTTAGATAGATAAAACTTTTCATGTTTTTGTGATTTGTTAACATTATTAAAGACTCATATATTATAGTTTATTATAAATGTAAGACATTATTTTTATGAATATTTTTGATATTCTAGTTACATACAAATATTTTTCATGTTAAGGTTAAAATTTAAATAAAAAATATTCACTTTTTGAATTATTTATTTTGACATAGAAATTGGATACAGACATTCTGGGATTATTTTATATTTATTACCTGTATCAACATCATTTCTGACATAAAAGGAAATTGTTTCAGAAAATAAATGAAATTAAATGAAAAATGACTATTTATCAGGTATTTATTGCATTACATCTTTAATAAGAAAGGTAGATTAGTATCTACAGAGCTACAGTGAAGCTTACTTGCTATATTAAGGTCCAGAAACACTGAGCAGTCATGGCATAGAATAGAGCCACACAGTCTGCAGTGGTGTTTCCGTCGAGTGAGGTTGAATGCCTTGGCACAGTTTGGGCATAGCTTCACTGATGATCCGTCTAACCAGGGGACCACCTGAAAAATTGTTGATTGTTTCAACTTTGAATCATTTCAAACACCTTTGAGGTCAGTCAACAATACTAGGAGTATTGTCAACAATACTAGGAGTATTGTCGACTACATTACCAATAATTAGGAAAAAACTCCAATATACTCACTCTTGTGGTATATAATAATATGTACCTACTAAGTAAATATATTAGATACCATACCACAAAAGAATTTATTTTGGGCTAATTTAACCAGTGGAGTGGATATAAATACCTAATACTTACATCCTGTTCATGTTGTTTCCTCTGATTGGGTTCTGATGGCATATTGCACACTAATTTGTCCAGTCTTATTAGCAACTTATTAGTCTCCATAGCGTACCGCTCCAGTCGGTTCGACCGAACAGCTTTGAAATAATCACTGGTAGTTCGGGAAACACCTACTGTCTGTTCTTCGTCATAGAACTCACGTTGGTTATTGAACTTTAGCGCCTTATCGAAAGATTCCAGTAAGTCTGCGTCGTTGTTGTTTAAAATAATCTTTTTTGCCTTCCCGAAGATATCCTTCAGGGACCTGAGGACATCCTGCTCCTCCTGATGCAGGCTCTCAAAGTGGCTGGTGAGTTGCGATGCGGATTTTAAGTCTGCTTTGCAAATTGGACACAGGAAACCTTCTAGTATCTCGTCATCATTAGCTGTAGCCATGGTTTTATTATTTGGATAGGTATCGAATATGAGTAACCGACAATTATTATTCGTAACAGAGAAAATAAAAGATTTCACATGCAAATATGCAAAACAAAACACCCCAAAAACTTGACTTGACTTGACTTGACTTCTTTGATATGGCAATATGTGTCTGGTTTGCCACTTTTCTGCCAGTGTCCAGTTCATGGAAATGTCATAGTCATGGAATGGAGGCAATTTACAATAATAATATGAGCGGTAATTTTTGAAAAACACCAATTTGATTTTTACCACGCTAACAATAACTATTAAATTGAGAATGAAGAGAATAATAATAACTAAATTAAATTAAATTGCTACTAAGGTGACTACGTAGGTAACTAGATAAAGTAGATATTTACAATTTTATCTTATTTATTTTGGTTTTGACAATAGTATAGTGACATTGACAGCTACTTGGCTTGACACATAGGCTTGAGTACCCATTCTGCGTTTCGCTCGTACAAAAAGTGGGATATTTTGTGTTTGAGAAAGGAATGATCCTTCTCCATGAGTCTGTGTCATGCAAGGTCATGCATGTGCGAGTTTAATAATTTTAAAGCTGTCAGATCGTGATAATTCATGATCACAGAAAATTAAGATTTATATGTACTTTGGTAATCCTTTCCTTGATCATTGTATTTTGAACTTTATGTGACTTGTATTATGTGCTTATTTTGTAATGTAATCTATATCTACTAATATTGTAAGGGGGAAAGATTTGATTGTTTGTTTGTTTGAATTTAACAGGTTCAGAAACGATTTGAATAAATCCTTTACCATTAGAATCCCTAATTTTTCCTGATGAATATTGGCTATAAAATATTTTCAAAAAAGTTAGGTTCGTGTGAAGTGTGTGTGCGTGCGAAGCCGGCGCGGACCGCTAGTCTAATCTAGTTTCGTTAGTTTTGGCTAGTCTAAATATATGATGCTTTTTATATTACTTAGCATTGTTTTTTTTACTACAATAACTAAATAGGTACTTCAATAAATAAACAAAAACAATTTCTACATAATTGATTTCATATATTCCGTAACACTAGCAAAAAGCGTCTTGAGTTGCTCCAACGCTTCGCTGTTATCCGGCCAGGCTTGTTTCTCGGCTGCTCTAACCACCGCCTGGCCTGTGAGCCGCGCGGACGATAGCTGCGAGTTAGCTTGGAGCGTGTCCTTGTCTTCACAGTCCTGGCGGGCCTTGAGGCTGTAGTCGAGCAAGGACTGTGCCAGCTCAATCACTTGCTTGCATGAATCGGGATTGTTTGGCCAGGTTCCATTCTAGAAGAATAGACATTATAATGTAGGCTTTTTAAGATAAGAGAGGTAGGCAGGGAAGTAAAGTAAAGTATTATTGCTTGAAATACATGTGTAGGTACAATGGTGTTTTAGTCTATATTATGTTTCAATGTATTTCTACTGTTAAGTGTGCAATGTCCGATTTACAATGTCATAATGATTAATATTGAAATTAGATATTGAAAAACTTCATTATATAGATGATGGACAACTGTCTACTAAGAGAGAAGAGAAAGAGAAAGAGAAATTTTTATTTGAAACACAAACAACAAAGACAGACATGACCAAAATACAAAGCATAACTACTAGTTTTTGTGTTGAGTCTCAAAACGGTCTCTATCTCAGCATGAGTTAGTTGCAACATGTTACAACTAACGCTGGTCTTCCGATAGAGCCTTTCGGTGACGGTACTAAGTATATTGATCTCATTATGTCTTACGTAAGAAATTGTTGTACGGTACCAATGACAAATTTAGAAAGTGTCCCAGAAATCAAAAAATAGGAGATTTCAGCGGCATTTTTCGACAGGACAGAACACGTCTGCCGGATCCGCTTGTTAAAAATGATATTATATACATATATTCCTTTAGTTTTAACAGTTTTTAAATCTCAGGGAATTCGCAGAACATACACATGCAGCCAAACATAGAAAGAAAGAAAAAGAAAGAAAGAAAGAAAATACATTTATTTTGATAGGCAGGGTACACAGGCAGGAATAACAACTAGATTAAAATTACATATTTTAGACAGGGCCGCTGCCGCTGTGTGTGATCAGCGTGGTGTTCCTGCGCTACCTATCAAAAAAGGTTCATGCTCAGCTGTATGTTGCGAGTAACCCACAACGCTGATTTTCAGCATGTACCCTTGTAGAAGTGACGTACGGGACCTAAATTTAATAAATAAATGGTGGCTACTTGTCCAACAACAAAATATGGAGGATTATTGGTTTAAAATTAAACTAAGTAAGCACTTATTTATTACACAATAATAGCCAAAAGCTAAATCAGCACAGTTGCTATAGGTTATAAGACAAAATAAAAAACAAATAAAAATGAAATAGATGTTAAAGTATAATCGATATCATGATTAATACACTACCCTATTGAGTAAGCTCTATTCTGCTTAAACCGCAACGCAACGCGTTTTTCCGATAACACCTCCCGTGCCCATCTCTCATCTATCTTCAATCTTCATGCGCCACCAAGCCTGCAGTCTGAATCTTTGTATGTGTGTGTGTGTGTGTGTGTGTGTGTGTGTGTGTGTGTGTGTGTGTGTTTGTGCGTGTGCGTGCATCAGTGTGTAGCATGTGAGTGTTTAAAATAATTAAGTGTATTTGAAACGTTTGGGTGAGTAGAACCTCATCCTTTTTTCGAAATCAGTAAAAATACATAATTATGTCTTGTTATTTCTTTACCAACCTGTGTATATCCCCTGTAAGCCTTCAGCAGCCGCTGCGCTTTCAACAAGTAGGTGGGGCTGACGTCAGAGTACAGCTGCCAGAGCTCTGGCCTGTTCTGGTGGATGGATGTTATCCGACCGAATAGCTCTAGCACTCGCTTCTGTAACCTGGGAATTAAACGTTCCGTTATTATTATTTTGCTGAGTACAAGTAAACATTTTATATTACTGTATGGATATAAGTAGTATACATCCCTCCATGTAACATGGCTATGGACGTCCTGTATAACCGCTGTCAATTTTATTGCACCTAGAATACGGTGCACAGTGAATGCTTTAATAATAAAATAAAATGTGCTTGTAAATCGAGGGTAGTTCCAGTGTTATTGAAACCAGCTCACCTACAACTGCATATGCTTATATTTTTTTTTTAATGGTGTGCGAACCTGGCAGCTCTTTCCCTTCCGCGTCCCGCACATCTTATTTTAAAAATGGAGTGCTCACCTAGCCGCCCCGTTCCCCTCCACGTCCCGCACATCTTATTTTAAAAATGGAGTGCTCACCTAGCCGCCCCGTTCCCCTCCGCGTCCCGCACATCTTATTTTAAAAATGGAGTGCTCACCTAGCCGCCCCGTTCCCCTCCGCGTCCCGCACATCTTATTTTAAAAATGGAGTGCTCACCTAGCCGCCCCGTTCCCCTCCGCGTCCCGCACATCTTATTTTAAAAATGGAGTGCTCACCTAGCCGCCCCGTTCCCCTCCACGTCCCGCACATCTTATTTTAAAAATGGAGTGCTCACCTAGCCGCCCCGTTCCCCTCCGCGTCCCGCACATCTTATTTTAAAAATGGAGTGCTCACCTGACAGCTCCGTTCCCCTCCGCGTCCCGCACATCTTATTTTAAAAATGGAACGCTCACCTAGCCGCCCCGTTCCCCTCCGCGTCCCGCACATCTTATTTTAAAAATGGAGTGCTCACCTGACAGCTCCGTTCCCCTCCGCGTCCCGCACATCTTATTTTAAAAATGGAACGCTCACCTAGCCGCCCGTTCCCCTCCGCGTCCCGCACATCTTATTTTAAAAATGGAATGCTCACCTGGCCGCTCCGTTCCCACCGCGTCCCGCACATCTTATTTTAAAAATGGAGTGCTCACCTAGCCGCCCCGTTCCCCTCCACGTCCCGCACATCTTATTTTAAAAATGGAACGCTCACCTAGCCGCCCCGTGGCCGTCCGCGTCCCGCACGTCTCCCAGCACGGCGCGCGCGAGCAGCGCCAGCACGGGCACGTCCTCGTACTTGTGCAGGAGGTCCAGCAGCCGGTGGATGCCGCGCAGCACGTCCTCGAAGTGACCCGTGTCCATGCTCACCATTATCACGTTCTCCCACAGCTGGAAATAATACACTTTGTAATATCAATACACTTTATTGCACACCAAGATAGTAGAACCATAGTAGAACAGAACAGAAGAACATTAGCACAAGAATAGTTCAACACTGGCAGAAACACGGGTTTCAAATTATTATCTGAGTTGTAGTGGCTAGGTAAGCATTTAAATAAATAATGTTGGACAATCCACTAAGCATGTAGGCCTAAGCTAAACCGAGCTGGAATTATGGGTACTAGTTTGTTAAAATGAAACTACTTGACTGATTTAAAAAATCTTTCACCGTTTGAATCATAAATTTTCCGCGATGAACATAGGCTATAGAATATTTTCAAAAAAGTTAGGGTTCCGTTTGAAAAATTCATACTCGCGCGAAGCCGGGCCGCTAGTATATCTTAAACCTAAACAACTACCTTCCAGTTGTCATAGTTGAACCTCAGCGCCTCCATGAGCGCGCGGTAAGCCCGCCCCTTGTCCAGCTGGTTCAGGTACACCTTGGCGAGGTTGTTCCACGCCTCGAAGGAGTTCGGCTGCAGGTACGTGTAGCGGCGGTAGGCGCGCGCCGACGTCTCCCACTGCTCTGTCACTAGCGCTGCGTACCTGCAAATAAAAGATTAACTCATCTTCATCAGCCTATAATAGTCCACTGCTGGACCTCTACGCCTCCCCTAATGAGCGCCATAGATGGCATTATTCATCATTTGGGGGTTATTGCCTATAATCCCCACGCTGGGCATGCGGGTTGGAGATCGCAGTTTGGTGGAGTTTTTCTACAGAGGGCGCTGCTGCGTTGTGTTTCCCCTCAGATTAAGGAATATAGTATAGATCTGGCATAAACATCTATACGAACTTGTTACGAACAGTTAGTTATAGAAGTGTGATGTATTTCGACAGCAGAGTTACTGACATATCGGCATCTCTTTTTGACTAATGAAGATAATCATGAGTAAAAAAGGACAACAGCAGTTTGATCATGACTGAAAATGGCAACATTGTTTTGGTGACGTCACAAAATACCTCACCCCTCTCCCCTGCGGCCGGTCGCCATGTTTTGTGGCAGTCAACAACAAGTACATCAGTTGTCATCCGGACTTGTTTTTATTCGAAAATGAAGGAAATTTAGAGTTAATAAGCGATAATTATGCTTTTTTATAGTGTGCAAACTTGGAGAATAATGCATTTTATAAGTGTTTGTGCAGAGTGTTTGGCTGTCGCATGAAAATCAACAAAAAACATTAAAATATAACGTTGCATGGGAAAGGTACCGAATTCATTCAAAATTTCTTACATTTTCTATTATTTTCAAACATTTTGCTGTTTGTGGGAAAGTTTATAAAGATCCGCTTGCTTTTCTTTATTCATTTAATGTTTTACTATGAATATTATGTGATTTTAGGAGAAAATTATTCGTCATAGTAAATAGAGTTAGGGTTCGGTATTTTGAAAACATCGATTATCGATAACGAATTATTTCATTTTTTTTATGTATATATAACATGTATTTTTTTTTTTGGCTACGTAAAGAGGGTCAATAGGGGTCCAACTTTGGTTCAGGTGATCCACCCCAAAGTTCAATGACCTCGGCGCTAGAGGTCAAAGTATGTCGTTCAGACTTAGAAAAATTTCGAAAGATGTTTTTAGGCATTATATATATTAACAAATGTTTTTTATCTTGTGGCATCGTTAAGAGGGTCACTAGGGGTGCAAGTTTGGTTCAGCGGTTTGACCCCAAAGTTCAATGACCTCGGTGCTAGAGGTCAAAGTGTGTCGTTAAATATGGATGCAGAAACAATATAAAAACTTTACAGAGCATTCCGGGAAGAGTTGATTAAGTTCAATTTGAGTGGCGGATCCGACACAGAGTACCCCGACTCCACGTGGTCTTGTGCGTGGCGCCCCTAGAGTGTATATAATAAGCCGGAGGCGCGAAGGGAGTGCAGCCTCCGCCAGCCGTAACAAGGGACAGGCACCGCGAACCAAGATTCAAAGGTGTAGTGCCAGGGACAGAATTTTTGATGGAATGGGCTTGATAGGTCAGTGATTGTCTAAGACTCTTCCACACACGCCATCAAGGTACAACGTTTACACGTTTATTTATTTTTATTTATTTATCCATTCACAAATCAGATAACAATCAAATTAATTACATTAAACTTATGGTATTTACAATTCTGATCTAGATTGAAATCAATTATTTGAACACAGAGAAAATCAATAATGTTGCATGCATTAATAATAAAATTACATAAATAAAGAGAAAAAAGACATAATATATCAACTTAGTTAGACAAATAAATAATAGCTTTACAAGATCTTTTTTATACTACGCTTAAATCTACAATGGTTTTTATCAAAAATATCTACGTCATTGGATTTCGCTACTTCATTATACAATCGACACATTCTTTGTAGGGGAATATTGTATGAAACATTGTTTACCTATATAAACTCTTATTGAAAATGTTTCAGGGGAACGGAACACCTGTATTTTGTATTCATTCTAGACGATAGGACGGAGGGTAATGTAATGCTAATGACCCGTTACGGATCACGTAGGTATAGAAACCTTAATAGAACTGAACAGAGCTTAAAGATACTTATTCTTCTACTTACTCATATTCGAAAATTTTGAATTCAACTCCGTGCAACTCAATTACTTACTTATCGATATTCAATGTTAAAATTCGCGCAACTCTACGGCAAGCCGCCATCTTTGTTGCAGACTAACTTTAGGTATGCACGTTTTTTTCGTAGGTATTTCAAGTCTTCCTTAGTCTGAGTGTTTCCCATAGTGAAATTCTATGCCGGCACCAAACGTCAAAAATGATGTTCATCTTTTTTGGCGTTTGGTGCAGGCACAACATTTGATACATACTAAAACATATTCAATGTCTTGTTCAACAGAATTTCGGACGGTTTATCTGTTTTTAGTAACCCGCGAAACAAAAAAGATTTTATTAGTCCAGCAGTGGTATTTATTTGCTGATGATATAAGCTATAACAACGCGTATAATTTAAATCATCTATCCATCTAAAACTTCAAGAGTCAAACTACAAAGCCGGCAGGCCGTTGAAGTTGACAAGTTGAATAGAATAACGTATCATTTATTTTCCAATGTAAAGGATTTGCGGAAAATACGCCGAAATCACAATTCGTCGAATCGCAATTTTTCGAACATTACATTATACATAAATGAAACAATACTGTTAAAAACTATAGCAGACAATGTGTTTTCATGAGTTTTCAGCGAATTTTTCTCGGCGAATATTCCACAGACGTTGTAGAATCCATAAACGCTACAAAATAGCTTATCTACCCTTACCCAAGTCTAAGCCAAACTCCTTCCTGTATAGAGTTGATCTCAACGGACTTCTCGTAATGTGGAATGCATTCTTCATACTTCTTGTGCTCGTAGAGAAAGTTTCCCCAGTGCCTTTGTGCACGGCTGCTCTTGTAGTTGGAAAACTCCCAAGCCTTCTCGTAGCATTTAACATCATCTGTAAATGTATTATATATCATCAAAATCATATGTAAATATATATCATCAATCATGTAAATGTATAATATGTATTACGATTATTTTAGTTTGTATTTATATAGATTTATTTTGTTTTCGTACCTGCGCCTTCCTATATCTCGACTTTTAAGCTTTTGTTGCCCAGAAAAGTGCTTTAAGCGATAAGGCCGCTGATTCTTTTACCTTTAAGTTTTATATTGTTTATAAAGTTTTCCAGAAAAAAATATTATGCATCTATCTAAATTAAAACGTTTTATTGGTAAAGGGACCTTTAGTCATAGACCAAAGGACTTTATATTAAGATAAAAATAAACTATATTGGAACACATTGATAATGTGTGAAAACGATAATCATACAGTATAGTCTACAATTATGTCGCGAGCATTACCTCCATACAAGGGCGTCGCCAGCCCACGGCCCAGGGGGGGGCAAGCCGTAGCCAGAAATATGTACTAATCGGCGGGGGGGGGGGGGGGGGGGGGGGGGGGGGGGGTTGGTGAGAGATTACGACGCTAGCGCTCATTATTATTTACCTGGTCCGCAAACAATATGGTCTACCTCTACAACTGGCATTCAACGCTGCAAGTGATTGAGCCAGCACGACAACTTTTGTAAATTTTTCGGGTCATTAGGTAGTACAAAAAAATTATAACAGAGTGTAACGAGCGCCGATATTTTGTTGTGTGCGGCCGCTGGAAATAGTCGAAACTGAAGACTATAGAACAAACTGCGAGCGGAGCGAGCCGCGATTTTTATTAGACTTTTTCGGACGTATGCAAAAAATTTAGAAGTGTTTGTATATATATATCTAAAGGAATAACAGCAAACGGAGCGAGCAATTCAATAACGGCAAAACAAGAAAATAGGTACTTAATACATTCATCGATTAACGAAATTAAAATTAATTGTGTGATCTGCCTTCCAAGATGGAGTCGGCCGTAAATGAATGTGATGTGTGCTCATTTACATATAAGGTACACTTATATAAAACGAATCGAATGAAACTTAGCGTGAGAGCGAGCCACCCGACGAATTTTGACGAACAAAAAATTTAGTTTTTAAGACAGAACCACCACTTCAAGTACTCCCACGTATATAATATTTTGTTGCAAATAACCGACCGAAACATCCGAAAAAAAATTACTTTAAATATTTTTTTTTTTAAAGATATAGGTATTATTGTACTAACTGTCACTACTTATTCCTAGTGATAGTGGATTTATGCGGGATTTATCGGCAAAGCAAGACAAAAGCAGGACTTTCGTTGTTTTGCAGTTGGCTAGGTACATTTTTTGGTCTCTAGGGGGGGGCAGCTGCCCCCCCCCCTGCCGACGCCCTTGCCTCCTTACCATCCTTCGGATGTAAGATTAGGTATCCTTATCCTATTTGTGGTACCGAAACTGAAGTCTAAGTAAATGTGCATTTTTTGTGAATAGTAATTGGTTTTATAAAGCTGTGGAGTTGTATTTACCTGTAGCATCGCCGAGAAGGCAGTACAGTTTAGCGCTCGGGGCGGCGTCGATTTGTTGCTGAATAACCTCGGCAGCCTGAAATAAATAATTATATGTTTGGGCTCGAGACAAACATATACATCATTTAAACACGAAAGAAGATAATTAATTAGTTGATAACTTTATTATTTATTCCACATACATAGATAGGTACATTTTCAAAACCTAACGTGGCAACCCATTTTTAGGGTTTTGCCATCGGTTGCAAAACCCTTATGAAATCGCTTTGGGTCTGTTTTGTGTTTTGAATCCTTAATATCTCAGAAACTACTGCAGCTATTGACTTGAAATTTGAAATAATAATACATTTTGTGCGCCCGCACATATTTATAGAAAAATAAATGAAAAATCAAAATGAAGATTTACCATACAAATTTTGAAATCGAAATTTTAAATGGAACGTACAAAGTCAAAAGTGGTATCAAATGAAAGGTACACGTTTGTAGATTTCAAAATAGTTTTGGAAATTTTGGTAGATTTTATACTTTTTAAAATATTTTGAAAAAGGTCAAAAAAATGACCGTTCCCCCCCCCCCCTTATCTCCGAAGATTGCAGAGCGATCGACGTGATATGTACCAAGTGTTTGTAGATATGGATCTATATTTTACAGGAAAAATATAGAGAAGTCTGTAAAAATAATAGTTTTTGAAATAAGGTCAAAAAAGGGCGGGAAAATTTTCTAAAGGGGTGACTACCCCACCGAGTTGGGTATCAAATGAAAGGTATTGGTTTGTACATTCCAATACAGTTTTTGAAATTTCGATAAGTTTTATACTTTACGAAATATTTTGAAAAAGGTCGAAAAATTGACCATTCCCCCCCCTCCCCCCCCTATCTCCGAAGATTGCAGAGTGATTGATGTAAAATGTACTAAGCGTTTGTAGATATAGATCTATATTTTACAGGAAAAATATAGAGAAGTCTGTAAATATAATACTTTTTGAAATATGGTCAAAATACTAATTTTCATACAATGGGGGCTATTTCATTGAGAGTAATATCAAATCAAAGGTATGGATTTCGACAATTCAAAACAGGTTTTGAAAATCGTCTAAATTTCATACTTAGTGAAATAGGTTGAAAAAAGCCGAAAAAAAATTGTAGGTACCAACCCACTTACCTACCCACTAATCTCTGTAGTAACTGTAATACATAGGAGTATCCTAGATAATCCACACAGTATCATTTACCCACAAGCTAAGCAAAGCTTGTGTTATTGGTATTACTACGATAGCTGTTATACTTAATAAAGTATAAGTATCATATTAGATGATTTATTTTTGTGTACAGAAAAGGACTAGAACACCCGAACAAATAATCTGAAGATCCTACAAATATTAGTCCCGAGGCAGGAATCAAACCTTAACCTCCTGCGTTGTAAGCCCACCGCGCCAAGAGATTGTCATATACGTACCTACCTAAACGACAAAAGTTCAAAACCCTCGGCGCGCGAGTTACACTCGCACTTGTCGTACTTGTTTTTTTTGTTCAGGTGAGGTAAAACAAACTTTACCAGGAGAAATAGTCTATGTATACCTGCAAAAAACATTCTTTGTATAAAAATATCAAATGTTATTAAAATACTTTTTAGAATCTTTACCATTTCAGAAGAATTAACAATAAATGACTTCATCATAAAATCACAAGCTATCAAATGTGCATATTAAGTATTCATTAATACTATATTATTTATAATCTATGTTAATAATCCTTGTATTTGAGATCTGTTTTCCTGTTACCATAGACAGATAGAACGAGACTTAGTGATGTACATTTACTGACTCTGTGATGGACATTCTCTGTGAATAATAAAATGTTCTATTTGAAGATAAATTCAGTGTATTTCATCTAAATAAATGTATCAACCCCAAACAGGCCACCGCTACAGACGTCGTTTTATGTGTTTGAGTCTATTATGTTATACTAGCGGTCCGCCCCGGCTTCGCACGGATATTAAACAAAAATTTCAGAAATAATACACACTAACACAATGGGTTTCACAGTATTCATACGGATCCCTTAATTTTTCGAACAGCATTGGGGTTTTTGACATTGACTTGACACTCCATAACTGACACTGGCCGTATAGAAAAATCTAGCAGCGGAGCCATCATAGAAAAAGAGGTTGAATATAATAGCGCACGGTGTAATTATTGAATTTTTCATGCGGATCCCTTACTTTTTTGAAAATATTATATAGCCTATGTTCATCACGGAAAATTCAGGATTCTAATGGTGAAATAATTTTTCAAATCGGTCCAGCAGTTTCGGAGCCTATTCAAACCAAACAAACAATCAAATCTTTCCTCTTTATAATATTAGTATAGATACCTTATGCCTCAGCTGCAGCAGCGTGTAGCAGACGATGACGTCCTCCCACAGCTGCAGCGCGAGGTACTGGTCCAGGGCCGCCTTCACCAGCCCCAGGCCGAGGTACAGGTCGCCCAGCTGCTGGCGCCACGCCCACGCGGGCGGCAGACCCGACGCCCACAGGTACGACAGTCTGATCATACAATTATACATGAGGCTTGATAAAGCTCTATTACGCTAAATAGGCCTTATTATTAACTAAATTTTAATAATTCTAATATTTACTGTAACGCTGTGGTTTACCTCAATAAATAAATAAATATATATTTTTTTTATTCTTCTTATCTTGCTATCTGCTTCAGCCTTGTCATGTATGGTATATGCCCAATGGTATATCCATTTCTTTGATGCTTTCATATCAGCAAAAATATAAAAATCATATAGGTACTTTTGTACACTCAACATCAACATCATCAACATCACCAGCCTATAATAGTCCACTGCTGGACATAGGCCTCCCCTAATGAGCGCCATAGATGGCATCATTATTTGGGGGTTATTGCCCATAATCCCCACGCTGGGCATGCGGGTTGGGGATCGCAGTTCGGTGTAGTTGTTCTGCAGAAAGGCGCTGCTGCCCGCCCCCCGCTGTGTTTCCCTTAGTCGCCTCTTACGACACCCACGGGAAGAGTTGGGGTGGTGAAATTCTATGCCGGCCCCACACGGCGTACACACACTCACACAGGGGTTACATAATTGAAGTTTTCATACAGATCCCTAACTTATTTGAATATATTCTACTAGCGGCCCGCCCCGGCTTCGCACGGGTATTAAACAAAAATTTCAGAAATTATACACACTAAAACGATGGGTTTCACAGTTTTCATACGGATCTTTACTTTTTTTAACAGCATTGGGGTTTTTGACATTGACTCGACATTCCAAAACTGACACTGGCCGTAGAGAAAAAGCAAGCACCGTGCGCTATACAACCTCTTTTTCTATTCTGACGCGCCATAATAGAAAAAGAGGTTGAATATACAGCCCACGGTTCAATTATTGAATTTTTCATGCGGATCCCTAACTTTTTTGAAAATATTATATAGCCTATGTTCATCACGGAAAATTAAGGATTCTAATGGTGAAATAATTTTTTAACTCGGTCCAGTAGTTTCTGAGCCTATTCAATTCAAACAAACAAACAAACAAACAAACAAACAAACAAACAAACAAACATACAAACAAACAAACAATCAAATCTTTCCTCTTTATAATATTAGTATAGATAACCTATTATTCATCAGGGATAATGTAGGATTCTAGAAATCAATAACAACTTATTCTTTTTTGTTATAATAATTAAATGTATGAAATTTGACTTGTCTTAGTGCTTGTTTTGTAATCCTAAAGAAATAAAGTTATTGAATCTGAATCTAATGGTGAAACAATTTTTCAAAACGGCTTAGAACTTTCGGAGCCTATTCAATCCCAACAAAAAGCAATCAAATCTTCCCTCATTATAATATTAGTATAGTTAATATCAATGCAATAAGGCTAAATAAAAATTTACCTGGTGGTACTAGAGGGCTGGCTGCTATCACCGACGATAGACTCGCACTGCAGCATAGCTCGCTCCACGGTCCTCTTGTGTGTACTCTCCAACTTGCAGCGGATAAGTAACGCGGCACATCGGCAAGCCCAGGCGCCTCTCTTCTGCGTTACTATCAGTTCTATGTATGGCTGTAGCTCTTCCGTTGCTAGGTCGTCTTTAGGCTGGGATTTTTGTAGGTATTGTCTGTAATTGTTGTTTTAGTTTTTTTTAAAAGGGCAAAAAGCCCTTATTAACAAATAAAATTACAATGATCTAACTAAATAAAAAAACTAGTATTTACAATTGAAACAATTGAGCTAACTGCAGACTGTTGCGAACAAAATACAGGTAGCTCAACTGATCCATATCAATACCAGTTGGAAGTGTACCCAAGATGCTGGCTGCATTGCCACGTTGTATGGCAATGCTGATGCGCTGCGCCAGATATTGACCAGCTCTTGGGTCACACGTCGCTTCGACCAGACGCTCAGATAATTTTAATAATAATAATAATAATTTAATAATTTTTCTTTATTTTGTTTTAGTTCACTTCCTAATACAGATATTGAGAAATGCTAAACTAAATCAGTTTTTTATATCTTATGACGATAGGACAAGAACATTATGAAGAAGATGGGAAGATTAAACATAAATTCTCAAGTAATTTTTCACAATAAGGATACATTTAACATGACATGGCAGTAAACAGCTCAATGGATAGGTAAGACAAGCTGAAGACAGGGCGCTATGGCGCTAATTAGGGGAATTCCAGTGCTGGACATAGGCCCAGCATTGGACTAACATGGGCTGCTGATGATGATGATACAGCTCAAATTCAGAAAGGAAAATGTGACACATATTTTTTTGATTAAAATGTCACCAATTTACTTATTTATTACAATTAAACTTTATTTATTAGTGCTACGAGATTGACAATATCTACTGTCTCGTAGCACTGATACTTACATCATCACCATCACCCGCCTATAATAGTCCACTGCTGGACATAGGCCTCCATAGATGGCATGGGGTTATTGCCCATAATCC
Source organism: Eupithecia pulchellata (assembly GCA_963931895.1). NCBI lineage: Eukaryota > Metazoa > Arthropoda > Insecta > Lepidoptera > Geometridae > Eupithecia > Eupithecia pulchellata. The sequence continues at coordinate 2,085,989 of OZ007527.1, read as the reverse complement.
CCACACTGGGCATGCGGGTTGGGGATCGCAGTTCGGTGTAGTTGTTCTGCAGAAGGCGCTGCTGCCCGCCCCCCACTGATACTTACACAGTCAGCAAACAAAGTGTTTGCTCCAAGCTAGGCAGCTCAGCTTGCTTTATCTTCTCTTCATACTGTATCTTATTCAGCCTGACATCATCATCCAGCTCTATATCTGCCGGCAGGTCTGCATTGCCGTGGCTCTCCTCGGCTGACGGTCGCTCCATGTTACCGGCCAGCTCACTGGATAGAGCTAGCTGGGGCAGGATGTTCTGCTGGTACTTTGTTCTTTTGCCGAGGATACCTGGAATGAGGGAAAGAGGTTCTTGATACACATACATTGACAGGTTTAATAAGCAAATTTGTATTTTCTGAAAATTGAGTCTGATTATGGGATTCAGATATTTAACCTTTCAAAGGCCGGACGTAGGAAGGAAGGAAGGAATGAACAATTTTTATAATGATCAATTTCTAAGATAACAGTTTAAATAATAGTGACATGCATGCTAAATACACTTAAAACTAAAGTACATAATGTAGGAGTAATTATCACAATTAGGCTTTTTTGTCTCCGGCCACCATTTAACTATCTTACCAGTTAACTCCAACTTCAACCCAGCCAGTTCTCTAGCTTTGATCAGGTATTCTTCGGCACCTTGAATCCTTCCATACAAGAGGAATGCCTGGCCAATCTCCAAGCATATCAGAATCTGAACTCGAGGACTCTCATTCAATGCCAGCATCTCATTGGACAGCTTGGCTATAAGGAGCTCCAGCTGCGAGTATAATGTGGCACTGCTGTCTTCTAGTGCTCTCTGGTGGACTACTTTACATCGAAAGTACCACCATAGGTGAACCTGGAATTTGATATTTGGTAGTGTGATTACTTAGCTTTGTAATTATTTTACCACACAGTCAGATCTAAGCAGCTGATCTATAAATATCTAAGTCCTTGTAGTTAGTGTGCTAATAGATATAATGTCTATTTTTTGATAGGCACTGACCTCTTGATTTTTAAATGACAATTTTTCATAGAGAGTACTTACCAAACTTGCATCCACTGCATACAAAGCATCAAATAATTGACTAGATAAATACAGTAGTTCCGGGTGAAGAATATTTACAAATATGGGCTCTGAGTCCTGCTGCAGTTTTTCATTTACATCAATATTTGACGGCCATGACTTCCCAATATATTCAAGAAGGTCTAAGTTCTCTGGTCGTGTACTCCAATTTCGATCGCAGAATGTGAGAAATGCGCTTATTGAAAGACGGAGCACCTTTTTCATAGTCTCACTATCATTTTGAAAGTTTTTCAACTCGGCTACCAGAACTTCTGTCTCAAGTTCTGTTGCAAGCAACTTTTCAAGCAACTCAGTATCTTCAATGGGCCATTTATTGCTCCACAGCTTTTTGACTACTTCGTTTTCTAAAATAAAAGCAAAGTAAACGTTACACTTGGCGGAAACAAAAAGAAAAACCTATCAATACTTATCAATCAACTATGCTTTGTATTCTTAATTTGTCGCTGCGAGAACGAGCCTAAATTTTGAAGGATCTTAATTTTTAAGACATTCCAGGTGTAGGTAGCAGTAAAATTACAATATGATGGCAAACAATATTGTGGTTTAACCTTACCCGAAAGATTTGGATTATCATCGAAATTGCACATATAAAACAGTGTGTCAGACAGCATGATTATGATCTATATAATAAATATCTAAATTCCGCAATAATTTATTTCATTCCAGTTAGAAATCTTTACTTTTCTAATGAAAAAAACTAATTTATTTTGTTTACAAGGAAACACATGTAGGATTTTTTTTTAACCCATTCATTGCCACCAACGCACCATTTGCGTTCATCGAGATTACTACGTCATGCCACCAACGCACCGTTTGCGTTGAAAGACCCTTTGAAGTTTTTATGACATTACATAAAAACGGTAGAAGTTTATTTAAATAAATGGTAACATTCACAGTAAAAAATAATTTTCAATGTAGAAACACTGATGGTTTTTGCTTTGTACTGTCAGTTTTGTATTGCCAAATAAAAAACGATTGGTCCTGAGAAGGTCTGTTTTGATTTGCAAATATCTGAAGTTTTATTGAGTGTTCAATACAAAATTGTGAATTGGGAGATAAAGCTAAGCAATAATCTTAATTTTATCATTCTTTTTCATTGTTCCGTCATGTATTTATAAAATAAAAGCGCACGCACGCAAACCGTGCGTTCATTGGCATAGCAGTAAACATCTTTGTTGGATAGGTTAATGCATGAACAACGGGGTTTGAAGATTTTTGTATGGAGGGTGGCCCTAAGATTTAGTTATTTTTTTCAAAATCGCTGCGCACAATAAAAGTTATACATTTGGATAGAGGACACTAAAACAAACGAAAAATATTCTATAACTTATTGTCCTAAAGCATCAGGATTCTGAGATATTATTCACAAATGAAAATAACTCATGTGAGAAGGTAGGATTACTTGTGAATTACATGGGCTCATGTTGCATTATACTATCCCAACATCAACGCAATCGGTGCGTTGAATGGCACTTGCGATTAAATTTCTCTTAGCAGTGCCACCAACGCATGTGGTGCGTTTAGCATTTTTAAATGGGTTTTTGTTATTTATGGGGGTTTTTTCATAAAAAAAACATATATAATTACGCATTTCCTATTGTAATCCATAGTAATATTAAGTGGCACCCAGGTGAAGTTTTTAAAATTTAAGTGGCAATGAATGGGTTAATTAATTTGACTGACATTTAGCATGTTGTATCGATGTGACAGTAGCATTAGCATAAAAAATGATGGAAGAATAACAATTACGTTACGCTACCATCAATTAGACACGCATGTGGTAGTAACTCTGTAACAACGCTTCTTCATAGACAATTTGTTTATGATTGGCTCTCATTCCTATCTGTATTTCCAACGGTGTCAGCGTCCGATTCAGCCAAAGATCAGCATACGTTCCGTAGACCTACCTTCGCTTTGGACTCACAATGTCTAAACATGTTTTCAAATAAAAATCCATGGCATCTGACATGGCTAAAATATGATACAGTATTAGTTCAACAAGAGACTGAACATTAGCTGAACATTCTGAGCCCCAAGTTCAGTTGATGATAGTGACGTTAGGTTTTTTTTTATTTATTATTGGGCTTCAATTTCTGCTGGGGTTGGAAATTGTCTTTTGACGATTATATTTTTTTGCAACTGGGGTGTATGGGGAAGGCGAAGACCATCAAAAGGGCTTTCAAATGCCAAATTTAGGACAGTGGTTGCAGCGTAACTTCACATCTAGTCCGTAGACGAAGAAGCGCCTTTCCTATTGATCAGCGAGAAAATAAAAGAAGCCAGATCGAAAACCTCATCATCATCAACACCATCATCAGCCCATATTAGTTCACAGCTGGTTATAGGCCTCCCCTAATGCCCTTAGGACTTAGCATCCTGTCTTCAGTTTCTCGCATCTAGCATCTGCCAGCCAGTCTCTTTCTAATCTAATCGAAATACAAATTTTGATAAATTTTACAAATGGGTTACAGTTGTCTTGATCTTTTCAAACCCTAAACGGACGAAATTTTCACAAATAACCGCTGCTACTTAAACAAAAAAAAAAACAAGAATTATTACGTTAAAGTCCTTTGAGTACTTTTGTCACGTTTTTGTGTGTTTTTCGTTTGATGTCAGCCCAATTTGGCTATTTGTTGGCAATACTATTTCATTCAAGGCTTTTATTTTACAAAATGGGTGACATTGAATGTGTATTTTAGGTTAGGCAATGAAATGAAATTTATTTCTGTAAATTATTCTTCAATTATCTAAAATGCGTTATCATGTTAAAATGGAAGTGATATTAATTGGAGCTACATGGACTTTGTGTATTATTTTACTGTTTAAGATACTTTTTAGACTGAGGTAAGTTTGAGGTTACATCCTAAGTTTCCCGCCTGATAAAAAAGTATAGATAATACCATGGAAATTCTTGGTGAGACTTGATATTAATTTGTAATTTGCATTCTTTTAGATCGTCACTGTTATGGCGTGTAAACTGCTGGTTCTGTAACACAAATTCATGGGTCAAATATCCAGAGCATAACAGCTGGACTTGCCCTCAATGTGAACAATACAATGGATTCACTAAGGTTGGTATTGGTACCAAAAATTACCTTCTTCCAGTGGTAATAATTTTGAGCAAAATCCATTTATATCCAATGTCTGCTCATGCTACCTACACCTATAAAAAATTGGCACTGGTACAGCATAGCAATAACTGAATGGGTTCATATACTTTTCAGGATGGTGACTACAACAAGACTTTAATTACTGCCAATGACCAAACAAAGTTGTCAACTCCTAGAGTTTTCAACAAAAGTCCTCCAACAAATGGCTTGTGTAAAATGTGTAATATCAACCAACAGCTGAAAGTGGCCCAGCTGGCCAACTTTGTGCCTATGAATGAGAACAAGTTTGATGAAGAAATAGAAACATATAAGTAAGATGACTGTCACTTCCCACTTAGCTTAGCACTGATAGACACATAAAAAACTTCTCTATGAAATAATCGAAAAGAAAAGAAAATTCTTTGAGTTTGAGATAATAGCTGCAAATTAATATGTATTTAATAGGAGTTATTTTAAATAATGCCAAAATGCTAAATCTGTAGGTTCTGCCTGTGGCTTCACTGATGTTGTTTCTATAGTATAGACTTTATCAAAGGTTTAGCGGGTATTATATAAAAGGATATTGATGATTAAGATAAAAAGTAGCCTAAGGTTTATGCCAGGATTGCCAGCTAAACTAATATCCAGAAAGTCAAATTCAGCCTAATCCACTCAGTAGTATCCACTAAGGCATGACAAGAATTATTAAACATCCATCTATCTATCCAATCTTTTGCATTTATTATAATAGTGTGATAGGAGTGACCATGAAACATATTTACACATTGATATACCCTGTGATACCTTATTTCAACTTGTGATGTTTATCCTATTTATACTATTACTTTTCAGGGCTCAACTAGAAAAAGCTTATAAGCTATGCAGCCCATGCAAGAAAACATTGCAGGTCAAACTCCATAAGGAGAAGGCAGTCCTTTTAGGGAACAAGCTGTTAGAGTCAAGAACTCCTGAGAAGCGGACTGTAAAACACAACCAACAGAGCTCGGCCCTTAAGTCCTTCATAAACAACACCTCAATGCTCATCACCTTATTACTGATTACACTCGTTTCTTATGAATGCTACATAGACTTTATGAAAAATGAGAATTTATCTAAAACACTGACTAATTTTACACTAATAGTAAAAGGCCTATTAGACAGAGTCTGTTCCATCATGAAAATGTACATGTTTTTGACATTTCCATCAATGGAGTCTTATGTTCCTGACATAAATATTTTTACAATTGACATGTTGCCAAAAACTTTTAATTTTAGAGTTGACTTTGATTTAGATAAATTTAACTTGATGACTCAGAAAGCTTTGGGGGGGCTTGTTTGTATCCTACAAATTGCTGCAAATATTTGGAATGTTAATAGTTTTAATTACACAATCATTGTTGACCTACTCTGGTCAGGGTTTGTTATAAGTTTAGGAGAATACACTGTGGGCAACTCTCTCACCACAAGATGCATCAAGGTTGGTATAACACATGCACCTGTCATACTTCATTGAACTTGACCCTTCTGTAGTCTGTGCATAATAAACTTTCTCATTTGTTTCAGATTACCAGTCTTCTGGCACTCTTGATTGTTTACAGGCTCATGAGGAAACCAAAGATCACCAAAAAACTAAAGCACAGGGTTAACAAAATGAAGAGTTCCCCTAATCTCTCTATGAATAAGTTTGTTGATAGTGATGAAACTACTGACACTACTGATGATGATGTATCATTGAGTAAATTTGGAGTTCACAATCTAACAGAATCGTCTAATGAAATGCCGAGTAGTCCTTTGAATGGAAGTTTATTGAATGGCAGATGTTTCACACCTAAAAATGATAGCATGTGGGGTAAGCCCAAACTTAATTCCACATTTTGTGTTAGTTCCATGTATTCCCAAAGCCCAAGCTCTGTTCCTGAGACAGTTTTTGCAAAACCATCTTTTGAATCATATCAAAAGCTTGCTAAAGATGATTCTGACTCAGATTTAGATCAAAGCATAAGTTGCTTATCCATAGGTCCAACAAAAGCCAAGAAAAAAGTTAACCCAGTGTTTTTACTGAGGAAATTCACAGCTACTCCGAGCTTTAGAGCTCCCATGCCCACAAGTCGGCCTCTGTTGTCGCCGAGCAAGCTGGGCCACACGGCGTCCTGGGTCGCGGGAGGGTACTGGGGCTCTGATGGAGAGTCTATGGCCAAACAACAGAATATCGTCACCTCGACCGACGCCAGCCGCTCTTCCAGCCAAAGTTCCGGTTTCGAGTCTCAAACATCGAGCATGAACCAGCGTAACGTGGTCTCACAGCCGCCGTCACGCGAGCCTTCTGTCGGCGTTGAGCCGATGGTCCTTGACCGCTTCCCGAACATGAGTAATCTAAGCAGTTACATTACTCCCAATAACTTCAACCGCATCAGCTCGCCGATATTCCCGCAGATGCAGTTCAATAATCACGTTCATATACCTCAACCTCAGTTCTCGCAGCCGTCAGTGCCGCCGAGCGTGTACAGTCAGCAGACGCAGAGTGTGTACAGTCATCAGGCACCCAGTGCCTACAGTCAGCGCCCACCAAGTGTGTTCAGTCAACAGACACCAAGTGTGTACAGTCAACAGACACCAAGTGTGTACAGTCAGCGGACGCCAAGTGTGTACAACCACAGTGGAATGTTCCATCCTGCTGGCGGAACTGGGCTCATTAAACTGCCTCAAGTCAACACTTTATCGCTCTAGGCTTAGTTGTTCTAGAATTAATCCGTACTAATATTATAAAAGCGAGAGAAATCCTGTCTATCTGTTAAGTATCCATATCTAAATGGCTGAAAGGTACTTAATGAAATTTGCCAGGGAGGTAAACTTTATGCCGAAGACGGAAACCCGCGGCCAGAAGCTAGTTATTTTTACGTATTTTCTATTTTCGTACTTCTTATTTTTACTCTTCCATTTTCATTTATTTTTTAACTATCATAGGCTGCTTATTTATGATAAATTTTGTTAAGTTGTATTAAGCACTTGTTAGATGTAAGAGATGAAAGTTTGTAAAGTAAGACTACTAAGTATAGCTGTAAGTATATTGCTGATCTCGAGTTGGTGCCAGTTTTGGCGTGTATGAAAGCATTAAGAATTATTGTTACAATTTTATATGGACGTCACTGTCCTGACCTTTGAACAAATGTGATATTAAAAGACTAGTAAATTTTTGCAGAGTGAAGAAAATGATTCTTGATGTTTATCATTGTTTCTTTTTTTGTTCTTTTGGTTTTGTCATCTTAAATCGGAACTGTTTTGTGAAGCTCCTGCAAATAAAATGGTAAATGTTAAACAGGTTGTTTAATTCACATCCAAAACATAAAGAAGGCCATAAGGAAGGGTATTTGTGTTGGAATAACACCAAAGTTTCAGCCCCTGCTTACATTCATAAAGAACTAGATAAATATTATTATTTACTTAAATAAATTACACAAAGAGAACATTACAAACAGACACGCTTAAAGTATCGAAGTAATTGAAATTCCTCAAACTACGATAACTTTTCAATATAAGAATAAAAATAGAGATTTGCAGTAGGTAACATTATTCCTGAGTGCTATATGTAGACGTTTGTCCAGGTAAATGTTACAATACCCTTTACTTTAAATTATGTAAGCGGATCTGCGTGAAGAAGCTAGTGCAATACGTACGAGTTCCTGGCTTTCCTCTCGTGTGGTTGTAGGTATTGATGCGGCCGCGGCGGCGAGTAAGTATCGTCGTATAGGGATGCTATGTAGTCCGATACATCGGAGCAAGCCCACTCGTGTTGCATGAACTTTCGCAAACCCCATTCCGTTTTATTTCCCTGGTGTGTGGTATAGGTGGTTATGATTAATTACATTTATGGTAAGTATGTAGGTTCTCTGAGTATTGCAAGTCAACAACTCATTTATGTGCACTACGAATGGAAGTACCTACGTACCTATAGGTAGGTAGTTAGGGCGCCTGTTAAGAATATATTCCACAGCTAATAGCCATAACGGAAATGTAGCCCCTTGCATCTCTAACTAGCAAGTCCAGTGAGGTCTGATAGGTAGGTAAGGTCCTAGGTAAATAGGTTGTTGAGCTAAGCCAGCCTATTAACTATACCGTACATGTAGGTAGGTTATTCCGTGGACTGACAAAAAGAAAACTAATTTCCTTTCATTATCGTCAGACTATATTAGTCCATGGCTGGAAATAGGCCTCGCCTTATGAGCAAGATGTCATACCTAGAGACGTTTTAGTATAGTTATAGATTCCCAACAATTTTTCGAAAGTTTCATAATACCACAAATACCTAAGCCATTCTTATAAAAACGAGCCAAAAGCATTTACCTACCTAAGTACAAATGTTAATTTATTCCCTGGACTCTTCTGCCTTGAGAAACTCTGAGTATTTAGGTACCTACGTAAAGGTCTAGTCATATCACGCTAATGCTGTACTGTACCTACCACGAGGTAAGTATTCACGGCTAATTCCCTTAGCTGAATGGCCGCCCTTATAGGTACTTGCGTTTTCCCGAACGTCCAGTACCAAACTATATTTTTAAGGGTTGCGTTGAAGATACCTAGCTACCAAAAGCCCACCCACCCAATAGTTAGGTACTCAATGATTTAAATATCTTAGATACCTACCTACCCACATACAGTACCTACTACAAGCCCACCCGGGCATACTTCGGCACTCAATGATTTAAATATCTTAGGACCCCCTAGGACATTTAAATTGATATGTATAGAAACTTACAAAACACTTCATAAGATCAGGCTGGGGGTAGTATGTGTGAGCGCTCCTCCTGTAGTACCGTTGATCTGGCCCACAAAGCGGCTTCGGGAGGTGGTTGTATACGACGTCGTTAACCGTCGCAAAGTTACCGCAGTGGTCGTGGCTATCGTGTTTAATTATTGATGGTACACTGCCCTGGAAATTTACGGTGGAATCGAATCATCATCATTTAATTTCTAGTAGGTCTACAACTTGACACAGACCACCAATGAGTGCCATAGAGCCCTATATTTAGCTTACCAAGGAATTACATTACATTACACCACAGATATATATTTACATATATCTGTGCATTACACATTAATTAATCCTTACTACCAAACGACTCCTTCGTTCGACTTTAAGCTTGGTCATTAATAGGTGTTAAATCGGAAGTAAATTTAAGATTATTTCGCAGTAGGATGATAGCTCGTAGGTATTTCTCTCTCAGGGACTACCATCATCATCAATGGCCACGGTATGGTAATTGTACTTACACGGTATGGTATATTATATTATGTGCTTAGTGTTAGTTTTTCGGTATTTACGAAGACTTGTAAGGCCTATACGGGCGGTCACAGCAGAGGCGGCCGCAGTATTGGGATCCGTGCGCCAATCTGGATGGTAGTGGTTCTGCGGCAGCCGCTTCAGACCACTGGCTGGTATTTCGGTGCTCGTCTATACCTAAGTCATTTATGCTTTGGAACAACGCTTCGTCAAGTTCAACAACTCCCTCCCCCAATAGGTACTTATTTCGCGCCACCGATCGATCCTCCAATTCCTCCTACCAATTTGACAGGTCTAATTTAAAAGCTTGCATATCACTCTTAGCATAATCCTTGAAGCTACGATGGTGCACGGTGCAATGCAATCCAAACCTACCAGTGCAATCAGGGGTCTTAAGCCGTGGCATCCTCAGGCCCTGAGCTAGATACCAACATTATCCCTATTAATAGGTACCTACCAAAAGTACCTACTAATAGATAGATTCCTCTTACAGAATAACTACATACCTATAAACTACAGCAACCTACCTTACCTACCTAGGTAAATGGTAGGCATTATGGTAATGCCTGGAATATAAGTAGGTACCTGTGAACTGTTCAATTTATTTAACCGAAAGTCTGGTTGTCTGGACTCAGGCTTCATTTTTACATAGTCTATTTTCTCCTTTGGCGGGAAGTAAAGGGTTCCGCCTTTGGAACATTCCATTCTATCCTCCACCCAGTTACCTGCGTAAATATTTGAATAATGGTCTTAAAAGTACTGACAAATACACCATAAACTAGAATGTATGAGAGGTTACAACATTTTTGCATTTGTCGAGCAGTGGAATCAGTAATACATCCAGAACAAAACAACTGCGCAAGTTAATGTACTTGCCTAGAAGCACTTTGGTGCTGTAAGGAGGGCTTGAACGCAGCACCATGGCTTCAACCCGGTGTGGAGACTTAGGTCTTGTATTGATGCTGTTATTCATGCCTAAAAACTTTGTGTAAAGTTGCAGAACAAATTATACAACTATAGTTACAAAATAGGTACTTTTAATTGATTATCTTTTCTTTGTTTACATTTTTAATCAACTGTCTTGTGTCTTAATGACAAGGTTTGATGGAAAACAGACTTGGAAAAAAGTTTAGTCTCAATTCAACTGGATTTAAAACTGATACAAGGATACAATATAAAAATCACAGTCTAGAACGGAGGCTGCTTGATATGACATAAAAATAAACAAATAGCAGTTGTTCAAATATCAACATCAATAAAATTATTGTACATTTACCCCTTATTCATAATAGTCTGCTAACTTAAAGCATTGTTTATGTAGGTACTATTTTGCAGTCTGTCTTCTTCTATTGACATAAGTTAGAGTAAGAAACAACACTGCTTATATTTTAAGTTCGAAAATTATGAATATATAGCAATATACCTATATAATAGATTCATAATGGTTGAGTATAGTATAGTGTTTGTAGCCTTTAGTTAGCATACCATATTATAGGAGGGGTATACTGTTTACCAGGAATAATAAATAAATAAATATGCCGATTGTATATTTGCAGATCGTACAAATATTTGTCCCGAGGCGGGAATCGAACCCGCAACCTCCTGCATCGCAGGCGAACCTTCGCCCACCGTGCCACAGAGGTCGTCAACAAATAGAAATTTACCTATTTTTGTGTAAGTACCTATCTACAGGACCACTTTTATCCTTAAACTAAACCATAGACTTGCCAGTTATGTAATTTCACATTATAGTAAATAATTTGAAATCTGCAGAGTTTTTGCCTAGTAACCACATTTCAATTCTATTCAGCCTGGTATTAGCACAATACATACATATGCAATTTTGTTTACCCTGCCTTATTTAATCCTAAGTTATTTGTATTTAATACATACCACACAGAGTGACATTTTTTTTATAATTAAAATTAATTTTTCTTACTACAAATGTATTGTAATGTAAAGGCACTAAATGATCGAGTTTATTTCTATATTAGAAGGTAAAAGCAACCTACTATTAAAAAAAACCTTAACATAAATTTTCCGCTATTCAGTTTCCATAGGCATGTTCACTGTGGGCTTTGGTAGACCCTGCAGCAACACAGATAGCTGAGCCTCCAAAGGACCTGATTGACCGACAACATTAGTCAGGTTTTCCTCAATGTGTTGAATGTCTTCATTGATTATCTCCAGGTTCTGTAGACAATACACAAAGCATTAAATTATCAAGGAACTCTGCATTCATAAGCACTCGATAGTTTTATAATAGGTTTAGTTACATACTTGTATTAGTGATGTGTACAGTTGTTTGAAATATTTGTCGCTATATCTGACGAAACCGCTGACGTTGGACTCTGTGTCTGAGGGAGCTATTGAAGCCATTATTTTAAATAGATACCTAGATTATCTATACAAGAATTCTGTTTTAGTATAAAAATACAAATAATAGAAAGAACTTGGGATTATCCGCCGATAACGATTTTTGTTTGTTTTGTTTTGATTCTCAATTTGACATTGATAGATTCCAATTTGACATTATGTTACTTAAAAACGTCAGGTGCTTTCTCTGGGTGCCTTTCTGCTTTCGGCACCCTGTGTACCTGTACAAAAGCAATCCTGCTTTCTCTGTTGTTTTTAGGAAGATTTAAGGGGTGGTTTTGGTTTATTTGCTTGATTTATTTCATTGGAACTACGCACAAAGCTTTGATTTTAGACTTGTCTATATAATCAATCAAAGGCACAAAGGAACTTATACCCAACCGATTAAGTAAGTTCCTTGCTACGCACAAATTCATTGGAAACAAATATAAATAAAATTTCGTTCAGAACCTAGATAGTACAATACAATGTGTCAAGACATGGACGAGGGAAAATGTTACAAGAATAATGGACATTTTTCAAGGTTATGATGAAATTCCGACATCACATTGGCTAAGTCATGATTGCTAGCAGCTAAGCATCTAAAGCTATATCAGTAGATCAGTACTATGGAATAAGATTTTCAAAGAAAGAAACTAGATATTTTTTATGCAGACTTCACTTCTTCTCGCAATTTTTGAACGAAATAGAAAATGTCATTTGATTGCTGCGGATTGCGGAATTTGATTTGCGGATGAGCATCCGCATTACTTGGAAAATAGCCAAATTATTCGAAAAATCATTACTATAAGAAAACGAGCTTTGCTACGTTATGTGAAAAACTATTATTTATACTGTGTTTATTTCAAAATGCTATCTACGTTCTGGGCTCCATTCTGTCAATAGGAAAGCTACCACAGTGCACTCCATGGAACATCGTAAGTAAATAAAAGGAAGGATTGTTGGAAGAATGTTTACATTAAGCACATTTTAAATACCGAATTAATTTAGAGGTGTAGAATCTAGGTTTCTTCACAAAATATGTATGTTCTTTTGAAATTTATCTTTATTCAAGAGAACTTCCATTCTTCATGATCTAAAACCTGTCTTTCTTGACTCAGGTAACTAGTCAGTCAATAACATACAGAATTATACTTTATAATTCCATGTTCCTCATAAAACAGCATTTGTGAGTTTCTATCCATATGTTTTTATTTCCATAAATTCTATTTATTGTGAGTTGTTTATTTATTTCTCTAAAGTCACTCTGTGTACATAGCACCTAAGGATGCCTTTTTTGTCCAGCTGTGGACCAGCATAGGCTGATGATAATGAACAGAAGACTTATTCTTAGGAACTTGGATGTAAAAGAATTATGGTAACCATAAATTAAGATGGCTAAATTGAAAATTTACATTTTGAAAAATACCTAGTTTTTCTTTTTTTGACCTTAAATTATGTGTAGGCAAATGAATAAGGAGTTAATTTGATTTCTAATGCAGGTATTTTGTTTCTAAAGGGTCAAAAACTAAGTGTGTGGCCGTGTTACATCTTCTCATTCATGCAATAGTTTACATCCCTTTCTCAAGCCCTTTATTACCTTATTCCTGATTGTCCCTACCCCCTGCGTTCCTACTAGGAACAATCTGGAAAAATTTACAGATTGTTCCTAACTACATCCATACTAGGAACAATCGGGAAAAATAGAAATTATGGCATCATCATCATCATCAGCCTATATCAGTCCATTTCTGCACATAGGCCTTCCCTAATGAGCGCCATATTGCATACATAACCACTTATAAAAACAATTTCATGTCAAAAGTATGATAGTAACCAACAATACAAACAATACTGCTGTACTGTACAGTGGAGAATTATAAATGTTTGACAATGTGAATATTTATTGGTACTGGATATTCTTGAGAGGTGAATAATTAATAATGTCGGACAATCCACACAGCATCATCTAGCCCCAAGCTCAGCAGAGCTTGTGCTATGGGTACTTGATGACTGATATACAAAATACCATATTATTAAATAAATAGATATTTTTTTTTATTATACATAGAAAACGACCAGAGCACCCCCCTGAACAAATATCTGCAGATCATACAAATATTTGTCCCGAGGCGGGAATCGAACCCGCAACCTTCTCCGTCGCAGGCGGACCTTCGCCCACCGCGCCACAGAGGTCGTCGAATTATGTTGATGTACAGTAGATAAAACAAGACCTAGATGTTTAATATTTATGCCCCCTATGAAATGTAACTCGAATTACATAAACTACATTTCACATTAATAGAGGCAAAAATCATGAAAGTGCAATTTTTCACATAATAATTTTGTTGAGATCTCAGGAAGACTGCAGTCTATTAAAATGACTTATGTGTTGAGTTGTAGGTTTTTAGTAAACATTTAAGTGAGTTTCTTAATAATTTCTTAGTACAGTTTTCTTGTAAATAAACTGTAACTGGATTTTTGCCCCTAAGCCTTTCCAAAAACGTATGCTCTGTCCCACTCCTACGAAAGCGAAATTCTATGCCCATCCTTTTAAATAATGGCGCGCATTGTGCCATCTTAAATGGTACATGTACCTATGTAGGTCTCTACTATTTTATGTCATGTAGATAATGATTTGGATAGAAAATGCTGTCCTATTGAGTTCTTATGTTTTCAGCAGTCATTACTCTCAATCCCAGTATTTATGTACACGACTTATCTATACCTTCATCTCATACTTCTCTAGCTCTAAATTCAACGCCCCAAGGCTTCCAACCTTTCTTTGATTAACACGAATTGACTTGAATCCTTATAATCTAACGAGTAAGACGCGAGTAGGTCGCCGCCTCCGCCGGCGGCAGCCCGGCTGGCGTCGCGACGTCGCCGATCACCCCCTCCCACTCCCCATAGTCTGCAGGCCTCTGCCACTCCGGACATTCAGGAGTCTCTAATAGGAACCTAAACCTATCTATCGGAAAAGTTTAAATACGATTGGTGTTTTTCGGCTGGAAAATTTTGACGTATGCGTATAAGCATAACTTGTAAACTATGCACTTATCGAGTATTTCGCTAATATCAAAGTGTCTCACGTAATGGTGTGGAAGCGTATCATACATAACATAACTTACAAATCTTACAATACAGGGGGTACCTATTGTAACATATCTCGTACCTTGTACACTTTAAAGCTTTATAAGCACAATCATAATGTAAATTCCTAGTTGCTGCTAGTAATGTAGCTTTGCGCTTGATGCTCATTACAGCGTCGCCTCACATCTGAAAACAATTTGTAGTTCAAATGGAATTGGCTATTGTCTTAAAATTTGCAAATAAATGCTCAAACCACAAATCTGAAGTAGGGGGTTTAGTGGAAGAGCATTCCGTTCACTAGTTCCGTTGTATTCTGTGGCATGTCAGTTCTCTTCGCCACTCATGGAAACAACCCCTCGACGGGCTGCTGTGTTACACGATCGGGCCGTGTTTTTCCCTTCAAGTTTACTGTGTGCTTTAATACCATTCTCACACTATACTGAACCTCTGATTATTTATCAGTTCCGTTTATCTTTAGGGGTGGCTTAAGAAACAATGTCAATAAATAAACTTATCTCAACAACAGGTGGCGATCTACACTAGTCGTTGAATATGCCATAGAGATGTGTGACTAAATACTCGACCAAAGAGAGATGACAGAGGAAAATGGTGTAGAATGCCCTACGAATATCGCATTTAAAGACGATGATGCCAAAACAGCTCAAGAGGTTATAGACTCAGAACCCAGTGCCAATACAACATCCAAAGAAAGTGCCATACACACTGTAGAAAACGTAAATAGTAGTAATATTGATGAAGGTGCTAATACAGCAGAGAAAGATACCGAGGACCAAAAAGCTAAGATATGTTGGAGTCTCGAAGGGGAGCAGTACAAAGTATCGTGGAGTCTACCGAAAGGGGTTGCGACGCCCAAGGACTTCATTGCGCTATGTCGCGTAGGTGAGTGATAGTTTTAATACATTCCCAAGTAGATGAAGTATATGTTTTTTACTGTTTCCTATGCAATAAACTAGAAATTTCGAGCGTATACACCGATACAATCTACATAAATGTGAACTATCACTTCAAATAAAATATCATAAACGTAAAGCGAACGTTTTGATGATTGTTAGATATCTCTTCACCCCAAAAAGACTTAATGGATTGGGCTGACATTTTGTTTTCATAAAACTTAACATAACATAACTTCTAGACATAGGAAGGAGCCCAGAAAATGTTATCAGTAAGATACATTATATCCCGGCGCGGCGTGCTGTGGTCGTCAGTAAATCTCTAATAACTAAGTCGGCAACTAACTTATAAATAAGTTAATTCATAAAAAGTGGCATAATTAAAACATACTTAAATACTTATAAAAAAAATCAAATAAAAAAGTAGAGGCATCTCTTACACTTAAGCTAACGCTCATTATCGCTCGCCAAAGCACTACAAATACAAAGAATTGTTTATTCTTATTCTTTACTAGCGCCCCGGCTTCGCACGGGTATTAAACAAAAATTTCAGAAATTATACACACTAAAACGATGGGTTTTACAGTTTTCATACGGATCTTTACTTTTTTTAACAGCATTGGGGTTTTTGACATTGACTCGACATTCCAAAACTGACACTGGCCGTAGAGAAAAAGCAAGCACCGTGCACTATACAACCTCTTTTTCTATTCTGACGCGCCATAATAGAAAAAGAGGTTGAATATACAGCCCACGGTTCAATTATTGAATTTTTCATGCGGATCCCTAACTTTTTTGAAAATATTATATAGCCTATGTTCATCACGGAAAATTAAGGATTCTAATGGTGAAAGAATTTTTTAACTCGGTTCAGTAGTTTCGGAGCCTATTCAATTCAAACAAACAAACAAACAAACAATCAAATCTTTCCTCTTTATAATATTAGTATAGATATACGTGTGTGTATGAGTGGCATAGCAGTAATATCTCAGTGATAATATTGCTCTATGAGCAAACACTGATTTTCAGAAAATAAATTTCAAATAAAAGGCTCTATGAATGAATTGATCAGTGCACTAACTGTTCAACCGGTAACCGACGACGGCGCCAGTTGTGGCCCGGTCCGATACAGCTCGTTGCATTAATTGACAACGGGAAGCAGACTCCATCCAAGTCTCCAACTCACTGGACCCTCCCTCCAGATCGAGCTACTATCGCCTATTCGCCATCTGCGGAAGCAATCTCACACTCAACGCTACGATCAATAAACGCCTATTTCAAAATGTAAATTCGCCCGCAGCTCGTCGGGATCTAGAATTCAATTCCGCCCTATAAGGCCTGCAAAGCCACACGAAAGTGCAATTATCGCCTACGAGCACTTAATTGATCCTGAACTTGTTTCATTAAAGTCAACGAATTGGAATAGCTTTTGTAGCAATTCACTTAAATTGGCAATAGGTTTAGCAGCCATATATAGAGCTTTATTAAGATGAATGGTGCGCTTCGTTGAGGGAACGATAGCCGTTAAAAGGATTAAATCACCAGTTTGTTAAGATTTCGTATAGTCAATGCCGAAAGTTGTGGTAACTCAGCCTACCGATGCCGATTACTTAATCGATATAATGTGAGCGAAATGAGGAACAGCTATGGCTTAGCAAATCAGCACGGCCTAAAACCATGGCACGTGCAAAGCCTGTAATAATGGCGTGTTACACAAACCGCGGAGCTTAGAGCCTTTCACCGACACTCCGGTGGTAGTAAATTACTTGCACTGAGGTTATTATTGCTGTAAATCCGCCGAGTGGTGATGCAACGGGACCTGATGGGACCGGCCGCAGTTACCGCAGTTTGCGTCTAGCGGGAACTTATTTTTACTACGATAGAAGGATAAAAATCTGGACCCTGGTAAGCCATAGAGATTGTGAATGAATATACGTTGATGACTACTTTTTGGTTAATCAATTCGTTTCTTATCTTTGCCACAATAGGTTTATGACAAAGCCCGCCAAAGGTGCTTACGATTCAACTCTCGAATTTCTCCTACTTTCGCTTACAATCGGTTAAATAAAATTGTGTCAGGTCGTGCTGTCGCAATCTTTGCTCACAGTACGACCGGTAAAATTGCAAACATGGACATTTTTGCTGATGGCTTGCGATATATTCAATTTTGTAATAATTGTAAAAAATACAATGGCCAGCGCCAAAAGCAGTTAAGCAGGTTTATCAAGTATTTTGGTTAATTGGTTGTGGAATAGTAAATTGGCGTAATGTCCTCAAAAGGTGCAGGTCAGCATAGCGGCTCGCTGGCATGAATGGCGGCGGTCCCCGCGCGCCTCTGCCCCGCCCCGCTCGTTATGAATGAACCCCCGCCGGGCGCGTGCCGCCTGCTCGCCCGCTCAGTGCCGTTGACGTCGTTGACGAACGCGCCAACGCAACGCAGCGCATGTTCCTTTATTTTAAAATTCTAAGTCGCAAGTTTGTGTTCCTTTACCCCGTTGACTGTTGATATTAGTGTGATAATTCTTCCGCAATATTGGATCAGATTAGTGCGTATTTGCAAATCGAATGCAGACGAAAACCTACCTTTGGGAAAGCCAGCGGTAGACACTGTTTGACGTAAAGTATTTGGTAAGTCACTATACTTAGTATCTTTTGATTCACTATAAACTATACCAATGCTGACTTCTTTTCTAAAAGGCTTGACACGTAGGCTAATGGTTATTGAAGGAAAAACACGACAGTGGGTTGTAATGTAGGTGGTGCCCACGTTATTTAAATATGGTAGGTGTAGTACGGCATCTAGTCTTCTATTCATTGAAATTTTGTTTAAATATAGCCTGCAATACATAAAAGATCGCCTACATGTTTCTATTCATTCGGTACCTACCTACTTAATACAGAAAAAATATACCCGTGAGTTACAACTCAAATTGTCAAATTTTTTATAAATTAATTACAATACATTCCTAAATTATCAAACATTTTGTTCAAGTTCACAAGACACGTAAATGCGATATTGCGAGAAAAGGATGAAAAATAAAATTAAAATTATTAATGTCAAAATAATAGGTAGGTACATACTCATTTAATCCTATGGAACTATATGGAAACTCTATTTTTTAAATCAACTTCTTTGCAAATTCTTGATCTCACCTCTAAATCCAGCCAGTCTTCTAACAGGACAGATGCGTTCGGTTTTGTTTCAAAAATGCTTACAAAAAATGGTCAGATTTAGGCGCCGTAACAGCACAAGCACAATAGCCAACTCGAGAGGCGCTAACCGGCTTTTACCTGGGCTCAATTCTTGCCAATTTTTTCCTTGCACCCCGTAAGTGTTCACGTGTCCAAATTTATGAACCCCTATTGTTTGCTTCGAGATATCGATCGCCCCGGGCACGATACACCGTTCTAAAGGTGTCAATTAATCCGCGTCGAATTTTGGCGATTTCATTGAGAAGATTGCGGTTCGCGACTTTCCAATGCTTTGAAAGTGGAATCAAATCTAGCTTCTGCTTTCAAATACGAGAGCGTTAGATTAGATCGTTAGGCCAGTCCGGTGGGGCTAATCAAACGGCCATCCATCAGAGGAGCCACCAGCACCGGCGGATATTAAATTGACACGCCTCACGTACACTCCTTCATCTCATTTCATTACTGTTATTACTCTCTGTACTTCACTTACACCCAGCAGTTTTTGTGCGTAATGCCGTCCGGTGTAAAAACTTAACTACTGAAGTGTACTAATGAAGTTGCAATATTAGATCACTTTTGTAAGATTGAAGCAGTTTATTTTTGCAATGATCGTTCTCATCAACTGCGATGTAATTGAGGAAGCATGAGGCTAGGAATGTGATTTTATCTTACAAAATAATCTAGGAACGATAGCTGGTGGTTTTACTAAGTACTGCGGAAATCTCATTGGGTTAGATAATGTTTGTAGATATCGGATCGGAGCTGGTTCTCGATCCTGTTTCAACTTCCTTAATTTGATTTAATAGAATAGCTATTTGTATTGAAACTTAATGTTTAAATTTCGAGGAGTCTGTTCTTCATGCACTTTCCAGCTGGTTTGATGAATCTCTCAAATTGCATTAGGTTTATGTACGATGTGTGTTAAAACAATCAATACAGTCGTGCATCTCGGTAAACAACCCGTACATTTTAGTATCAGAAGTGAACAAATCGAAATAAATAAATTCAATGCACCTCAATCAATATTCTCTTCTCCTCGATAAACTCTGTTCTTGGACTTTTAAATCCATCTACTCCATTTAAATTCCATTTCCTTCGTAAAGTAATTGTATCTGTGTATAAATTATACACTCATTGAATATTACACATCCTGCATACTTGCTTAGAAACACTGTTCCATGATTTTTTTTGTCAGGTATTTTTTAAATGCTAATATAAGAATATGACGGATATCCTTGGTGAATGAAAAACTATTGATCTGTGAGATTAATAATACTTTTTCGTAGTTCATCTAAAAAACCTCCAACATTACGAATCTTTTGAAGAGTAATTCTCACGAAGGTTTCGTTTAGATTTCGACTCTTAAAAAGCATCACTCAAATGCCATTGTTGCGAGTATAAGAAAATGCGAGGTTCTCACGAGTTGAATCACATTGAGAAACCACTTATTCTCCCACTGCTAACTCCTTAATGATCGGACTTTTAATTAGGAGTTCTTACAATATCTTCTCGGAATTTGAAACAATCAGTATTAACGGGGAGCAGTTATACAGGAAACGCGTTTTTCATCCATTCTCATGAAACTGAATGATGAAAATTTGATGAATAAGTCTAGACTGTAGGTCTAGACTACACTATTCAATAGATCCTAGAAGAAACAGTTGTAACACAGAACATTTCTACAGTCAATTATCTTCCCATATGAATCGAGTCGTAGCCCAAGACCTACGTGTCCCTAATACCGTTAAAGCAAATTACTCTTCGACACATCGTAAAGGCATTAAACTTCACACTCTCGAGAGGAGCATTGTTGCTGTGAAAAACACGCAGAGGAAGCTATAAATTATGTTCGAAGTTTATACGATCGCTCGGTAATGGGTTCTGTTCTGCGTTGGTGCAACGTCATCTTTACTTCAGAGGTTTCCATCATTATGAACATTCACCAAGTATAATTAACATAAACAGTATAATCTCCAGGTGAATGATGAAAGCGAGTAAAGTTCTTCGCATAATATATTAAAAACCGTATCCATGATGTGTCAATTAGGTACAGTTCCTATACCTATATTATTTGATAATATCAGCTGTGTTTCGTTAATTACGTACCGGCTATTCATACAAACGAATTCCATTCCATACGTATTCAAATAGTTTATTTTAAATTCCTTCCGTTGTTAAATATGCGTGAAAACAAAAAATAGGAAGTCTTTAGAACGGGAACAATAGCTCGGTTGACTTTGAGCGGTTATTAATAATTGTCCCTTCCGGAACAACCCTCGTCTGAGGGTGGAATCCGTTCAGGCAAAAACGGAAGCAGCATACGTTCGCCATACCGTGGTTCCGTAAATGCCGGCACGGGCGGAACTTCCGCTTTCTTATTAGCTGCTAAATATAGCATCATTATGTTCTAGTTCAACACTAGGTCCTGTGATTTTTGGTATGCGTAAGCCCTCGCACTCGGGGGGGCGCACAAAATTTACGGCGATTTCAGCGGAGCTTGAACCCTTGGAATCGTAAATTTTTGGAACATTATTTTGGTCCTGTGTTTTCGTCATGGTAAAAATCTTGGAAGTTTAACTTTTATTTCCAAACCTTTGTTACAATATTTTCGTGGGAATTCCACAGCAATACCAGTGAACTTTTCCAAAGCTATTTTCATTCGCTCGCAACAATGTTCGAACTTGATGAGTTCACGTGGACCATATTTACTTGACGACGCAGACTAAACAGAGCCAACAAATATTTGATACACACAAATGCAATCAAATCGAGCAGATTTTGAAATCATTGGAATATTCAGCTTTTTCCAAATAAAAAAGGATCTAAGGATTGATAAGCCACATGCATCCATACATAAAATCTTTTCCGTGTCCTCCGATCCGGTAGAGTAATTGTATGCTCGGCAAATATTCACTCTTTTACTAAGAGGGAGGCTGAGTAACTACAGAAGACGAGGACATTGATGGACGAGGCTGGTAATCCGGTCAACGGAATCAAGTCCACGATAAAACGTGTCTGAAAGACTCAATGTCTTTTTGCGGTGCTATTGTTTGGGGATATATTTTTTAGTTTAAGAAGATTAGTGAGGGTGTAGGTGCTAATGCATGAGTCTACGTATCCGGTCCGACGGGCGAGGCGTCGGCGCGGGGTCCGTTAATTGGTCCGCGTAAAAGGGATATCGTGTAGTTCTCCCCGCGCCCTTTACCGGCATCCTGTATCGCGACGCGACACTGTCGGCCCTTTGCTCGCAGACGGTTATTTCTTCTCCTTGCCGAACATTAGGCGAATACATCTTTGAGTACGTAAATAGGTAGGTACGAGTAGCCAATAGGATATGGTTGTAGCTTTAAATTTTTTATGCAATTTCTATTTCTCTTAACGTTTTTTTACAATGTAAAAAATATTGCACGCCATAACGGTAGAATATAAATACATTGTTTCTTATAATCTATACTAATATTATAAAGAGGAAAGATTTGATTGTTTGTATGTTTGTTTGTTTGTTTGAATTGAATAGGCTCCGAAACTACTGGACCGTTTTAAAAAATTCTTTCACCATTAGAATCCAAAATTTTCCGTGATGAACATAGGCTATATAATATTTTCAAAAAAGTTAGGGATCCGCATGAAAAATTCAATAATTGAACCGTGCGCTGTATATCCAACCTCTTTTTCTATTATGGCGCGTCAGAATAGAAAAAGAGGTTGAATATATATTGCGCACGGTGCTTGCTTTTTCTCTACGGCCAGTGTCAATTATGGAGTGTCGAGTCAATGTCAAAAATCCCAATGCTGTTACAAAAAGTAAGGGATCCGTATGAAAACTGTGAAGCCCATCGTGTTAGTGTGTATAATTTCTGAAATTTTTGTTTAATACCCGTGCGAAGCCGGGGCGGGCCGCTAGTATTATTATATGTAGTATACGTGTGAACTTTACTGTCATATATTTGATGGTATTAAATATTACTTTAATATTATGATGCACTGAAAATATTTTATCTTGTTGCCAACTCGTTAATTAAGCCTAAAATATTTTTTTAAATAGTTTTTTATGAGATGTAGGTACGACAAAGCCAAAGAAAAATACTTTGATTAACAACATCAACATGTTTAGTGGCTGTGAACGTTTTGAAATGTACACCGTTTTTAAGACTAATGGTTATTTTTCGGATATCTTTTGAGCGATCTCGGTTTTTGTTTCGTCGCGAAAAGTTCTTTGTGTGTTTTGTTTGCTGAATTTATTTTGTATTTATTCTCATTCTCACGTAACACAATCATCCTGCCCGGAACCTTGGCTGTTCCCATCTCGCGATATGTAATCTGAGTTCGCTCCATGTTCCCATGACGTTTCTGCTCTTTGATTGTAAACTTCCAACGCTCCTGTTCATGCTCATCCTAGCATGAGTTCACAGTCCCTGGAAGCCATGGCCGAGGGCCGCGACCGGAAACTATAGCAAGCATTGAGAACTCGATTAATGACCGCTTCTTAAACAATTCACTGCCCATGCCGTTCCCATTAATTTAATTTCAAAGAACACTTTGATGGCGCAGATATTCCAATCAAGTAAATGCGCCGGGTGCCCGAACAATTGGTTTTCCTAGAATTTGTGAATGGGGACGTAGGTGTGGTGAATGGAAAGATAGTACTCATCGACGGAAACAATAGGTGTTAACTTGTGCGGTTAGCGAGCTCGGAGGAGGATGTGAACTGATTACTGATAGTGCCAAGTTCTGTGTTGCTCGAAATAGAAACTAATGGTAACTAATAAATTACATTTGATGTATTGCACAAAGCGTCATACCAGCATAATCAATCTTGCTGTATCAAACGCGTATTTTATAATGTAGAGGTATATGTATAAGAAAAACACCGATTGCTCATAAAGTTTAAAAAGACTATGTATTTAAGGTGATCAAAAGCTCTGCCCCAAGAAAAAAACGTGCGGTCCATTAATTAGCAATTTGAATAATGGCACTTCAGATTATACGTGTTTATATCGTGGCGTGTGTAAACATGGGCGCCTGGGCGATACCGGCGTCGATGTACTTTTCATTGATTTTTGTTTCTCACTCAACTCATCACTCTTTCAACAGATTCCTCAGATAGACAATTGACTGTCAATTCAATGCATTATTTTTCCTTTACTCATATCATTGTTCGCGGAATGCAATTTATCTACAATTAGGTACATTGTTTATATGCCTATGTATTATCCGTAATTACTTGATTGTGGCTAGCTATTTGCGGTATAGATGATTGCATTCATTAAAATTAATTAAAACTGGTTTGTCTGCTCGTATTTATACGTCAATCAATAGCAAAACGAGGACACCGACTGACTTCACACGATCTGAAAAAAATCCCGATCGTTAATGTTGTACGCATATAAATTCGAAGTTGTTATAAATGTAGAGCTAAAATGATATATGTTTTCAAGTTCATTAGACGCTTCGTTGAAAACCCGTATGGTTTATTTATTAGGGAGAGTGGGCAGGTTCCGGTCGGCGCTAGCGCAGGAAACCCGCAGGATATATCAGAATTAGAATGGCGAACCGCGTGTCGTGTGGAATTGCGCTACACCGCCGACCGCACTACCCTCATCTGCTAATCAAAGACGAGACCAATGTGAACATAATATTTGCTTTAGTTTCCCTCAAAACTCAAACTGAGATCGCAATAACAACTATTTCGGGCGTTCCAATTACTCATGTTCTATGTTAGACGTTGTTATTTCCTTGCCTCGGTTTTTAATTTAAATTATTATGTTTTTAACCAACGAAAAACAAAAGAGGAGGATTCTATGATCGCCTGTATGACGTGTGTATGTTCGTTGATTTCTTCGTCAATTATGGACCAATTTGGAAAATTCTTTCACTTTTATGGAGAATGATACTAATCCCAAGAGTATTTGTCCCAATAAACTTTTAGTACAGTATAAATATTGAGGAATCTGAAGTCGGTTTTTAGTTTTTTCAAAACAATCAAATTATTGAATAGAAAATTGGATGGTTTTATTGTTCGTCGCTGTCCGGCCAACGGAAGTCATTATGCGCTTTCCACCGTGCGATGTACTGGTGCCCTCGTAAAATATATTCATTAAATCAGCTATCAGAAGTTCAGTCGTGGATTTACTCTCGAGAGAGAGAGTCCGTTTTTGCTTCCTCGCTGCGTCCTGCGAAATTTATTTAAATGGCTGATGTCCAGCATTTTTTTTACCGATTTAGTATGAATCTTACGATCGTTTGAATCGTCATAGCAATTATGAAATGGGAACATTATGTCTGCGCCGCCGGGCATGGAGAGCGCGGTCCCTTGCAACACTAGCGGGGGCATGCGACAAATATTGACTCTCCAAATGTTTGTACAGTAGAAAAAGCACGTTCGTCTGTTATGACTACTACGTGCGCCTAGGTGGTAAGGCGGCGGCCACAGATAAGTCTCGCCTGTAAAACGCTGAGATAACACGGAGTGTTTGCACGAAACAAATCATGTTTGCTTACTTTATGTCCTGAAGAACCCTGGCACGGATCGCTGGCGGCTGGATGTATGCATCCTCACGTTCTATTTGCTTCGTTTTATGGAAATGCACGCATTTATTGTGCAGCTACTTACCTACCTGACTTTATGCTTTCAAAAGGAGCTTCTGGATAAATGGTGGTATCCTGGCTTTTTTGGGAAATGCCGTCTTGTGATAGTTTCGCGAATCTAAATTCGCTTATTTTATTTTATGGTGTCTTTGCATTTTAGCGATAAATAATGATCAGAGTTGAATTGCTAACGTGATGTAAGCATCCGTAAACAAAATTTTCAAGGCTACCTGTGTTTACGATCTCCGAGAGCTTATGTTACAACAACAAGGTACAATAATATTGTACCTGTTTAGTACTAATATTAGTAGTACTAGACCAATCCCGTCAGGTATTTTTTAGGGTTCCGCACCCAAAGGGTTCTAACCGGACCCGAATACTGAGCCTTAGCTGTCTGTCCGTCTATTAGCGGGCTTATAACTCATGAACCTTAAAAAGAAGACAGTTATAATTTCACGGAGTGAATAGTTATTATTAGATACAATTTTAACGGGTATTTATATAAAAAAGAGTTAAATAAACGCGATAAATACCCGTTAAAATAGTACTAATAATTTGTGTTCAGATCGCGTAAGTTTAAAAATATTTTAAGAAGTACTGACTGCACCCGATGACGATGTTGCGGTGCGCTCAGAACTTGAATAGCTGACCGCCTTCATGTTTTTATTGTTTGTTGTTTCATTAATAAAAAAACTTTTTAGACATTTTAACATTTCTTATGCTTTTTGCGATGGTACGGAACCCTTCGTGTTCGACTATCTCACTTGGTCGGTTTTATTTTATATTGCTTATAATAACAGTTATAAAACGGTGCAAATTTATACAAAGCTGATTTCTCTAACAGATTATCAATGCCATCTAGAAAACAACATCGCACCACACCTGTTGATTTGCAATTTAATGATTGGTGTACGTAAAGAGCCTAGTGATATTTCATAAGCCGTGATTTAGTCCCAAGTTGCGAATCACCAGCGGAAATGAACGGCAGTAATGAGCTTCGGATGTCGCTCACCTATTGTGCCGTGCTAATAGATGTTGACTTCCTCAGTACAGCCACTGCTGGTAACAACGCCGTCTGTAATGAGGCATTGTTCACGTCTTAGCGATTGATTCTGCTTGCAAGGCGCAGATTGCCTCTGTGATTGAGTTCGTAATTAACAGGCTGTGTGGTAGTGATGTGGTAGTTAATAGTCACAAGCAATCCTAGTTATTCACCGATAATGTTCTTACAAACGTAGAAAACCTATTTTGAGCAATGGTAAACCAAGACCAGTCGTTGTACTGTTGTGGAGGTAATCCAACGGTTCGTGCTTGTGCAAGGCGGATTGGCGAGTGACCGTAGTAAATCCGTGATCACGACTCGCTTATTTCGTTCCATGCTCAGCCTATTTCAAAACCCATTCATGAGCAGCGTTGATTTACAAAATGTAAGTTTTAAGTAGAAAGGCTTTGGCTTGCATTTTGCTGGGAGCGGATGCTTGTTTAATGAAACGGAACTGACCTTTGTATTGTTTGTTTCATCGTTTTCTTTATAACTGCTGCCCTCGTTAAAAATACTTGCGCATGTTGAAGGAAAGATAGCGTAGATTTATAATTGTACTGTTGAAATAAATAAAATGGAAGAAAAAAGGATATCACCCGCTCTAGCCAGATGGTGTACCTAAGTTGTGAATGACGACGTCATTAGTCGAGCTGTAATCCCGTGTCGGCGTGCGCAGGCACGCAGCGGTAAGTGGGTTACCATGTCGGTCCTGTGCCCGTCAAGGTCGGAAACTGTTACCTGGACCAATCACAAATATAAACTAATACTCCCTCTTTTGACGTTGGCGCATTCGAAGATTGTTCAATGAGATAAACGAAATGAGGCACAAATCAAGTTCCAATATTATCGTCCTTGATATGGGTGAACTCGTTTGACTTCCTGTTTGGAAAATTGTAAACGCCGGGCACGTCACTCATTCACTTGCAATCAAAGGATCATGAATGAGATGTTTGCCGCGTATACGATTGAATTGAGTGTGTGCGGTTGAGATACGCTTCCTGTTATGTACACAAAAATTATGTATGATGTACGTACATGTACATGCTTCTGCTCTATAATTCTTCTCTTTCACCACCATGCTTCAATCCTATTAATTGATCGGAATTCACTACAGGTAACAGAGAACCATTTGATAAGGTAAATCGTTAGATACTTCTGAATATGTATGAACTATGATTGAATGGGCTTAGCTAGCCGCGGTATGGCGCGATGGCGATGGCCCACGGCCGGCGGGCCTTAGGGCCGTCCCGCCAAGGCCAGCAGGTTCGTTAGGGCTATTCATGGATGCCTGCGCGCAACCTCCCACTCCCGCGGCGACGCGACAGGATATTGTCTCTCGCGAGCTCCATGAGCTATATGCTGCCCGATTCTTCAATTTATTTTTTAAAATCGAACCCCTGCAAAAAGAATCAATGCAACTGTAATTCACCGGATGCACTAACGAGTGAATTTTTTTATACTCCGCAGAGCAGCTAGTTCGTTTTTGTTCGCAGCGCTTCCGTCACGACTTCATCCGTTAACAGAACTTACAGCGACGGCAATATCCATTAGAGCTTATTAGATTCTATTATAAGTATTCTCAGGAAATTAAATTGTGCTTTTCAATAGCATTCCTTTGACTTGAAGACACCATAAAATGCTTGTATTTGAAGCAGTGAAGCAATATCTTGTTTGTTATTTCCTCCGCGGTAGTTGCAGACTCAATAGACGTTAATAAACAGGAGATGAGGCTTCTGAACTGAATAGGAATATGCTTTTACTAGGCGATAGGCGCGTCTAAAGCCTTAGACATTAACATAGGAAGTTGCGAATGCGGTGGGCAGGTGGATCGTTGATTACATAGACATGGTTCTTTTCATAAAGATTTTACGACATTGCATTAGCGATTGTATTTACAGTAATTCAGTAATAATTCAGTAATTCAGTAATTCATTTATTGTTGTGAATCAGGTAGTATACAGTCAGTTCTTAGGACTTATTTATATCGCTGGATTCTGCCACTTGGGCATACAACATTTCGTTACATTCAGTTCAAACTTAAATTAACATGCAAATAATCTGATTATTTTTGACTAAAATGTATCTATCTCTAATTAGTGCATACAGTCAAATTTTTAAATAAAATATAATTAATGTCAAATAATTTTAAGTATTTGAGAAAAAAAATACATATATCAATGTCAATATAATTTCATGATTTGTATACAAGAAACAGATAAAATTGATTAGTTGAAGTAAAATTATGTTTTGAATGTCAAAGTGCTTTGAGGTGTCAATCAATACGGTCATTAAGATAATCATTTACAGAATAGTATGCTTTTTCAATTAATAAATCATTAAATTTTGCATTAAATTGGTTGCTGGACAATTCGCGTATACATGTTGGAATTTTGTTGTAGATTTTTGGTGCCATACAGAATACGCTTGTGCGCAGCAACTTCGTTCTACATGGGACGTTGCGCAATCTGCCCTCAGACCGGCTTCCAATTGCAAACTCCTCAAACAGTTCGGGATTATTTTTTACAAAAACCGCCACCTCGTAAATGTAAAGTCCTGGAAATGTTTGTATTTTAAGTTCAGTAAAGTGACTTTTACAAGAGTCACGTTTTCCCAAACCAGAGATTGCTCTTAAGCAACGTTTTTGCGCTTTAAAAACTCTAAGTTTGTCCGTTGAGTTTCCCCAAAACATGATACCGTATCTTAAAATGGAAGAGACGTTTCCGTGATAAGCAGTGAGTACGGTTGATAAATTTGAGACTTGGCTTAGTTTAAACAGAGCATACGAAAATGTATTTAACCTATTAGTGACAATGTCAATGTGCTGTTTCCAATTTAATTTATTGTCTATATTAAGCCCTAAAAATTTTATAGAGTGTACCTCAGTCACTTTGGTGCCAAAATAGTCAATACCAACGTCAAGATTACCATGAACTCTTTGTTTAAAATTCATAAGGTAAGTTTTTGTCAAGTTAATTTTTAAATTGTTAAAGGAGAGCCAATTAATAATAGATGTCAAGGTATTTTTAAGGTCAAATTCAAAATTATGTGTGTTTATAAATAATATAGTACTATCATCGGCAAATAATGTCATAGGATGCTCAGTTACTTCAGGCAGGTCATTAATATATAATAAAAATAAAAGAGGGCCTAAAACACTTCCCTGCGGTACTCCGTGTGACACTATTCTGGTACATGATTCATAAGTGGTGTCTGTTAGTGATTCCCGACAAATTCTACTAACTTGTGTTACCTGAGTTCTATTAGTGACATCTATTGGACGGTCTTAGTTACCTGTAATTTCCGTTCCTAGTAGGATTTAAATTGATTTCCAAACTCTATAGTGTCGGGCATATAGATATAACTAACAAGCAAAAAGTATTTCGGAAATTGGTGTGAAGTGAAACAGCGTGTGCCGATGCCGATACCGGAGGAGCGGCGTATTTCGGACGTGCATTGTGGCCAATTCGTCATGATTTGCGTATGTAAATCAATGAAGTTTGGCTGTGCGGGCGTAACGGTATTTTCGTCGGTCCAATGCAGGAAAGCGGATGCTATAAACACACTTTCAGCCATGTAAGCATCGTATACTTCGTCTTTCGTTGGGGTAGATGATAAACGATGTACACAGAAAGCCAAATCCTCAAATCCGCTTTGGGAATCGGATGTGATGATAGAAATATCTGCTGGCAGATATCTTAGTACGGTGCAGTGGTTTCGTTAAGACTGCGGTATGGATTCAGCTTCTTGAGTTGTATTATACGTGTTACTTATCGAGTTTGAATAACACTTTGGGCATTTGGTTAACTCCTCGTTATGTCACAACTTGCATACCTTCCCGTATGCACCTACATATTCTATTTGTAGAATCTTACGCAAGGCTGCATTGCGCATGTAACTAACATGGATTCGTGTCTCGGCTTAGGTCTCGGAGAGAGTAGGAACCGCCCCCGATGGGAACCCACGCCCGCCTCTGTCTATTATCCACCCTACGCACCGGTTGATTCTTAAAAAGCCTGCTGCGCTAACACCGTTACCTATTTGCAATATAACACCTTGCAACACTTTACATATAAAGTCTGAAACCCTGATACCTGTTTGTGTTGGAGTCTTTGGAGAGATGTCACTCCCACATCACGATTTATCAATCACCAAGGATCGATAGAACGAGATCAATAAGAATGGTGAATGAGGTGGGCGATCGGTCGTCGAACTGCGCGGGCGCAATAATCGGTGGTGCGCTCTAATTTAATCTGGCGACAAATCCACTGGCAACAGCCGTGGATTCATATCAATAACGAGCGTTATTGATGTAAATAATCTTCCAAAATATTTAAACAGGGTATTACATTTCTTAAAATTATTACCTTTTTATTGCTTGACTGGTAAAGTTGTAACATAATTTTGATTTACAACTCTGTCGCCTACAACCAGACGTTAAATTAAAAATGTGACTTGTATGTCAAAGGTGGACAAATGGGACTGGCAGCGATAAAAGTACGTGCTGCTACAAACATCACATTTCACCGAACAATGGAAATCGTTCGCTTCCCCCTACGAATTCAATAAATCGGTATTGTTTCAGAGATAATATTGTGCCTTTGAGTGAGACCGGACCTGTAAGATGGGCCGTGTCACCTTGAATGCCGGATGCCGGCATTCTGACGGAGGAGCTATCGGCCGTCAATCGTGTGAGCGCCTCGCCATATATTATACCGTCTGCGTTGTCTGTCTGTTTGTCTTGGAGGCAGTGAACGACGTTTTTATTTTACGACCGTCCACGTCCGTTCTGCGAGTCCTTGACCAAGGTCGACCCACTCGAAGTGCGCTGCATCGGCATTGTTCATTTGAATGATCTGTTTGGAAAGTTTTATGGCAGCAATATCGAAGGGAGTTATGATAATATTTATCTAAAAAGAAGATCACACCTCGAAGTCCGCAGCGGAAACTGAGCGAACGTGGGCGACGCCTACAGGCCTCAGTCAGCGCCACTGACCGCTCTCGACTAACGCGGGTGACAAATTTAATATTGCTATCTATTTCAGTTACTCTTCATCTCGGCTCGTTACAGTTTATTCCCTCTGCATTCGTTTCAGGTTTATGATTTCGTATGGGTTGCGATAACGACCCGACGAAAGTCGAACTCTAGTTTAGTGAAACAAATTATTAGTTGACTATGAACACCCGCATGCTGTTATAAGCGACACGTGTTAGATCAACTAGTATGTTTAATCTAGTAATTGGAAATGTTATTTGTTGATCTTATTGAATATTGAGCAAGATTAATCAATATTGTTGTGATCGCAGCTATAGTATGTGCGCAATGCATTACAATACAATTGGTGCCCACTATGTTTAGTTTCCGCATTCTCTATTGTGCCCGTGCTCACTGCAATTTAATCATCTTTTTATGTGACAAGATGTATTAGGCCAGTTTTATACCCACAGTTGTGAAGACATGGTGTTGCTGTTATAGCTCATATTACTAAGTTCGTAACGTTTAAAATCGTTTACATTTTCAAAATTAGTGATTCCCTTTGAAGTAGAACGGGAATATCGACAAAGACGGATGTCCGGTGCCGGTCAGGATTTATTTCACACGAGTGCCTCCGCAGCGCTCCTTGGATTCCACAGAGATTGTAGTCAGTCTTTTTTTTTCGGAAAATTAATCCGTGTATTGTACGTTGCGTAATTATATTTAGCTTCTGTCAACATTATTTAAGTCTTTATACATACATCGTTATTTCAGAAATGTGTGGGAAGTGATGTATGGATGTTTACATTAATATCAACTTTCATTGGACGATTCGTTGTTAAAAAGCAGTTCCGAAATTCCTTCCGGTCCTTTTTATTATTATCGCAAGCGGGCGGCGAGTTTGCTTTTCAAAGGGCTGTTTGTCTAGTAAAGCTTGAATAAATGTTATTTGTTGCGCGGGTTGTGATTTTAGGCTTTTGTATTACGAAAGCGCTTGGTGCGCTATTTAATCGTGTTATGTATGTAGCAGAAATCCGGAAGTAGGTTTGTCGTTGGATTTTGTCGCTTTTTTGTTTGTTATCCATATATTTATCAATTACATAATTGTTCGTGCTTATATATTTTTAAAATAAATTTTACATATTAATTAACTACTTTATGTTATGGTTTGGTTGAGTTTTATGACTTTACATTCGTGCATAAATAAGTTTCGCTGAAAGATAGCTAGGGTTAAGCTGTACTGTCTTTTTATCTCTGTCTGTATTGTTATATACGTAATTTGGTATGGTTTCACCATCCCACAGCCTGGCCCCGCTATCGCTCGATCAGGATAGCTTTACAGTTATCGTATTTTACTTGGTATTTGGCGAGTGCGGCTCGTTTTGCATACAATGCCCATGTCGGTGCTTGCGCAACGTGGCCAGCACGCGGTCAACGGGCCGGATGTGACGTTGCCGCCACCGAAAATATATCCACATGTCCCATCCACATACATTTTAATACGGTATAATAGGTTTACAGGTTTGCTTAGAGATCAATGGATATATCTATTTTTTATTTATTTATTCTATAGTTACAATTTGTATTCATGTTACTTCCTCCATGAGTTACAAATTATTAATTTACCACGCATAACGATATCCACTTCACATACCGCAAAACCTGATTTATTACATTAACAACTCTCTGAAGGTTATATCGGAGAGTTAAAAACTGTATGGTTACGTGTAAGTACTCTTTTTTTTATTTTTCATCATTTATCGTCCTTTGCTCAACTCTGCCCGCTAGTACAGTAATGAACCCTATGCACGACTTGCTCGAGCCCACTCTCGTTAAGTCCCTCGTAACACTGGTCATTTTCTTCATTTTATCCTCTAGTAATCATTGCCATCGATTCTCTAATTTATATTTCCGTAGGTGCTTAAGTAGCCACGATACCGAGAACTTTATCCACCTTACCCGGCTAATTACACATGCTTATCAGGTATTCTATATTTTTAGTGGCTTGACCATTACGCTGAATTTATTTTTGAGGACCTTGCGTCATCGTAACGTGCTATAATAACGCTATAATTTTGTTTCATATAATTATATGCTGCGTTTTAATAGCAGACTTCTGCAGTTTTATCTCAGTTTTATATTTTGATTTATGCTCTATATCTGAATTTAGGGTTTTTGAGGTCGGTAATTTTTCCAATCATTTCCTACAGGTGGTCTGGAGACCTACAACAAGGTCGCTGTAGAATACTTCTCAATCTGTGTCGTTGTACTTACTCCTAGTCATGCTTGCACGCTGTGCACGTTGGTCAAACGATGTCAGTCCTCGACATCCGGTCGAGCGATATGCAAAGTGCCTCGCTAAAACGCACGATTGTACGTACAACCGTCCTTGGGAATGTTCTTTTGTATTTT
Organism: Eupithecia pulchellata; assembly: GCA_963931895.1. Lineage (NCBI taxonomy): Eukaryota > Metazoa > Arthropoda > Insecta > Lepidoptera > Geometridae > Eupithecia > Eupithecia pulchellata. The sequence continues at coordinate 2,051,955 of OZ007527.1, read as the reverse complement.
TTGTTCTCTGTATGGCCTGGTAATCTATTGTTTCACGAAGACATTGAACACTTATTGTTATTTATGTTTATGTATTCATTCTCTGTATTTAATGAGTTGTTTGTATATCAAATATTTTCTGTGCTGTAATGAGTTCATTTTAATGACTCCAATTAATATTCTGTCGGCAAATGGAAACAAACCGTATCTTATTTAAGAAGTTCCTAGACGCCTCTTTGCACATAGACAGTTCGATATGGTGTTTTGCTAACTGAGCATGCAGTTGTACAAAGCTGCGCTGTGCAAAGAATCCGCACGGTTATCTGAGATCGATTGTATGTTCCCGCATAACGTTGGCATTGAGCATGCTATCTCCAGTTCATCGGCCTATATTCGCATTGTGCAATGCCTCAACCACAATACAACTCATTGCAATCAATTAAACTTTCATAATTTCGTGTCATTACTACACTTCGGATTCGTTCAGAAACTGAAACTGTTGCATCGGTTATTCGTCTGACAAACAAAACAATATTGTCTCGACTCGTGTCTTGTTTGCCAATGTACTTACTAACATGTTATGTCATCGCTCATTTCTGACTCAGGCATTTTCATTATATCTTCTTGTTTCCATTTACTTTACTGTATTGGAAACACTGCTTCAGCGCTCAAGAGAGAGCATGTGAATCAGGCTACGTTTTAATGATCCAAGAAAATGGAGAAAGCCCTAGCGTTATCTTTAATCCTATTATACTGCTTTTAAAATTTATGATACAGATAATTCTCCCCTCAAAGAACTTTGATCTTTTGATGCATTCGAATCTGCTTACCGAGCTTAAGCACTCCAGATAAGGAGATATTAAGGATAAGGTGTCGGTAACTTGACTCTTGGTTCGTGGTGCACGTAACGTCTTTAGGTGAATGGTTTATGGGGTTTTAATTACCGAAATAGACACTGTAAATATGAGACCTGTTCATTATGTTGCCCATAAATGTCCATGTCTACTTTTATTTTAGTTGTCTTTGTCGTCAGATCACTGTGTACTGTACAATAATTTTAGCTTCATGGCATCATTCATTATGCTAGTCAGTTTTTGTAGGGAGGTTGATGCTCCATTGTGGGAACAGAGCCAACAATCTGCCTGTCTCTATGCGGTTCCTGATATGCACATCCGCGGGCCTCGCGTGGGAACTCCAGGATATCGACTGTATCGATGTTGAAATGCTGCCCACTCTTGTTGCGACCGTTTCTGATTGCAAATTGATATCAGGACTGGCCTCTCATGTGTTGTTTCGTAAGGTGCAGTCGTGTAAAGAAAACTAATTTGATAAACCCAGGCGGCTCACTGAGCCACCTGCCGCATATCTTACCTTTTTAGGAAGCTTCACGTCGGTAAGAAGATCAGCAAGGACCCCAAGGCCCTCTTCGAGAGTATTAACCGGATACCTGTTCTATTGTTTCGAATGAAACAGTTATTTAAGTTCAACAAGCTGGTGGTTGAACCAGCGATTTTCGCACGAGCGGCACAATAAAGAGGAAACGAGAAAACAGTTGAAGAATTAAAAATCCTCGTAGACAAGGTGCAACGGTGCCATGTGAACGTAACGCTCTACATACGATTGCATTCGAGCCGTTATGTGAGACGAAATGCTGCTAAATGACACTACTAACTGTAAAGCAAATCGCAAATATACTCGCTACTGTCCGCGACATGCGTTCTTCACAAACTTTCGTCCTCTTGTCTACGTTTACTGCATACATAGTTTTCAAGTTGATATCCTAGGGCACTTTTTATACTTAGATTTATTCTATAACAAGTGGACACAGCGTGCAACCTGTCGTTTGTCGTCTATCTAACTCACCTGGTTACTTCCTTCCGAACAAAAAACGCATCCCGACATATGCCTCGGAAGACACATGCGTAACTCTGCCGCTCTTAATATTTAAAATTATTAATTATTTCTATATGAGTTAATAGTCTTGAGAAACCGTTTTCGTGCCTATTGTTCGCAAAACCTTCTTTTGTTTTAGACAAAAACAAAAAGGAAGGATTGAAAGGATGAAATAAATGCTATGTTGTTGTGCGAACACGGAAATCCTGCCAAACGACCTATGACATTACACACGGATCGTAGTCAACAAGGTAATCTGACCCGACCGTTACGTTACCTCATACCTAACTATTGTGTGGATTCGTAGTAATTATTTATGATTACCATGGAGTTGTTTTTGCCAATGGAATACGCAGGAAGTACGTGTAAGTATTCGCGTCGGTGAAACACCACACGGACTTTCGACGCCCAAATTGATACTGTTATGCATATTAATGATATTGATAGTAATGTACTTTTCTATAGGCGAACCTGATGTTGATCTCATACAGTTTTTATTCTCGAAGCTACCAATGAAGTAATATAATTACTTAAAACTGATTGATTCTTATTCTTCTCCTTCGTTTTTCAATCGACAAACCTTACATAACTCCTATACTTTGTAAATCGGTTCTTTTACATACATACACGTTATTGTAATTTCCCAGCGAAATGTAAATAAACAAATTATTTATTCATGTTTTCTCATGATTTATATATAAGTGGTCGGCCGCGGCCGGGTCACATTGGGACTACCCGATTAGAGAGACCACATTTGTATTCGTTTTGTGGACTTGGAGGTCGTTCGTCCCGGCTCTTGTTTGAAATGAGTTACTCTGCAAACCGCGTACGATTCCCTATTCCGCGTGCGTGTTGGATTTTGCAAATGCTGTATTCGCTGAATATTTGGATTTGCATAATATGCACATTATAGTCCTCCAATTTGCTTTAGAACTATCGACTTTCATCATAACTCCTCTTTATTGTATGCAGACCTTATCTGTTTTCACATGATATGTACAATTTATCCTGGTTAACAGAGCTTGATGACTAGCAAACACAGAGTGAACACTGCAAAACATATAAAATATCGAATAATGAAACAAATGCCGATACTAATATATGGGTACAATAGTTACCTTACTAATGCATTAACCAAGCAGGTAGCCAAAGTATTTGAAACTCGTTCGCGATCTACTCGTGATTGATTGACGTGCCAATAACCCATCGACCTATGTTGTCAGCTGAGAGCTTGTCAGATTATCCTCTAGTTGTATTTATTAGTTCTCCGCATAATCTGAAGCCCCGATAGGTAGGTACAACGTTGCGGAGTGGGTGCGACGAGCATTAGAATGCTCGCGCCTACGTGACGGGACACTGTGCTCTACCGCTCCTACAATCCCGCCCTCACTATCGAACTGTTTTCCATTTCTCTAACACTTAGGGATATCGCACATAGTAAGTTTGGAGGTTACGAGTTACGACAGCAATATACGTATAGCGAAAGTATAATTTACTGTGCAAATCCTGATATACTTTACATGTTTCGACATAATTCTTTTTTGGTTTTATCGTGTTTTCTCTAGAAGGCTTAATTCAGTGACAGGTTGGAGTTAGCTGACAAAATACAATTGTGGGAGTTTATTGACTCGAGTTAAATATCGATTGGCCCGAACAGGCTGCAGGTTGGCGGATGTAGGTGTCCGCAAATATTAGCTCTTGCCCAATTCACTACCGACGACAAGTTTAGCCGATTACCAAACTAGGTACATTAATTTTGTGTATTCCGTGCCTACAGACTTACTCCTTAAGATACAGCATTCCATTGCTTAATTACGGTGTCTGTAGGTGTATGTATGACAGATTGAATGACATTCTGAATGGCATCGTTGACAAAATGCATTATCGCTATTATTCGAGGATTATGATGGGCTTTTGAAACAACAATGTGTACGGTTCAATGACACAGTTATTTAAATGACTGTGTGTCGGAATAATTTATGATTATGACACGAGGTATGTGAAACATGCGTTCTGTGGTGAGGACGGCGCGGCTGGCACTCGGCCGCAGCGGTCCGGGCAGCGCGGCGCGCAGCCGACCTCGCGATACATGCGCGTGCGCAATATGAATGAATGGATCCCCCACTCCGCCCCCGCGCCATCTTAACGATCAATGGACCGCACGTGGCGATTGATACTATGCTAATTCTAATCTAACATTCTATAGCTTGTCCGAATCGTAAACGCGTTCTCAAGGATACGTTTTAGTTCATTGCAAAAATAAACTCATAAAAATTTACTAGTAAGCCAAAAGAAAAATAAGTTTTAGCCAATTTTCGTATAGTAAACATTCGTGATAGTATCACCATTATCAGCGTTCACGACGTCCATCCATCAATGCCTCGTTTACAATAGAATCAATCCCTACGTTATCTGCGGAATGGGACGCTCGTCGTTTCTAATTGACAGCTAAATGCCCTATTACAGTGTCCGCCTTTGAGTGCCGGCCGATAGGGCCAATCGGCATTTTGATTACGTCTCTGGCGCCCACGCAGGCACGCTGCACACAATCGAGAGAGTTTTTGATATGCAATTCACAATTTAGCAATAGCTTACCTCAGCTGCCTAAGATGGCTGACTCCCTCGCGCCTCCTTATTGGGTAACTGGATCGACCGAAAAGGGAAGCATGGTCAATGCATAGATGCAGTCTGCTGACCATATTCAGAGGCGGTCATGAAGTGACAACCATATCAAACAGTCAGATGTTATCACGCCTTTGGAGTTGATGTAATAGGCATGGCAAGGCTGTTAGAGTTACTATTAGTTGCGTTATAGAGTTACTGTTAGTTGCGCGAGAACCAATAATTAGGACAAACCAGGATAAAACTAGCCAGGGAACTACGGCAGTCGGGTGTCGCACAGGTAGTGTGAGTTTTTTAAAGATGTTGACTGTACAGGAGAATCCTAGTTGACATGGACTATAAGCAAGATAATTATTTGATTCGTTAGCCGAGGGTCAAAGTCATCTCATCCGGTTTGTGTTTGTACCCATGACCGTCTTAACTTCGAGATAATTTAGTTTGAATAAACACTTAAGATTATAATGTTCCTTCCTCTGATTCGGATGTCCATTATTCTAAGTAAAGTGATTCACAAACAAGCCATATAATGTAAAGGCGAGTACCTACCTGAGGCAGTTAACGCAATCAGCGATTAAGATTAACCTGCTAATGAGTCAGGCAGGACGCCGGATTTACATACTGTGGAAAAACAACGACGGTTGAGTACCTCCTGCCCTTTCCGAGAAACCACGCAAATCATTAAAAGAAACGTGAACGATCTCGTACTTTAAGATAAATGGTGCTGTAACGACACTGATAAATCTTTTGTAAATGCATTTATTTGAACTTTATCTCGATGAACTTTGTGTGGAGTATGTGACGAACAGACGCGTTGCCCAATTTCCAGAATCGGTCGTTGAACGCATTCATCATAGTATTGACATTAGAGGCGATAAATGTCACCGAGTCTGTCTCTTAGGCGCTAATGGACACTGTCAGCCACCATTGTATCAACACACAATATCCGCTGCGATTTGTGCCCGCCCTTGGGAATTTTAAGTGGTCTCTACTCGTAAAATTAACCGGTCCTTAATGGGCCGGAATTAATGGAAAGGAATTTTAAAATACATTTAAAACATCGGCCAATTTTATGAAGGCAACCGTCTGCTTCTTTTTATTGTCAAGTTCAGGATGTGAGGGTTAAATATAGGTCTGCTTTAAATCTTCAGTCTTGTCTGTCGTCGAGCGCTCGAGTTGTTAATACGTTGAAAGCCAATCGTGTGAAAGTTCGAAACAAAGCTTCGTCACATTTTAAAGTCGATGATACCCTAAATGCACTTTCGGAATTGTCGTCACCGCGCTAATGAGGTTCTGTCAACGAGATGATCCCTTTCAAACCACATTTCCACATAAATGACAACGTTGAGGCTGACGCGTTATACGATTTAGCCATCTGTTCCTATAGTTTTTGTAGATGGAGAAAAAGACTAATCAGAAAGCGATCCGTAACGTGTCCGAGAATCATTGGCAGCCGCTAAAGTTTACAGGAGGATAGGATAGGTGTCAGTAACAACTCCGAGACATTACGTGTGAATCAGGGGCTCTTTTCTACGTTTTACACCGTGGCTTGTACAAAAACAGTGGGGCGTGGGCGTCAAGAGACAGATGTAGAGGGGTCGAGAAATGACCGTAGTTAGCTTAACTACATGCTTCCGCCAAACGGCCGTTGAGAAGGCTAGGGGTGATATGGCACATTATCTTTCTCGGTATTAGGTAACTTCTTTTGTACATCAAAAGAAGTTACCTATCATAATTATTAATAGAGTCCAGGGTCAAAATTTTTACCATTCGGCAATAGTTCAATTATTAATGTGATAAAGTCTTAATTGATTTTGGATCAGTTTATAGCTATAAGCCAATGCAAATAATATAATATATGATGTAGAGCCAAAACAGGGCGCTATGGCGCTCATGGATGGCATATGTCCAACTATGGACTAATATGTGATGATGATGAATGATGTAGAGCCAATGACGTATACCCGTATTGTGTACTAAATTCTGAAGCTTTATGATGTGTGAAGTTTGCATTCCATTCCTACTGAAGGTTACCTAGCGCGTTATCGAATAAGCTAGATTTAAAACGTGTGGGCCTAAAGTATGTGGGTAATGTAAATTTTGCTATCAACATTTAACTAACGATGCTTATATCCATCAAGAAATATTTTGGATTGGAGTGTATAACATATGTTTCCTATACAGATGTCTGTTTTCTTTGAATCGAGAGTTGATCATACGAAAAATATCCCTGATTCATAATCTTGAGCTTTTCCTCCATATGATCCCATTGGAATTTTTTGTTCTTGGAATCATAGAATCAAGAATCATACAAGTGGAATTAACTTTTTGGGTCTTTTAATACTGTTTGTACAGTTTAACTATCTCCAAATTTAATTTAAATCCCACCTTCCATTATTCTTCAAGTCGACGGATGTTCTATTGATAAACCTAACGTGTCGATAAGCAGTTGCTTGTTCTTTATCGACTACTCGCCCCAGAATAAGGGCCATGGCCTCTGACTGTTGTTCTCTCTTATCGAGTTAGACATAGCGTGATTGTAACCGCAAATCTCGCGGAAGTGCATCGGGTGATCTCCGGCGTCGACATTTTGTATCTCCTATATCCTGCGGACGGAAGCGCGGATGTTGCGTCATCGACCGGAAATAACCGCCCTCTGTGTCACCACGCATCCTCACGTCACCAGAGCTTCGTCATTAAAACCACTTAGCACGCCAGTCACCATTATGAGTTGATGGAAAGTCAGGTGCAAAGCATGTTACTATTGTAGTGTCTTATACCATAATCTGCTACAGCTCAGCTTTTAGAAGGGAGCTGATAAATTAGTGACGTTATCGAAGAAAGGATGCAGAGAGAAAAAAGAATACCTTCATGGAATGATTTTATTACTGTTAGCTAGCAAAACATATTATAAAAGCGGGAGCATCGGTGTTCTTAGAGGTATAGTCAGTGAGGTTAATGATGACATAACTACCATTGAAAATGAATACAAAAAAAGTAAACGCAGCGATCGATCGGGTTCCTCGCCTCGATAATTATTGGCAAGCGGAAACAACATCGAGATAATGCTGCGATTTATCCTGCCCTACTTGTATCCGCTTGTTTATTTGCCACACGACGCGCCCTTTCCTTCTCACAGCAAGACGTTCGTGTTCACGTGAATGGCTGTCGTGTCGCCTCAGTTCCGAAATAAAACCATTCGCCTCAATATTTCAAGTCGATTTACGAGCGCATCGAACACTTAATCAGGCACAGGAAGATGTTAAACTGCCCCGTATATCAGCTCAATCAAAATATGGTGATGCGGTTCGGGATTCGGGCGAATTCGCCCGCCGAATCAATTTGCCTCCGTGTAATTTACGGTCGTGTTTCCCAATTAACTGCCAATTCGGTGGCTTCGATTATTTCGCATAAAACGAGCGGGAGTCGCCCGCATCCGGTGATTACGTGCATTATTTGTGATGCGCCTGCGCCGATCCGAGCCTGTGCTTGATTTTTGTTAGATAAAAAGTCGGCTGCAGTGCAGTAAAACATTTCTCTGGTTGTTGTTTGTTTTTAGTGCGCTCAGAGCACCTGCGCAAGTTTTTTATTTTATGCTGGTGCCGCCGGGGATTTGAAATGAGATTTTGCACACCCTATCTTTTTTTAAAGAATTTGATGGCTTCCTCTCTTTATTCAGAGGCCAGTAAATCATTCCATTGATATGAAATGTCAATGCTGTAAACGCATTGCCTCGAATCCTTTGCCAATCAATGTTATTACAGGCAAATGCAATTTATGAGCCCGCATTACACCGCTCGATGATAAACGTTTTCTCTTTTTGCAAACGTGCGGGCTAGTTATCAATGAGTTTCACTACACATAGATGGACAAGTAAATAGACGAGCCTTACATCCTTTATATTGCCGAAAATATACTTAGATCTTTAAGGCGTTTTTTATAAAGTTTGAGTTGTTTGAGGTAGCTTAAACTTTGGTCCTTTGAAACACAGCTTTAGTGTGTTTTTTTATGTTATCTGCGTACCTATTCATGGTCGTCAAAGTTTTTACTTTGCCATAAGCTTGGACCGCGACAGTTTTACGTTTTATTTCCCACATTATGAAATTGTATTAGATTAGATATAATGAGTTTTGTTTGGTTGTTCCAGAGAGCGGCATAGCCGGCGTGGTCGCGCGCGTGCCGGCGACCGGATGCGCGACCGGCGACATAATGTGGCTTCTTGATGAGCCTAACCAGCCTTATGAAGGTTAGTGCTGTATACTATCCATGGCTAGGTTTGCTGTTGTTGAGATATTACCTCTAATATCAATTCTGGCATTATAAATAATAATAACCAGGCGCTTGAGCCAAGCTTCTGTGCAGCTGGTGATCTAATCGAATTTGTCTCGGATTCAGATTCAATTCTTTTGAGAATATTGCTGATAAGATTCTAATGGTGAAAGAATTGTTCCATTAGTTTCGGAGCCTATTCAATCCAAACGAACAATGAAATCTTTTTTCATAATGAATTAGTATAGATATAGATCATAGCTAGTATTAACTAAAACAATATCTTTGTTAAAATTCTTAATTCGTTCTTATATTTTTTTCACATTACCTATATTTGAAATAATATTTTGACCAAGGTCGTCGGAAACGCTGGACGACGGCAGCGCAGGAGCTGTCTTTATAGCGATCTTGATCGGAGGTCTTTGTCCAGCTGTGGACCTTTATGAGCAAAAATTAGGAGGGTTTTAGTTTTGTTTGAACTATGAGCTTTAGTAACATTTGAGTGGAACTGATCACGCGATAGCTAAAATACATAAATAAACATAAAATGTGTATGTATGTATATGTTGTTATGACGTTCAAAAGGTTTTAGTTGAAGTGGTGACATGATAAGGGTTAAGCCAAATGGCTTTTTCGAAGTGGCACTTAGATTAGTGTTATCAGTTTTTGTGCATGTATACCTTTGTGAGCTTTTCTAAAGCAACTTTTATCTCTTTCAGACTGCGAACAACTCCTCTGCTTTCGCTACTATGGCGACGGCGAAGAATGCGAGGGCGAATCCACCCCCATACCGCAACGCTTAAAATTAGACCTTAAGAAGCTGCCGTTAAGGCTCAAAGAGGGCATGTCCCGCAAGCGCAGCGGCGACCATGTCTCTCCATTCTCATACAACAACGAGAGCTTCGAGATGAGCTCCGAGTCCCCTCGCATGGAACTGGTCTCCACCATCGATGGAACCTCCTCGGAAATAAAGCATCTCAGCGAAAACGTCGACAAATGCTCAATTAGTGTCCTAGAACGTAACGGGAACAATCTCGAACAAACGATATGTGATCTAGTTAGTAAGGAATCTCATGTAAATAATGAATCTCAGAGTGCTATAGACTGCAAGCCTTCGTCTTCGGGCGTCAAGAAAAAATGTCCGCCGCCCGTCGATACGGGAGGTGGGCAGTCGCTGAATGGAGTCAAGAAGAAACCCAAAGCGCACAGCGGGTTCGACTCCCCGACATCGCCTGGCACCGAGTATTACAAGATATGGTCGCCAAAGAACCCCTGCAAGATAATGAAGTTCGTATACGATGTCGAAAGCGCCACCGTGCCAAGCGAAGCGGAAAAGTCACCGGTTCCACCGCTACCGCCGAGACAGTCGCACAAGCCTCTCGAGCGATCTCACGCTTTATCCCCTCCCCAAGTACCGAGACATAGGAAACCGAAGAAATTGACGAAACCCGAAGACGCATTCACATTTGAACTCATCGATACAGACGAACAGTTCTTCACGGAAAACAACATCACCAACTCCGCAGCCCTACAAGCCAACCTCAATGACTTCCAGCCTGGTGAATTCTACTCCGGAAAAGACCCTGCCGTTTCATCAACTGCAAATTTTTGGAGGATAGGACAACAAAACGTAGCACCCTTAGCCACCCCCGAAACCGATGGCAGCTTGTGCGAATCATCTATCTCTAATATCAAATCAAAGCTTCACGAAAAACCAACAACTGACGAGGCTAGTCGAGGGAAAGTCCTATTTATTAAAGAAATCGGACCGGATAACTACATAACAACAACGTTCGCGAGGAGGGATAAACCTAGTCCGCCCATCGACGTCGTCGACGGCGTAAACCTTACACCGAACCACGCGAAGTCAGAGGAAAAAGCGCAGAACACGTTCTTAAACGACATTAGCAACAATTCCGAGTTTGAAGACGATAACAAGAATCAAATAGAGGAAAAAGAAATCACAGTGAAAGGTCATAGACCGCTGACAAGGCAGAATTCCGCGCGCGCTAATAGCAACACCCCAACAATGATGACTGCCTTCCTAAACTCCACGCAAATAGACGGTCACGACGACCCTCCTAGTTCCTGCAATTCCTCACACTCAACTTCTCCTATCGAAGAACACAGGCCGAGCGTAGGAACTCTGATAATGAACAGAAAGTATTCCGCAGAATCATCGACGCCAAAACACTCGAGCTTACCACGACATTTGTTGAAGAACCTAGGATGTGAAACGCCAAAGCACTCTCCGCATAAAAGCCAGGTTGAAAGTCCATCGAGGCCGCATCCTAGGGTGTTATCACGGGTAGCGGCGTTGGCAAGTGTGGTCTCACCTCAGTGTCCGCCAACACCGACGCACCACCGCCGCCCGCGCCCCTTACCTCCCCCTGATCTCCATCCACCGCCTATCCACAACGAGCGACAAGACTTCGAGATGGTCGAGTTCAATGAACTCCGTACCTCAGAAATCCGCTCACCGAACCTAGAATTCATCAACAGCAACCATTTCACGATAGTTCACGCGGGTCCGCCAGATGACGTCGTATTGCGACGGAATAGGGTTGAAGATAGCGATGATAATGACAATGCGGTGGCTTCGCCTACGCCTCTAAGGCATATGGCGGGGATTAGGCTGCCTTCGATACCGGAGCGTACGTCCCGGCAGATGGCGCTGACGGGAGATTTTCCTGCGAATATGATTGGCGGGATTATCGAGTGTGAGGAGCCTTTGCCTGCAGGTAGGTTTACAATCTTTACAATATTATTTTGTTGCTGCGTTACATTACGATGGCGTAAGAATTAGAACCTAATCTAATCTAAGTAAAGATAGCAGCTTTCTGTGTATTTTAAGCTGATGATTATGGCATGGTTGTTGATGTGTGCTGACTATGATAATTTCTTATGTCATACACATTTCCTCTTTATTCCTTCATTTCTAGGATGGGAAGCGCGAATGGACAGCCACGGGCGAGTATTCTACATCGACCACGTCAACAGAACCACGACGTGGCAACGGCCGGGCGTCAACGGAGCTACGCCGAGGTCACCCGCGCCAGAGGTGCAGAGAAGACAACTGGATAGAAGGTAACAAGATGTTACTGTTGTCTGATTAATAACTAGATGGCGCTATAGAAAACGACATGTATAGTCAAAACCGCCGAGAACCAGAATCCTGATTCATTGAAGATTTGAATATCTAGTCTTCTACTGGACAAGATATTTAGATAGTAAAATAAAGAGGTGATTAGCGTCAACAAAGTGGCTGTAAATGTCTTGTACGGTAATATCAACAAATTCTAGAAGAAAGTCCGATTAAAAAAATATATAATTTTCACTGCTATATTAGATTTTTAATAGCTCCTCTTTAAACACTCTTTGGCGGTTAGCTAGTCTGTTACTATTTGGTAGGGATTGAGTCAGCTGTGGTTACTAACGATTTAAATATATGGAGTCCAATACTTGGGGTTTCCTATTTGAGTCAGCCCACCAGATTTATGTATTGAGGCTAACTACGTGTCGACCGAATAGAAAACGGAAGAGGTACGATTTAGTTTACAACTTGACTTAGTGACAGTTTCTTTTATACTTGCCGCATGTGACGCGATTCAAGATGTTTTAAATGCGAAGGATTTTATGATTTTGAAGGAAATTTTGAAGCATTTATAATACCAACAAGGTTAATAACGTGCTGCTAATAGGTTCCCGTAGAATGATTAAAACAGGTCTTTAGTTTAAACATAGAGGCACAATATGTGAATACTATTGTAATAGGTATTGTAAAACAGAACTTCTAGTTCGATCCTAAAATTATAAATTTATAGCAGTTCATTATAAGGCATAGGTGCTTCTACATGGAGTAAAGCTATTTTATTATAAGGTAGGTTGGTATTATAAGGTCAATTAGGACAGATCAGGCAGTTTTCGAAACCATTATGGTCTCGCTATGTCCTATTACCAATCTTTAATATCTTAGCAACTTGCGTAGCTATTAACTTAAGAAATTTAAATACATATCCTTCAACTAAATACCGACACAACGCTCACTGTTTTCTATCTTACCTACCCACTTTATTTTAATTCTAATTACGTACCTATCTAATACTCATACTCATTCTAAGTGGACTTGTTGTTCTTTTTTGAGTATAAATAAAGATCTTTAAACCGAAATACAGTTTTTGTATACATTACTGTCAAAAGTTCGAAACCTTCGAGTACAAGTAGACTCGTACTTGACGTATCATCTTTTCCTTCCAGATACCAATCGATCCGGCGGACGATGACGCGCTCGCAGCTGTCCGAGTGCGAGGGCGCTCCGCCCCCCGAGCCGGCTCCCCCCGAGCCCCTGCCGGCCCCCTCCACCTCCCGCGAGAGGGAGCTGCCCGTCTCGCCACACGTCGCCGCAGAGTTCCTAGCGAGGCCGGACTTCTACTCCATACTGCATATGAACCAGGTGAGATTCAAAATCAACTGTAGTGGATTGCTAACAACCACCAGACATTGACATCTTGGAACATAGTTGACGTCTTGAAACATAGCTCTGTAAGTCAAATTGAACTGAATAAATAAATAAATAATAAAATAGGGTTAATGCCTTAACCGTCAAGTCTCAGCGAGACTTGCCGGCTCGCATCGCTGTAACAGAAAGAAGAAGGCTAAGTCTGTCGGTGGCGGTCAAAGTTTTAAAGGCGTTTTTTAGTGGAAATTGCGACTTGGTGAATGTAGTTTAAGACGCCCTATGGCTAACGATCCGTGAAAGACAGCAGGCATATGCTGAATGCGGCACGCTAAAGTGCTGTGGCGCAGGCGATTTGTCGTGACATTTTGCTTTTCTAATGAACGGCTACATGAATCACATGTCTTGCTTCATATTATCAAAGCGTCCTTTAATAATATTGGTGCGTTAAGCAACTAAAAGCACTGGTTTTGCTGTTGTTAAACATTGCTATACGAGTCGTGGCTGCTGGTTTTACTGTAGAGTGATTTTGATTGCCATCAAACTTCGAGGTAAGTTTGATGGCAATCAGAATCGAAATCGAAATTACGGTTGGAAGAACTTTCTGTTATGTATCTATTTAGTTACATTACAGGAATAATAAGCAGCCATTTCTGAATATCGTTTATTTCGACTGTCTTCGGTGCCATCATCGCTCCGAGCTTATAGCCCTCCAACATATTATTAATAACTAGTGTGAAGGTACTTGTGTTTACTCCACAATTTCTTTAACAATTAAATTCTTCTTGTTCCAGGAAGCGTCTGCCCTCTACAACTGCAACTCAACCCTCAAGCACATGATATCCAAGATCCGAAGGGACACCTCCTCCTTCGAACGGTACCAGCACAACCGAGACCTGGTGGCTCTAGTCAACATGTTTAGCGATACCGACCGAGACCTGCCTCTGGGCTGGGATACTAAGCTGGATCGCAACGGAAAGGTATGCGACCAATGACGCCCCCTTGTGGGACACTTACACAACTCGTTATGATAAGCAAAGGAAGTGCTTTTTAGCTCTTGGCAGTAATTGTGCGCCGGAATGACAACATTCTATTTTATTCGAAACGAAACAATAGTAAATAGACCTTAAATTCCATTTTGTTTCGGAAACGAGAACAAAATCTCTTACGTTCATCACGATACGACTCTAAAAACTAATTTGAAACGTGCAGCAATGTTTATACTTACTTTATTACTCCCGAATATCTTATTATTCTTATTATTTTACAATTTATATACCGAATTATATTTGTCAGCAAATTACCGCTACAACGCGGCTGAACAACAACGCTTGTTATGTATGATGGCTTTAACTATACTACTAACTTCTAATAGCTAGATAAACCTTATTTGTTTTATCCATTTAATAGTTTTAGTTTATGGATAAATATAACACAATCTTACTTTTCCCATACTTATAACAATTTCTGTCCTTTCTACCATAATTGTTTTATCTAGCGTTTCTTCGTGGACCACGTGATGCGTCGGACGACATTCATCGACCCGCGGCTGCCGCGAGCGCCCACTGCCGGGCCATTCTCGCCTCTATTGCCGCAGAGGAGAAGGCCCATTCTTATCGAGCAGGTCTCTTTGTCTTGTAGTTAGTTTTTGGAGTCGAGCTAATGGACTTTGTTTTATTTAAATGATTCGTGTTTTTTTCCCAAATGATGGAGTGTGTCCAGAAACGTAACGAAATCAAATAAATCATAATAAATTCGTATCAGAGAGTATTTCTCTGCATTTCACACACAAAACTCAGTTAAGATTGTTCATTTGAACATAAATTATGTTGTAATTCGGTTAGCTAAATATCTCAAATATGTCAAATTGTATTTCATTATCGGCTAAAAATAGTCAATAGTCCAATCACGTATTGCAGGCTAAAGGTGTTGGACTTGCCTAAACAGGCCTAAAGGAATAAAGTTGTTGAAATGTGAAATCTATATAATCTAGCTAATTTAGTATCACCACAGCTATTATATACGGTTTCACTATAGACTGCTGGGCACATAAATGTATGGTGGAGATAGAGAAAAATACATACACAATGTTTATGTAAGAGGGGCTGCCTCAATAATATTTAAACTAATTTAAAGCCTGTGGTGTGGAAGCTAGTAAGTTATATAGATAACTGATTATACTGTTATTGAAACGCTAAAATACATAAACAAATTATAAATAATGCTGGACAATCCACACAACTTCATTATGAATAAGTATAGTTTTTTTCAGATTCAGATTTAATAACTTTATTTCTTTAGGCTTACAAAATAAGCACTTAGACAAGTCAAAATTCATACAGATAATTATTATTAGTAACTAAATAACTTTGGTTAGCTCGACTCAGTAGGTTGTTTTCATTTGGTTTTGTTGTCCGTCTACTAAATGCATGTTTATGGTTTTGCGTTGCAGTCTATTTTCGCACGTTTTTACAATTGTTTTGTCCTTAGGCTCTTATTTATTTTTGTAGATTCGTGTTTAGCTTCTTTTGTTTATTTATTTGGGTGGAAGATGGTGCTGATTCTGATGTTAAGGCTCCGACGGAAGATAAGATAAATACTATATAATACAAATAATTGCAGTACATGTAAGTAGTATGTTTGTATGTAAAATTCATCCGTCGTCGGAGCTTTAATTAAATCAATAAAATGTATATTTTTGCATTGCTAAGTACTGAACCAACGCAATTTTATTTAAGAATTAAATTTATTAATTTTATTTAAATTACTTAGATAACTGTGTCTGTAATGAAAGATGATATAAATGGAAAAGAGTTAATATTTAAGTTTTGGACATGTCGTGTAAAACTGTTTGTTCTCAAAATAAAATTAAATGTTTTGTGTCCAGGCGCCGACGCCGCCTCCGCGGCCGCCGCTGTCCGCCGCAGATGCGTACGCGCATAACAACACGCCGCAAGAGATACCTGTTGCGTACAATGATAAGGTAAGACTTACTATTTCTTATATCAAAATCCAATAGCAGGTAACCCTTTGCTCAGTGATGGTCTAGAGGTAGGGGGACTAGACATAGGGCGTTTTGCGTTTGCGTTTAGGGAACGCTGCACTTTGGTAACGCATTTAACCTTGTATTCCTACGTATTCAAGTGCGCTTTTGGAAGTGTACTCCTTAAATTCTGCTAGTTTGCATAATATAAGTCCGCGATTTGAAACAACGCCATCTAGTTACAGTCGTAAGGATCTGCCAATAACGTTAAATTATCATTCGATTGTTCGTTCGCATTAGCGCGAGATTCATGTTTTTAATGCGAAGTAGTCAGCTAATCAGATAATTTATTTAGGACCGATTTGAAAAATTCATTTCATCATTACAATTCTAAATTTCCGTAATAAACATAGGCTATAGAATATTTTCAAAAAAGTTAGGGATCCGCATGAAAAATTTCTGTGATGAACATAGGCTATAAAATAATTAAAAAAAAACCGCATGAAAATTGATTTTTTTTAGTTAAATACCCGTGCGAAGCCTAGGCGGACCGCTAGTATATAATTTTATGTCGTTTCCGCCAGGTGGTGGCATTCCTCCGTCAGCCGAACATAATGTGCATCCTGCGCGAGCGCTGGCCGGGCGGCGCGGGCGGCGCGCTGCGCGAGACGGTGAACGGCGTGCGCGTCGAGGGCGTGCCCGCGCTGCGCCGACACCAGAACGACCTCACGCTCTGCTGCATGCTCAGGTACCTATACTACTTCAGAATTTACACATATTTATCGGCAGATGGCAATACTGTGCCGGGACGGACCGCTAGTATTCCATAGGAATACATAGGAATACTAGCGGTCCGCCCCGTGCTCAGGTAACTGATCAACTTTATAATTATCTCATATTTACCCGCAAACGACAATACTGTGCCGGAGCGGACAGCTAGTATTCGATAGGAATACTACCGATCCGCCCCAGCACAGTATTTAACAAAAATTTCGAACGTTTAAATTTTTACACAGAATTGGTGGGCATATGGAAGGCGATGATGATGCTGTGTGATTTGTCCAGCATTATTTATTTATTTATTGAAAAGAGTAAGGATTCTAAATCATATTGCTGATCGCAGTTCGGTTAGTGTCACATAATTTTTTTTCGTTTGATTGTACAATATATATCAAAAAATAAGTAAAGAAAAAATAAATAATTCAATACATAATATAACCCTGGACAATCCACACAGCATCAAGTACCTAACCACAAGCTAAGCAGAGCTTGTGTTTTGGGTACTAGTACTGGATGATTGATATACAGAATAGTTATTTATGATTTGTTAATCTGGTGTTGGTTTCTGCTAAAGGATGTGATAGTAGAAACAGGAATATTCTGGAAATATTGGCCCTCGCGCGATTGATTGGATTTTTCCCAAGACGGTTGATGCGCACGTAGGCGAGTTTTCCAATATATCATAAGAGATTTTTTTTCTTTTCACATCGCACGAAATTATAGTACCGAAGCGGTTTAGTTGTTGAGTGTATTTGATTGATCTCCATATTCAGAAGCACAGAAACGTAAAGTTCAGAAACTGTCATACGTTCATTTAGAACGGTTGACCTTATTTCTAGCTAGTTACACCAAAATAACATACTTCACAATTCATTATGCCATTATTAGTGCATTTGTAAGGTAATAAGCTGTCATTACGGCAATGTCAGCGCAAATTATAGGTTTTCACTCGGTGAATGGCATACAAACAAATATGTAATTCCGCTGGGCGATGACTATGGAACTAACTGTACATTTCCATTATCATCATGCAGATTTTGTCTACTACTGGCCTCCGAGGCTACTTGTTGATGCACTCTATAAGGTCCAGTGTTTGCCTACTATTGTCACCTTTCTACTTCTTCGCTACGCAGTTTGCCACTTTTGCGGTAGTCAGCCCACAATCGTAGCCTATACATTAAGTTATTTAATGTGATATCGCAGTTTTCTATGGTATTTTTCGTTGATATAAAAGTTAAGTGCTATAAAGTTTAATATTCAATGGAGTAATTTACGAGATAGTTATTGTAGCACATTGATCCGTGACGAAGATTAACGGACAAAAACAACTTTAAAGGCGTTACTGTAATGTTAGTTGCTATTTCCACATGTTTACTCCGTCCGATCCTATCCATCTGCGGTTATCTGGTAGAGATCGCGCTTCAGCGATAAGAACGCCAGACGTAAATTTTTTTGTATGTTTATTTTAGGTGTGCGATATAGATTATTTAAAATTGTGGGGTGCAAAAAATACATGTTTAAATTGGAGCAAACCAGAAATAATCAAGAGTTAGACTCTTGAGCGATAAGACCGCTAGATGTTTGTGCCGCTAGATGATTTTTTTTTGTATTTTGTTTAGTTAAGTGTGCATTAAAGAATATTTAAAATAGTGGGTCGCAAAAAATACTTGTCTAAATTGGAGCAAACCAGGAATAATCAGGAGCTAAATTAGCCATTGCCTTCCTAGTTTGCTTTTAATTTTTACTTATCTCCTTATCTGTTACTGGTTTATAAAAATTATTTGACACCAGCCAGTGTGACACATTGGAGGAGGATGTCTATAGCTGAAGACAGAGTGAAAGATAGCAATGGTTTAATTTAGCAGACTTTCATGAACAAGATCCGTCAAGTGCGAGTGTAACTCTTGCGCCGTGGGTTTGACTTTAATCATACTAACTATGTATAATCGTGGGTAGCAGTTACTTTGGAAGGACCATAGACCATAAGGGTTACAAAACGGATCTCGAAACCCTAACAAGGGGATTATTTCTCATCTTTACAAAAAACACGTAAAGTTGTGTAAGATTATGGTTCACGAGACCCTGTCCAACCAAAAATTACAACTGACATGGAGTCACAAGGATTTAACTAGCCCTTTACGAGTCTAGTGTTATGGTTGTTTACTACACCAGCCACTTTATATGCTGAGCGTCATCCCCCACAGTTATGTTTCTGTACGTCTCCGTTAGTGTGTTGATTTAATGCAGCCGTGATCTGCACGGTTAAATAAAGTATTAACTAATATTATAAAGAGGAAATTTGATTGTTTGTTTGTTTGAATTGATTAGGCTCCGAAACTAGTGGACCGATTTGAAAAATTATTTCACTATTAGGTTCCTAAATTTTCTATGATGAACATTCATGATTGGCCATGCGAAGCCGGGGCGAACCGCTATGTATCTAATATTAACGTTTATGTCAACAAGTCGTATGGTCGGGTATTTTATACATACTTACGTAAGACGTAAATATGACTAGAATCTCTACTGGTGTCCATTCATCACAGTCGCGATGTAATGGTTAAGATATGACTTGTCGACGTATTATCGATACTAGTGCGCCACTAAGATTCGTAGCGAACGTGATTTTGCTAAGGCCGTGTGGTACCGGCATAGAATTTCACCACCCCAAATCTTCCCGTGGGTGTCGTAAGAGGCGACTAAGGGAATCACACTGGGGGGCGGGCAGCAGCGCCCTCTGCAGAACAACTCCACCGAACTGCGATCCCCAACCTGCATGCCCAGCGTGGGGATTATGAGCAATTACCCCCAAATGATAATGCCATCTATGGCGCTCATTAGGGGAGGCCTATGTCCAGCTGTGGACTATTATAGGCTGGTGATGTTGTTGTTGTGATTTTGCTTATTTTATAAGCTTAGGCTTAAGATAAAGCTTAGAAGCTTAGAAATAAAGTTATTGAAATCTGAAATCTTTTACGGACAACGTAATAGAATAAATTATTGTTCTTAACGATGGTTCTTACAAAAATAAAGCATTTTTTGATCAATTTGAATAAAGCTAGCGTGTGCAGTAGGTACGGGGTGCTGTGGCATTGTTGACGTCTGACGTTGATCGATGACTTTCACCTCGATACGTATGTGTTTGTTTGTGGAAAACTTGAGTAGTAGCTAATTGAGTTGGTGCTGAGAAGTGGGAATATAAGCTTATGTCGGTTCTGGCACTCGCCGGCACGCTTCGCTCGTCTCGTGTATTATTTATACTTATACAAACCTGAAACCGTGGTTGTCGCTTCGCTCGACGCACCTAGTCTTGTGTCTGGGTAATTGGTTTCAATATTGAGGAGTGCTGTGTAGAATTTAAATTGCAAAGTTTGATGGATTTGTTACATTTACCTATTAGTACTGTTATTATCCGACCACGTGTTAAAATCAGGGTATCTTTTTGAGATGGGAGTTATAGGAGATTCACTGATCCTGAACTGTGACTTCACTGTACTGTGTGAATCGGGCCTTTTGGGTAATTACCTATATCTAGATCGTAAATACTCGGTAGCTCATAAAATCTTGTCTTGCAATGCAAAGATTAATTATTTCGCTCGAACACGCACAGTAACCACGATAAGGTCGTAGAAGCCAAATCACGAACAAAACTACAAGTTCAAATAAACTACTGAAATAAGAGCGACGAAAGAGCATATGCATATGACGTTGGGTTTTATTACGCATCGCTCGCGTCGTTTGAAACGGCTGCGTTGATGAACGTGTTAAAAACGCGCCATTAAAGTTTGTATGACATTATCCCAAAGATAATTTATTATCTTGTGAAAAAGAAACTTCAAAAATCTATAATAATCTATAAATCAGTTTTTTTTTTAAATCCAACTCATCAATAGTTACATAGAAAGTACTTTATTATACTACAATAAGAAGGAGACATGTTTATGTTTAAAGTAGAGGAAGGATTTCTTCTTCCACTACAAGAATTGAACCGAAGAGAAAATCAATAACATCTTATTATATTATAATTAATCAAATTAAATTTGACTTCTCTAATTGCTTATTTTGTAAGCCTAAAGAAATTAAGTTATTTAAATGTGAAATTGAAATCTGAGGAGTTATTGGTATGGTCTCCAGGCAACGTTGGGAAGGACTGGACATGAAATATCACTATAGTATGAGATGAAACATGTATAAGTAATAGATATAAAAAATAAACAGTTTAAATCTGAAAAACCATTTCATTTGTTTATACTTGTGCAGCGCGATTATGTTTCTTCTACCAAGCGTCGCTCATAGATGGCGGCGCCGCCGCAGCGTGTACCTATAATACATCGCGTTTAAAGGCTTTGTTTGACCAAACCACGGCCGTTCTACCGCTTGTATTCATAATTGAATAGACAGTGTTGATTCCCATAAATATCCTTGCTTTTTGAACATGCTACTAAGTAGCAAGGTCGACTCGAAGTGGGGCTATGGTGATAAGAAGTTTATTTGATCAAGAATTATGATGTCCAAGAGCGTTTGCTCTGACCAAATCTGTGTTATGACCTGTTAGAACGTAAACAACTTAACTCGGTAATGTTAACTTTTCCAAAGACTTACAAGTGTAACAAGGATTCATCATTTGATATAACTTGAATTATGTAGCTACTACCCAATTGTATGCGCTAAATCAAATAAACTATACCAAAACTTAGCGATAAAGCGACTCGAATAACACGAATAAGGTTAATCTCGCCCTATTATTAGAGGTAGGCCAACGTCTCTTAAAATAAAAATGATCCATTTAATTGTTATCGACTGGACGTATTGATACTTAATTTTTAATTGACCTAGTCCCAAAAATTCTACTAGGTAAAATACTATTAGGTAAACTTACTAGTTGCTATGGGATTACAATAAAATTACAAATACTAGTGATTTTCTTTCTTAATAACCTGCTATATGAAATCCGTCAAAATACCTAACTATGCAAATTCAAGAAAATAGTACGGTAAAGATCCACAAAGATACAGGTCCAAGGTCATCAGAGATGTTCACATGATACATACTGATGAGCAATCAAAACTGGAGTTATCTGAAGTCACGTTTTATCCCCGACAGTTGCATCCTTTCAAATAACCTTTTTTGGTGCCGGAAAATATTGCACAAAGTAATGGGGAAGTTGCGAAGAGTTCAAGTATGCATCATCTCTCATAATACGACACTTGAATGAAGGTGATTCCTCTCTTCTTTATCTAAAGTAAATATATAAAGTGTTTATTCATTATTTATTTGAAGGAAAACCAGAGGCTTATTGACTGGCTGATAAATTGATAAACAACAGAAAGCTTATCGAAGCTTTTCGCGGATCGATTAGAATAGTAGAATAGCTGAAGGACTCTAAACATGATGTTGCTTATATGAATAGATGATGCATTTTTTTTAGGTTATCACATCTCATCAACATGTTAATATCATTGGATCCCAAAAATTCTCCACTGCGCCGCCACACTTGTATTTAAATCAAAGTTAAATTGCTTACAAAGTGTCACTCGCTCGCTACAAGAAGGGATTTTCGAAAATATGGAAGTAACCCACGTCTACCAGTAATTCATTGTTTTTGTTTCCATAAATAATTGACCAAGTATTTTAAGTCCAGATTTGGACCATTTCTCTGTTACCTATGTGAAAGTTTGTTTGATTGCTACCGAAAGGTCGCTGGTTTGTGGGTCATTTGTTGACATTTTTGTCTGTAGTTCGGGTCACAAGGTGTGTATTTAAGTATAGTATTTAAGCATGCAATAGGAATACTTGATTTCTTAATGGATGCTTTGCTTCTGTATGCAAGTCGTAAAGGTTTCGTGTTCCGTCGCCGAAAAACATCAGAAAATCAAACGCTGAAACCTGCATGCGTACCTCAAAAATATAAACGGGCGATTACATTTTAATTGATTATTCAATTCTTTAATTTCTGGAATAACTCCAGAAATTATCATACATTAAACGCGAGGTTACCCACGGATCTGTTACCTGTCCCATATATTTTGGTGATCAGCCTAGCCTAGAAAGGTAGCGATTTGGGTCACTTAATATTAGTTGCGATTTCTAGACCTTTCGTATTTGACAAGATAGCCAACAGATTGGAAGGTCTCAGGTTTTTGCAATGGAAATGGAACATATCACCACTGAGACGAATAATAGGTTAGAAAACCTCATAAGAATACGAACTAGTAGATAAGATCAAATATTTCGAAGACGACCATCTGGCAAACGTATATCATCATATTTAGGCTTAATTTAATTGGAAATATTTCCAGGAACTCGTAACCCATTGGTGCAACTGGATTATGAATTCGTAGAACTGTTTGGAACTCTGAATATCCTAAAAGCTCGGTATAGCTCGTAATTTAATTTGACAGGCGATATTGCTGTCTTTTGTATTACTAATGAGATGTTTTTGTTGGCTCACATCCGTTAAATTTAAACTAAGTTTAAGCTGAAGGTCAGCAGCAAGGGTTAAGTCTCATAAATGTACGATATACCACACTCAAACCTATCATACGGAAGTTATAAGTGGTTTTGTGTTAGGAAATAGATTGAATTCAGACATTCCCTGAAACTGAACATGCAAATAACTACTTCAATGACTTACATTATTATATTTCCGTATAACACCAATTTGCCAAAATATATCTGTCCGTTTTGCCAATTTCGATTTGTCGCATATATCAAACAAGTTTTTATGAAAATCTGACATTTACACTCGCGCTTTTCGATGTATTTCTGAACTAATTATAATTCGCACAGTGAAAAGTGTACCGCGAAACTCTCACTTGCTATGGCATTTAGATTCGCGACCGGCACACCGGAACGCAATTCATCTTTCATGTAGAGTGGGTTGTTAGACCGTGGACTGCATCGTATTTAGCTGGATGAAGGAATAATTATGCTGATTTCATTTCCTCTTAAAATTTTAGAGGTAAATTTCATAGTTTGCTTTGAAGAAAGTGTTCAATACTTCATTGCTGGCATTTTGTGTTTATTTCCTTAAGCGTTTACGTTTACATACGGTTATTCTGCGGGTCTGACAAGGGCTAGCTGGTTTAACGCGTTTAATCTACTCTACTACGTCTAATTTGTCGGGGCGCGGAGGGCGACGGTCTGCCTGCGACATTGGAGATTGCGGGTTCGAAAGCCGCTCAGCAGATGTTTGTTCCGGATGTTCTGTTCGTTTTCTATGTAAAATAAATAATACACACATCAAAAAAGTCTAAGCAACACCTACAAATTTTGAATATTTCTAATTTTTTAGACAAATCTTTCTTCCTGTACACATCTTAGACGTTCAGCATTTCCTGAGCGACGATATACCCTCATTCTTCTCGTATCAGGCTTGAAACCGAATCGAGATTCATCGCAGAACAAAATTTGGTCCCATCGTTCTTGCGGCCCTAGCACGCGTGGTCTGCACCATTGAATACGACGAGCTCGATTTCCGTGACGGATCTGTGGGCATCTGATTGGACGACGTGCACGTAGACCATACTCTCGCAGTCTGTTTCGCACAGTTTGGGGACAAACAGCGGGACCATCAGCATTCTGTAGCCTTGATGAGATCTCTTGGGCAGTCAGCTTTGGTTCACGTCTACATGTTATCTGGATGTATCGGTCTTGACGACGAGTGGTACTACGCCCTCGGCCTGGGTGCTGTTCAGACGGACTGCCTGTAATAATTTGTTTCTAACAAAAATATAACAAATATTAAAAAAATATTCCAGCGAAGACTTGTGTTGCTTAGACTTTTTTGATGTGTGTATATATATCTATTTAATATATTGTATTATGTGTAACAGTCGTCGTAGTACTCTATAATTCTATAATCTCTATAATTCCTTGACACTGCTTAGCTTGGGGCTAGATAATGGTGTGTGGATTGTCCAGCATTATTTATTTATATATTAATTTACTATCTTTCGCGTGAAGCCTTCCACGTAAAATTAGTCAGCTTTCAACATATTGGTAGAGTAAGGCATCAAACCTCATACATTCCTTCGTATGGTTTAAAATACAAAGAATTATTATTATACGGTCAGTTGATAGGAAGTTTCCGAATACCTAGTAACATCTTGTCAATTGATTTCCAAGAATTTCCATCACCGTTTATCTTGTCTTTGTTTTCCATTTGTCTTCTTAAGTTTTCCATGCATTGAGTTGATTGATCAGTATCAAGCTGCGTATAAGCTGACTCATTTTGTATATTACCCTAATGCCTGATTAGTGTTGCAACGCCTTATGTGGAGTGAGAAATTCTAGTCAGGTCTTAAGGATAGGTATACATTGCTAATTGCAGTCTATGCATGTGATCGGCATAGTCAATTAACGTAAATAAAATAAAATAATTTAATTATCAGGATGGATAAGTCGCCTTAGCTAACAAAACCTTACTTTGCTACTAAATGATCCCATTGATTGAACCCCCATTACTTCCGTGATACACGGCCACATCGTCACCATCACGTGAGATTGAGGTCGATCGAAGATTTTAAAAAAAGAATGTTAAATAAAAGAAAAATTCATTAAAAAAATAGTAAGCGTCGTCGCAAGTCCCTACCACCTGGCAACAAACATCACGGCACACAAGAGAAACCAAACGCCTAGGTACTTATTATCCGAAACATTTGTGTGGGAAGGTCATGAAGTTTGGAGCCTTTCGTCAAATTACGTGGTAGGATTAATTTGTGGCCTTTGCAGCATAGGCCACTCTATCATTTTCTCTAACGCAGGTTTTCAACAAAAGGTTGAAGTTACAGATTTGTATAAAGCTGAATTTAATTAATTAAATAAATAAATAGTGCTGGATGTTTCACACAGCATTATCTAGCCCCAAGCTAAGCAGAGTTTGTGTTATGGGTACTAGATATCTGATATACTTAATAATATACGAATAGAGATAGATATTTTTATTATACCTCTACATAGAATACGACCAGAACGCCCTCAATAAATATTTGCAGATCTTAAACATTTGTTCCGGAGCGGTATTCGAACCCGCAACCTTCTGCATCGCAGGCGGACGTTCGCCCACCGCGGCACAGCGGTCGGTAATTAAATTTTTATAGAATTTTAAAACCTTAGGTATATATAATTTATCCAGTTTACCCAAACAAACGAGCTTTTCCTTGAGCTTCTTAGGGTTTCGCGATCGTTTTCGGAACCCTTATGGGTTCGCTTTTCAATCTTTAATATCTTAGCAAACACTGCAGCTATAAAGTGAAATTTTAAATAATAAATATTACATTTCGCGTGTACAAATTTAGAAAAAGAAATCTTATAAATGAAAACTGAAGATTTTCACTACAAATTTTGAAGTAAAGAAGAGTGGCGCAGGACCGATGCAAGTGGTACTAACTAAGGGAGCTTATGCCCAGCTGTGGTTGATAAAAGTACCTTCTACTTATAATAAATAGAAAAGATGGCGATCACGAACAAACAGAGCACCTTAACCACATTTATTATTACCGCTATACATTGCCCCCCAAAACACTATCTTTAGTTTCAATACCTACATGAACAAATACACGAGCAGCTCTTTAATTCGTGCCAGTTATCAATTTATGATGATGTTCAGAACGATCAAATTATAGCAAAGCATGGTCCCACGATCTCTACCTTAACTAGAGGTATATGATCGATCAAAGTACATGAGTTTTTGATGAACGTAGGTGTGAGAATTTGTTCTACCATTATTGTTCTAAATTTCGAAGTTTAAAAGTCGTTATTGATCAAAACGTTTGCTCAATGTAGTGAATAAATATTTGTGTACAAAGAATAAAATATAAATCATAAGATATAGGTATATAACCAACAGGTAATGAGTAACTTTTATAGTGGATTTGTCGCAGTCCCAACTATAGCTATAAATTAACTTATTTAATTGCTTTATTCCACACATTTAATAATAGCATAGAAAAGGTGGGCATAATGCCGATAGCATTATCTACCTGCCAACCACACAATTTATAACCATAAACAAAAAGGCGTGCTATAAATAAGCTAGAGAAGTAGAATAAGTCATTATTAGTCATATTTTATTACAAATAAAATAATAGCAACATAATAATAAACTTATAACGATTCTACAATAGTTTTATGAATGTATATAATAATTATTATACGTACTATTCAGCAGCTTCCTTCACGAAACCGCTCCAAGCGTGGTGTTTGTGCCAAAACCCCCCTTCTTTGGGACGTTGGTTGATCACTGGTTATATGAGTAGGTATAATAATCATTGGCGATATTATATTATGGAAAATTTTTGTAACCAATTTAAATCAAAATATTTACCGTCAAATTACTAATAAAGATGATATCTTATCTAATTATACAACTGACAACTTTGTAAACAATAAAGGACTCTTTCTTTCAAAGTTGAATACTAAGTTAATATCAGTTAATGTTCATAATAAAACATGATGATAATAAGACATGAAACTACTAATTATCTCGTGTCGAGGCAATCAAGTATCTATGTAGGTAGGTACCTAACGTTATAGTCATCTAAGACCTAAAACAATTACGTCACTACAATAGGATTCCATGCGAAAAAATACAACATCAAGCGCTTCACGTAAAATTGGTCACGCGATTCCATGGCAGTTTATCTATTTCTCATTGTTTAATAATGTTCTCCTGAGCTATAAAAGGTCTCCTGATTTTCTGGCACCTGTGATTACTATGTGTGAATATCAATCAATGACATTTTAAAAATATACGAAAGAAGTATCTGATTACTAGTACTTTGATTCATACATTTTAATAAACATATTCAATTCATTTATTGCAAGAAATATGGTCATAATACAAGGTCACATCAGAATAGGTAGTGTCACATACTTCACCAAAACACATTGGCATGCAAACAATTTCTAAAACTAGGTATAAAGCTACAAAGTAATTTTAAAATTATTTAAATTAATAAGTTATATTAGGTCCTTACACATGAAATTGGCGTTTTGTATGGGAGGAACAAAAAGTCGAATATTTTTTAATATAATATATTTAATTAATCAAAGTATGAACCATTATTTTCTATGCACTTTTGCCATCTTATAGGTAGTTCATTGATCCCTTTACTAAAAAAACCAGTCGGACGGGAATCAATAAAATCTTTGAAGGCGATTTGGACTGCCCCATCGCAGTTGAATTTTTTCCCTTGCAAGAAGTTATCCAAATTTCGAAAAAAATGGTAATCTGTTGGAGCAAGGTCCGGGGAGTACGGAGGATGTCTTAGACTTTCCAATTGAAGCTCTTCTAATTTAGTAGCCGTCTGTTGCGCAGTGTGTGGTCTAGCGTTGTCGTGAAGCAGCAGTGGCGTGGAGCGATTGACCAGCCTAGGTTGTTTAGCCGCTAGCTTTTCCATCATGGTTTGCAATTGCTGACAATAGACATCAGCCGTAATAGTCTGGCCAGATTTGAGAAAACTGTAATGAACAATACCGGCACTAGTCCACCAAACGCTTACAAGTAACTTTTTTGGGGTTAATTTTCGCTTGGGGCAGGATTTGGCTGGCTGGCCAGGATCCAACCATTACGCTGAGCGCTTCCGATTATCGTAAAGAACCCATTTTTCATCACAGGTAATGATTCGGTTTAAAATACCTTCATTATTGTGCCGGTTTAGTAATGTAACGCAGCAGTCGACGCGCGTTTGCCGGTTTGCTTCAGTCAATTCGTGAGGTACCCACCTTTCAAGCTTTTTAATCTTCCCAATTTGCTTCAAGTGAATTAAAACAGTTTTATCACTAACACCGCAGCCTGCAGCTAACTCGGACGTGGTTTGCGATGGATCCGCTTCCAAAGAGGAGAAATTTGTGATTAAAGTGGCCAGTACGAAAAACGCCAATTTCATATGTAAGGACCTAATATAATAAATTATAAACATGTCAATAATGTGCTATTTATTTTTCAAATTGAGGTCCATGAGTTCTCGGTTCATACGTATTATTTATCCTTTCTATTTCATCATTTCATTCTAAGACTCGAGTTAAGCCAATTCAGCAATTCATCGATTTAATGTTTAGAACACAGATCTCTTCAGTGTCCACTCAATCGCGAAATAGGTTTGCTATTGTTGACTCTTCTGTTCATGGATTTTGATGAGTTCATTCCAATCTCATCAAAATCTTAAGTTATTTTCATCTCAGTTATTTTGCAAAGTAATTAAAGACAATTTATAGCATTGTCATTGTTTATTTAAATTACACATTGAAATCTATTTATATTTAGGTTGTTGTCTTACGATTCTAAACTAAGCTTACATAGCTTTGCATTGCTGCTGGCAATGTCAACTATATTAACTTCCGATATGAAACTCCAACACAGTCGCATATACATATATCTCAGTCAAAGAATATTCAGAACCCCTTCAGATACGGTCATTATTCATTACAACTACGTAATTTTACTCCTGTATAATAAATAATATTAAGTAGGTATAAATTTTTGTTTTCACATAAATAAGTTGACCTTTTTTAACATAAGTTGATATATGTGTGTCCGGAGTCAGGCGAAGTGACTACGACGCAGTTTTTAACTTTTTTCGTCTCTTTGTTCAATATGTAACCTAATTTATTATACCTGCAGTACTCGTGCAAAATAAACAACTTTGTATTTATATTTTTTTTGTATAATTCACAAATACTCTCGCCTCACCAAATATAAATGAAAATAATACCACTGAAACCGTGCGTCACCAAATTTAATTTCGTCTAAACATTTTCACTTAGGGTACTATCACTTAGTCACAATGCCATTGTTTCGCACACGCTCTTAATTATGTGTAGTTTGGATCCCTGCGTCATACAAACAAAGGAGATAGTCGATTTCGCCAAGTTTAACATCTAAATTGAACCCAGTCTCTTCATTCCAAGCATATCTTACTTTATAATAAAATCAGTCCGGCCTTCTAAACACAAGAATATGTCCAAGGCGAAACAAATGTGGCATTGATTTCATTCACCTTAAAACTCTGCTATTTATAAAAATAGTGTCAATATTTATATATATAATTACTGTCTTCTATGCAGTACCAATAAATAGCTGAAGATAATCGGCAGCCTTCATTTACTAATCACCCAATTAAAAAATATTTCCTGGCTCGGACATGTCGAGACTGTAGGTATACGTCCACGTAATAGCCAAGCCTCTTCGTTGATATCATATTGTGCCAAGTCTTCTAGAGCGTTATCCTTAACCTTACATCGCTCTTCTCCCTTCTCGCTCTTGCTACTGCATTGTATAGGAGCCTTTATGTATGGATATAGTAATCGTGAAACCGTTATTTTATGTTCTTTAAAACAAAAAATGCTGGTGTTTGCATGGCTGTAACTCAAAACGGACAGACTTTTGGGGAAAGTTCCAATAGTATATTTTGATGTACTATTGTATGCCAATTCGAAAATGTGCTGCTCATTTTTATTGGACTGTAGACCAGGATGCCCGTTCTCCTTTCATAGTTTGCTTTGAAGAAAGTGTTCAATACTTAATTGCTGGCATTTTGTGTTTATTTCCTTATGCGTTTACGTTTACATACGGTTATTCTGCGGGTCTGACAAGGGCTGGTTTAACGCGTTAATTCTACTATACTACGTCTAATTTGTCGGGGCGCGGAGGGCGAAGGTCTGCCTGCGACATTGGAGATTGCGGGTTCGAAAGCCGCTCAGCAGATATTTGTTCCGGATTAAAGTCATTTATAACGGGATATTTACCATGATTAGAGTTTTGAGTTTTGGTAAATATCCCGTTATAAATGACTTTAGTGTTAATAACCATGATAGTTTTAAAAGTTTTATTTGTTCCGGATGTTCTGTTCGTTTTCTATGTAAAATAAATAATATATATCTATGTAATATATTGTATTATGTGTAACAGTCGTCGTAGAACTCTATAATTCTATAATCTCTATAATTCCTTCACAATGTTTAGCTTGGGGCTAGATGATGGTGTGTGGATTGTCCAGCATTATTTATTTATATATTAATTTACTATCTTTCGCGTGAAACCTTCTACGTAAAATTAGTCAGCATAATAATTCATCTTTCAACATGTTGGTAGAGTTAGGCATCAAACCTCATACATTCCTTCGCATGGGTTAAAACACAAAGAATTATATTATACGGTCAGTTGATAGGAAGTTTTCCGAATACCTAGTAACATCTTGTCAATCAATTTCCAAGAATTTCCATCACCGTTTATCTTGTCTTTGTTTTCCATTTGTCTCCTTAAGGTTTCCATGCATTGAGTTGATTGATCAGTATCAAGCTGCGTATAAGCTGACTCATTTTGTATATTACCATAATGCCTGATTAGTGTTGCAACGCCTTATGTGGAGTGAGAAATTCTAGTCAGGTCTTAAGGATAGTAGGTATACATTGCTAATTGCAGTCTATGCATGTGATCGGCATAGTCAGTTTACGTAAATAAAATAAAATAGGAGTGGAGGATTAATCAGGGTGTCTTAGTCGCCTTAGCCAACAAAACCTTACTTTGCTACTAAATGATCCCATTGATTGAACCCCCATTACTTCCGTGATACACGGCCACATCGTCACCATCATGTGTGATTGAGGTCAACCGAAGATAAAAAAAGAATGTTAAATAAAAGAAAAATTAATTAAAAAAATAGTAAGCGTCGTCGCAAGTCCCTACCACCTGGCAACAAACATCACGGCACACAAGAGAAATAAAACGCCTACTTATTATCCGAAACATTTGTGTGGGAAGGTCACGAAGTTTGGAGCCTTTCGTCAAATTACGTGGTAGGATTAATTTGTGGCCTTTGCAGCATAGGGCACTCTATCATTTTCTCTAACGCAGGTTTTCAACAAAAGGTTGAAGTTACAGATTTGTATAAAGCTGAATTTAATTAATTAAATAAATAAATAGTGCTGGATGTTTCACACAGCATTATCTAGCCCCAAGCTAAGCAGAGTTTGTGTTATGGGTACTAGATATCTGATATACTTAAACGAATAGAGATAGATATTTTTATTATACCTCTACATAGAATACGACCAGAACGCCCTCAATAAATATTTGCAGATCTTAAACATTTGTTCCGGAGCGGTATTCGAACCCGCAACCTTCTGCATCGCAGGCGGACGTTCGCCCACCGCGGCACAGCGGTCGGTAATTAAATTTTTATAGAATTTTAAAACCTTAGGTATATAATAATTTATCCAGTTTACCCAAACAAACGAGCTTTTCCTTGAGCTTCTTAGTGTTTCGCGATCGTTTTCGGAACCCTTATGGGTTCGCTTTTCAATCTTGAATATCTTAGCAAACACTGCAGCTATTAAGTGAAATTTGAAATAATAACACATTTCGCCTGTAAAAATTTAGAGAAAGAAATCTATATAAATGAAAACTGAAGATTTTCACTACAAATTTTGAAGTAAAGAAGAGTGGCGCAGGACCGATGCAAGTGGTACTAACTAAGGGAGCTTATGCCCAGCTGTGGTTGATAAAAGTACCTTCTACTTATAATAAATAGAAAAGATGGCGATCACGAACAAACAGAGCACCTTAACCACATTTATTATTACCGCTATACATTGCCCCCCAAAACACTATCTTTAGTTTCAATACCTACATGAACAAATACACGAGCAGCTCTTTAATTCGTGCCAGTTATCAATTTATGATGATGTTCAGAACGATCAAATTATAGCAACGCATGGTCCCACGATCTCTACCTTAACTAGAGGTATATGATCGATCAAAGTACATGAGTTTTTGATGAACGTAGGTGTGAGAATTTGTTCTACCATTATTGTTCTAAATTTCGAAGTTTAAAAGTCGTTATTGATCAAAACGTTTGCTCAATGTAGTGAATAAATATTTGTGTACAAAGAATAAAATATAAATCATAAGATATAGGTATATAACCAACAGGTAATGAGTAACTTTTATAGTGGATTTGTCGCAGTCCCAACTATAGCTATAAATTAACTTATTTAATTGCTTTATTCCACACATTTAATAATAGCATAGAAAAGGTGGGCATAATGCCGATAGCATTATCTACCTGCCAACCACACAATTTATAACCATAAACAAAAAGGCGTGCTATAAATAAGCTAGAGAAGTAGAATAAGTCTAATTACAAATAAAATAATAGCAACATAATAATAAACTTATAACGATTCTACAATAGTTTTATGAATGTATATAATAATTTTTATACGTACTATTCAGCAGCTTCCTTCACCAAACCGCTCCAAGCGTGGTGTTTATGCCAAAACCCCCCTTCTTTGGGACGTGGATCACTGGTTATATGAGTAGGTATATAATCATTGGCGATATTATATTATGGAAAATTTTTGTAACCAATTTAAATCAAAATATTTACCGTCAAATTACTAATAAAGATGATATCTTATCCAATTTTACAGCTGACAACTTTGTAAACAATAAAGGACTCTTTCTTTCAAAGTTGAATACTAAGTTAATATCAGTTAATGTTCATAATAAAACATGATGATAATAAGACATGAAACTACTAATTATCTCGTGTCGAGGCAATCAAGTATCTATGTAGGTAGGTACCTAACGTTATAGTCATCTAAGACCTAAAACAATTACGTCACTACAATAGGATTCCATGCGAAAAAATACAACATCAAGCGCTTCACGTAAAATTGGTCACGCGATTCCATGGCAGTTTATCTATTTCTCATTGTTTAATAATGTTCTCCTGAGCTATAAAAGGTCTCCTGATTTTCTGGCACCTGTGATTACTATGTGTGAATATCAATCAATGACATTTTAAAAATATACGAAAGAAGTATCTGATTACTAGTACTTTGATTCATACATTTTAATAAACATATTCAATTCATTTATTGCAAGAAATATGGTCATAATACAAGGTCACATCAGAATAGGTAGTGTCACATACTTCACCAAAACACATTGGCATGCAAACAATTTCTAAAACTAGGTATAAAGCTACAAAGTAATTTTAAAATTATTTAAATTAATAAGTTATATAATAAATTATAAACATGTCAATAATGTGCTATTTATTTTTCAAATTGAGGTCCATGAGTTCTCGGTTCATACGTATTATTTCATCATTTCATTCTAAGACTCGAGTTAAACCAATTCAGCAATTCATCGATTTAATGTTTAGAACACAGATCTCTTCAGTGTCCACTCAATCGCGAAATAGGTTTGCTATTGTTGACTCTTCTGTTCATGGATTTTGATGAGTTCATTCCAATCTCATTTATTCTCAGTTATTTTCATCTCAGTTATTTTGCAAAGTAATTAAAGACAATTTATAGCATTGTCATTGTTTATTTAAATTACACATTGAAATCGATTTATATTTAGGTTGTTGTCTTACGATTCTAAACTAAGCTTACATAGCTTTGCATTGCTGCTGGCAATGTCAACTATATTAACTTTCGATATAAAACTACAACACAGTCGCATATGCATATGTCTCAGTCAAAGAATATTCAGAACCCCTTCAGATACGGTCATTATTCATTACAACTACGTAATTTTTACTCCTGTATAATAAATAATATTAAGTCGGTATAAATTTTTGTTTTCACATAAATAAGTTGACCTTTTTTAACATAAGTTGATATATGTGTGTCCGGAGTCAGGCGAAGTGACTACGACGCAGTTTTTAACTTTTTTCGTCTCTTTGTTCAATATGTAACCTAATTTATTATACCTGCAGTACTCGTGCAAAATAAACAACTTTGTATTTATATATTTTTTGTATCATCATTATCCTATAATAGTCCAATGCTGGACCTCTAGGCCTCCCCTAATTTGTATAGTTCATAAATACTCTCGCCTCACCAAATATAAATGAATATAAATCCCAGCGTAACCTTGCGTCACCAAATTTAATTTCGTCTAAACATTTTCACTTAGGGTACTATCACTTAGTCACAATGCCATTGTTTCGCACACGCTCTTAATTATGTGTAGTTTGGATCCCTGCGTCATACAAACAAAGGAGATATTTGATTTCGCCAAGTTTAACATCTAAACTGAACCCAGTCTCTTCATTCCAAGCATATCTTACTTTATAATAAAATCAGTCCGGCTTTCTAAACACAAGAATATGTCCAAGGCGAAACAAATGTGGCATTGATTTCATTCACCTTAAAACTCTGCTATTTATAAAAATAGTGTCAATATTTATAATGACTGTCATCTATGCAGTACCAATAAATAGCTGAAGATAATCGGCCAGCCTTCATTTAGTAATCACCCAATTAAGTTCAAGCTCCCAGCATTGTTTATTTTAATATTTTCTTTGTTATTGACCGTAACCGTTATTGGAATACCATTAGACCTTATAAGTGTAAATGAATGCTAAGTGTTAGGGTAATTTTCTGAAAGGCCTTGCTTTTGAGACGTTGATTGATGTATTGTTTATGTCTAAAGCTCTGGTTTAAATCTTGTTTGATGTGGTTTACTTAGCTTTCTGATGTGTTCTTAAGAAATATCAAAATTATTTCGGACAATCTGGTGTGTAGCCTTGCACTCTTTCTGTCAGCTTCAAAGCTTTCTTGGCCGAAGGCTTCCGTAATTTATGTGTATAAATTAGCCTTGAATAGGGTTACATACTGTCACCTTTATTCTTTTTAAACTTTCTGTTCTCCTTATTTTGTTGTTGATCTAGTAGACCAATCACATAATTTTGCTATAAACAATTACATGTTTACTTTATCTTCAGAGATACTAATAAAGCTCCATTGTCAAAGATTGCTTAAATTGCCATAAGTATTATGTTGGCCGACTGGAATTAAATCAAGTAAGTACTTCTGGGCTTTCGCAAGTTGATTGCAAAGTGCGCGGGCTCACGCTATGCGGGTATTTGCATACAATCGTACCCATTCAGATTGATTTGTCTGGTAACCCAATTCAATGCCTACTTCTCTTCGTGTTTCCTTAACTAGGTACTATTGAGATTAATTTGACTGTTGACTGGTAATTCAATAAAATACTTCTCTTCATGGTTTCCTCTCCGCCGTGGTGTGACGACTCACCTACAACAGAGATTCTGTTCGCGTGTTAAGCTGATACTTCTTTCTTGTAAGCAAATGGGCATTATAATATTATTTTTCAAGTATAGTTACTCTTTCATTTCTTATATACATTTCTCATTTAGGTTAGTACTTTAAGTTATCGGTGCACTCTTCTAACTGTTTTCTTTACGTTAATTTAATAGTTAAATAATTCATGAATTTACATATTAAGGTAATGCTATTGATAAAATGATTAGACGTTTAGTAATTGGTTGGTTATGATTTTACGATGGAAAGTATTATAATAAGGGCTTCTAACCTATTTAATGTATGATGCTGCGCAACAAAAAGAATGTTTCCCTTTTATTGGATTGATACTAATAAATAGGGTTATGTGCAAAAACAAGGCACGCTCAATTTAAAGACGAAAATTTTCTAATTAATCCTATTTTAATTTCTCATGCTTAATGCTAACTTGCTAACGTTATGACGTCCTTTCATGTATGTCAAACAATTCATAAAATTTACGAACATTTTGAACTTAAAGAGACAGTTTGAGGTGCGGTGGTGTGTAAAAATAACTAAGCATGGTGGCAAAACAGCGTTCCACATGTGTATTCGTTATTCTATTGGTTGTTTTAACATTTTGGCGTAGTTAATCTGAAATATAACAAGCTTATGGTTTTGCCATAATCACCTGACTTGGTAGGAGGATTTGCGATCGCAGTAGAGGTGTTAAAATACTGTTGAGGATGGTGCTGCCATTTCTTTTGTGAGTTTCTAAGGAAGCTCGTCCTAAATTGGGGTTATTCCCGCTCGTCCCCTCGCTTCGTCCCCTGAGGGGACGAACGGGAAGTAAACTTCCCGCTGGCCCCGATGGGGACGAACGGGAAGTATACTTCCCGTTGGTCCCCATCAAAATATTATGCAGATATTTTTGAATAAAATCAGATTATATTTAGTAATCAACTTGAAACATAAAACATAAATATTAATTACTAGGTATAATATTACATTAACTTTTAAAAGAATATCTTAAGGCATTTTAATTTGAAGTTTGAACAATTTAAATCAAGTTGTTATTGTTTTTATTTGACAATAATAGTATAAGACAATCAACATTATAAAAATACCGAAATTGTTAACACACTAGAAGTGACTATAAAACAAAAAGCTTTATATAATACGAGGTATTTCTATGTTTGTTTGTATGCTGTCTATGTTTGTGAACTTTCTTATCTATCTGATATACAACTGGTATCTCCTACGCCAAAACCAAAAACATGATTTAAAAATAATCTTAATTTACTGGGTACAATTTTTATATGATATAATTATGATGAATGATGATTAGAAATGCAAAATAAAAGTTGAACGTACGTATTACGTAAATTTTCTATGATGAAGTTAAAGATAAACGTGTAGGTACTTATTATAGTGTAAAGTTCAGTTATTATTTATTCCTAGCGGTCCGCTCCGGCTTCGCACGGGTATTTAACAAAATTTAATTTTTCATGCGGAACTCCGTAACTTTTTTGAATATCTATAGTTCATCACGGAAAATTTAGGATTCTAATAGTGAAATAATTATTCAAATCGGTTCAGTACTTTCGGAGCCTATTCAATTCAAACAAATAAATAATTAAATAATAATAATAATGCTGGACAATCCACACAGCATCATCTAGCCCCAAGCTAAGCAGAGCTTGTGTTATGGGTACTAGATGACTGATATACATAATACAATATTATTAAATAGATATATATTTTTTTATTATACATAGAAAACAACCAGAACCCCTGAACAAATATCTGCATATCGTACAAATATATGTCCCGAGGCGGGAATCGAACCCGCAACCTCCTGCGTCGCAGGCGGACCTTCGCCCACCGCGCCACAGTGGTCGTCAATCTTTCCTATGTCTAAAATTAGTATAGACTATAACAATAAACACAAAAAATCAATCAATTAATAACTCTTTCCATCCAAAGGTTACCTGGAAGAGATCGCTTCAAAACGATAAAGCCGCCCATTTTACTTGTTTTATGTTATGTCTTTTTATATTTTCTTTTGGTGTAAAATAGCATTGTGTAGGTACTGTATTTATTGTATTATTTTTTTAACAATTTCCAAGAAAAAGCCAACTATGATTTCTCCATTTCCCAATGCAGGTTGGCATTCCTGTATGAACTACTGTATTTATTGTATTATTTTTTTAACAATTTCCAAGAAAAAGCCAACTATGATTTCTCCATTTCCCAATGCAGGTTGGCATTCCTGTATTATTTAAAAAACTTTCTTTTCTTTGGGTTTATTTAATAAATTCAGTGTTTTCAACAGTAGCACTGCTACTGTTGGGTTTCATCTTAATGATAGTTTGTTTCAGTTTTTTTTTTGGGTGGACAATTCACACAACATTATCTAAGCAGATCTTGTGTGCTTAATAAAAATATACATAACAGTAAACGAGAACATAGATAGATTTTTATTATTATAAATAGAAGACAACCACAAGTCCCTCAACATATTATTTGCAAATAGTACAAATATTTGTCCCGAGGCGAGAATCTTCTGCATAATATACAAACAAACATAGAAAATAAACTTATACAATAAATAAAATACCTCGTATTATATAAGCTTTTTGTTTTTACTTAGTAATATTCACTTCTAGTGTGTAAACCATTTTGGTACCAATTCTAAAAGGGGGACGAACGGGAAGTTTACTTCCCACTCGTCCCCACGTATATGAATGTGGGGACGAGTGGGAAGTAAACTTCCCGTTGGTCCCCTCAGGGGACGAAGCGAGGGGACGAGCGGGAATAACCCCTAAATTGGGGTAGTATCGCCCCTAAAACATGTACTTTGTAGCCAGGGCTGTTAATATTGTTTAGATAGTTTGTTATGACGTAATGTGATGCATATTTTTCAGTATTTTTTTGTTTTTCTCTTAGCTGTATTGTAACCGGGCAAAAAAATACTGTACGAGAAGTTTTTAACTTATTGTGTCACTGAGCTGGCAAACGTGGCTGCGTCTCGTCTAATTGAAAGCCCTTTAAGTAGACTGAAAGCAGCCGCATAGATAACCATTTGAAGACATCATCACCAGCTTATAATAGTCCACTGCTGGACATAGGCCTCCCCTAATGAGCGCCATAGATGGCGTTACCATAAGAAGACATAGTCTAACTCAAAATGTATTTGAACTGAAATATTTTTTTTCTGTAGAGAAATTAAGGTGCTTTCGGCATAATCGATTGGTTCCTTTATTCGTAAAATGATCACCTGCCTAATGTTTTCTCCGTTAGGTTTTGGGTATTTGTCATTATAAGATCAGTCGGTAGATTGTTTATATTCAGGACAATTATAATACTTTTATAATAAATACTCAAAAATTAGTCCATTTGTAAACAGTTCAATTGAAATTCTTATCTCAAATTTAAACATGGATTTGTCGGAACAAAAGGAATCTCGCAAACATTTAGTACTCTAACGTCCTTGCTTCGATTACAAACAATTAATTAGACATTTCGCGTGTAGCTGAAATGTAATTCTACTAACACTTATATTTTCGTGATTCAATCTATCTGTAATCTATTCAGTTCTTTGTTTTTTTTATGACCCTGTAAAATATAATAATTATAGGCATAAAATAAAACAAATCGTAAAATCTGGGTGAACCAATTAAAGTTATGCGTGTTTCATAATTGGCAATTAGTTTTTTTAGAAATTAATAATTTCAATATTCTAGATCTGGAAAAATAATAACTGGAAATAATATTATTGGTCGTCATTACAAAATTTTACAAAGCTAAGATTTTACAAATTTCCATCAAGCATGTAAACCAACATTTTAAAGCAACAAACAAAACATTAAAACAAGCAAACACAAAGAGATGCGCAAGCGCCGCGTTGGGTGCTATTTTCGCGCACTTTACCGCACATGACGCTCAGTATTGGCTATTTCCGTCCCCCCTCCACACGTACAAACAAACATCCAGTCTGATGATCTCTGAGGAGGTTGCTTCATGTTCTGTTTATTGTTACAGGTAAGATTAACATTGCACGATCTTCATAAATCCTTTAAAGTGACTGGAGTATCTACATTGGGTAAGTAATCAACATTGAGCCCACGCAAGTCAGCTTTTTAGCAGGGGACGACTCTGTTTAGGCTTCCTCAAACAACTTCACAAATAGGAATCTTGAGCCACCTCCATCGGGTTCCATCGGGAAGTGTTCCGAAGTATCTATATGGAATACGTTTGAGAAAATTATCAAGTCAAATTGACTTCGATCTTTATCAATGACTTGTGACTTTATGCTTTTAGAAAGGTGAGGTTTAAGGGTCAGGAAAATTTAAAACAGGAGCTATTGAAATTTATTGTACGGAACACAAAAGCATCGATGATTTATTTATGGAACTTGCAAGAATTTGTTACTTTGTAACTTAAATATTTAATTTAAGGCCGAAGTCACAGTAAAATGTCGTGATGCATACGTTCAAACCTCTGTGGCGCGGTGCGCGAAGGTCCCCCTGGGACGTAGGAGCTTGCGGGTTCGATTCCCGCCTCGGGGCAAATGTTTGTACGATCTGCGAATATTGGGTATTCTCATCGTTTTCTAAATATCTATTGAAAATATAAATCTATGTAATATACATATTGTATCAATTAAATCAGTCATTTAGTACTCGTATCAAGCTGTGCTTAGCTTGAGGCTAGCTTGATAATGCTGTGTGGAGTGTCCAGCATTATTTATTTATTCTACAATTGTAAACTAACACATCGTCTATACATGTATAATGTATATAATGTCTGTACATGTATAATTCAACTCAGCTTGAATCTCCAAATGCTCCATTTAGCAATATCAAATCAAATATCCCCGTTTCCACGTCACATTCCATCAAATACGTCGAATCGGTATTCAATAATGTTTCCGTCGTCGCGGGGGTGGAATTCAAATGGATGACCTTTCCAACTTGGAAGCCTACATTCGACAAAGGTTTATATACTTCAAGCGACATTTCGCAAATGTCAGAGGTGCCGCGTTAAGTTAATTTCAGCATTTACAGCATCCTCGGAATTCTCATAATAGTGCTTGTAGGGGTCTTATTGAAGAGGTCTGACTGAATTATATTCAGACTACGTTATCTTATTGATGGACAAGGGTAGACGACGGTTGATTTAGGTCTTCTCGACATTATAAGTAAATAAATAAAATTTCATACTATCCAGTATATCCTACTGAATCACGCTCTATACTGTATTTTTTTAATATAAATTATCATCATCAGCCCATATTAGTCTATTGCTGGACATAGCCCTTCCCTAATGAATATGAAAATCTACTGAGATATAGTATGAAAATATTTACCATCAAGATATTTAACAAATTTTACAAGTCTCAAACTATAGAAATTGAAATCGTAAATATAGATGGCATATATAGAGGCTTTGTGTCGCCTCTGATATTTAATGAACATTACGGCTATGTTATGACTAAAGTCATTTATAACGGGATATTTACCATGATTAGAGTTTTGAGTTTTCCAATATTCCGTGATCATGGCGCATGAAACTGTGCCGAAATAATGGAAAACTCAAAACTCTTATCATGGTAAATATCCCGTTATAAATGACTTTAGTGTTAATAACCATGATAGTTCCAAAACTATTACGGTTATGAACTATTTTGTGTAACATTTCCGGGAATACGGTTGATATTCTGGTTTTCGTTATTGGCACTTCGATTCCGATATTTTGTTTACTGAAGTCGAGATCAATCGCCCCGTAGAGGTGTTACTCATGCCATAATCTCTACAGACAGACACTTTGCCAATAATCTATTATCCCAGCATCCTGTTTATAACGATGCAGGATTTTTTCGAAACTAACTACTGTC
This sequence comes from Eupithecia pulchellata, assembly GCA_963931895.1. NCBI lineage: Eukaryota > Metazoa > Arthropoda > Insecta > Lepidoptera > Geometridae > Eupithecia > Eupithecia pulchellata. Next base: position 2,010,033 of record OZ007527.1, on the reverse strand, counting down.
CTCGAATTCACATGCACTATTCGCTCATTTCCAGCGTTTACATTCAACATTACATACAACATTATGCTGAGGCAAGACTTTTTCAGTTCAGCTAGCTTATTATATGCTCTATATTTTTTTTAATCGATGTGGGCCAAATAAACGTATTTCATTCTATATAAAGAGCCTATATACGTCCCCGGTATATACCTTGGGGAGGCCTAGAGGTCCAGCAGTGGACTATTATAGGCTGATGATGATGATGATGATGAATAGCATCTATATCCCTTAATTTCATTAAGATCCGATCAGCCGTTTAGGCGTGAAAAGCTAACATAGAATTACTTTTTCTTTTATTATATTAGCTATAAATAGCCTCGTAATGGGAGCTACTTGATATGTTTTCCCATTACTCACGAACCGAGGCACTCCGCACGTCTCGAACCTACTAGCTCGTAGCTAGTTTCGTATCTGTGCACGCTAAACAAAAGACCACATAATAGGGCAGGCCTTGGCCTAGATTTACGCTGCGGGGTATTTTAATCTCGCCATCCAGCCCTTTGCAAACTTCTCTATCAACTTTTAAACTTGATTGTGGAAAACACTCATAAAACTTGTGTACACTTCATTTCCTTTAAGCGGTATTGAAACGTTTTACGTTTTCTTCGGCTGTTCTCGTGCTGTCATTATATTTGAGGTTCTTTATATGTTGAATGAATTTTATTTTTACTTTTTATGTATTATCGTCGAACGTCGACGTCGGTGATTCCATCTGTTAAAAAACAGTCTGAATATTAAAGAACTTTGTGTGGGTTTTTACTCTTTGTAAAACTAACATATTATATTATTACTAAACCCCATCCTAAACTCTTATAAAGTTATAAGGTTCTGAAAATAGAACTTTTGTTCCGGCCATATACTACACAATATTCCGTTGTTTCAAAGGAAACTCATCATCGTTAATTTAAGGTCTCCAATTTTTGACCCTGACAGACTTCAAAGTTCCAGTTTAATTACTATCATCGAGACAAACAATGGGCGTGATAACATCGAGTGACGACTAGGTTAATGATTGCTCATTATCAAGATAAGGTGCTGTCCTTTTTGTGTTGTAACTTGTAACATGAGTGGCCGGGACGCTCAATGGTTTACCGTTATGCTTCAGCTATAATTATCTGAGAGACTGTTGTAACTTACATGCTTTTCATGACACTGTATCATAATATCTCAATAGCCCTTGTAGGTAGCATTTTGTAGCATGCTATATCAATGATTTAGATTGTAAAGATTGTCTTTTTACTTGCGGGGCTAGTGCAGTCACCGTAAACAAAGATTTTGTCGCGAAATAATAGAAAATAATGCCATGAATCACGGATAATATACTGGAAATTTATTCCTGCAACTTATCATTAAGTATTTATTTTTATTTTCATGGCGGAACACCCTTCGACCCGATCCGCCGATGTTTAGTGACGTCTCTTGAATTCTCGTGAAGTCTCGGGCGCTTGTTCTTTATAGAAGAGACGTTTTTAGTTCTCGGCCGAGACTCTCCAAGACAGGCATATCTCGGGGTGTCACGGCAAGTTTGTACCTCTGCCGCCTTGATCCTTATGTAATGGTGCCGACGGATCGACTCTCTACGTTTATGGACAGCGGGTTTTGGCCGAAAGGTGTCATCTTCAGGAAGTTCATTGGACGCCTGTCAAATAACACCGCGCATGCGTCATCGGAACGTCGCTGAATAGTTTTAATAATAAATATTTTTTATCTATGTTAGTCTCTAAGGTATTTATTATATGGGCCCTAATTAAGTTACTTTTTGTAAACTTTCTTTGTTGCCTGAAATAAAAGTATTATTATAATGCAATGCAACCCGTTGACAAAAACGTCTTTTCTGGAACTTCTCACGGTTGCCGAAATTCCTTCTAACTGTTATAATGTCCATGCAGGTGCGTTATCAACAATACGCGTAGATCAATTGTCAGGATCCGAATGTACTCCACATGCCATAATTGTACAGCATCCTTGCATTGTTGGATAACGGAATGTTGTTCTGTAAACTGACACGATTTTGGGACGGTTTTTCTGACGGTCTTGTGTGACAATAATATTTTTTGCAAAATAAAATATTATTCTATTCAACGGTATTATAGTACGATTCAGTATTGAGTTAGATTTTTTACAACCGACGAAAAACAAAGTAGGTTCTCCTCTTCATTTTGTTACTCGATATATTCGGCAATTGTTGTTTATTGATTTAAGAATAAGAATTAAAAAATTATTTGCACTAACAGGCTTACAGTGGTCAAAGATGAATTATTAAAAAAAATAAGATTTTTTAATAATTTTTTTTAATAAATTAATGGACGAGAAGCCTGTGGCTTTTGAGTAAGCCATAAGTCGTATGGTCGTCGGATTTCAGTGCTACATCTAGTAAGGTTAGGATCTGTCTCACCTAATATGCCTGCCAACTGCCAGCAATCGATCCAACGAAATAGTGCAATCAGCGAAATGCTGGCCAACGGTGTTCAAAACTACATAAATTCCAACTGCGGAGCCGTGCCTTGAGCTACCTGTGCCTGGCGCGGTTCCAACTTTTGTTTAGATTTCCTGTGTGCACAGACGTGTTTTGCGTGCACACTATATCATCAGCTTATCTTGTAAGTCCCTGCGGATGGATTTGTAAGGTTTTTTATCGGGATTTCTTTCTTCAACAAATTGCTTCTTTCTTCGTATCAAATGCATCGGAAATATAAATTTAAACGTCTCTTCCACGCATACTTGGCTCATATCAGGCGCCGAACCGTCGAATAGGTCTTTTATGTTGAAGAACTCACATCCTCTAATTATCTGTGCTTTCTTATATTTAAGACCCGCTTGTCACGCACATGGCCAACTGTTGTAATTTCAAGCATTTCTATCATAGGTCATCGCTGCACCCTTTGCGTGGCAACAGTTGTTTTTTCCCCCGACTAACGGTAGTGCGGTCGGCCTCTCAGGTAGAAAGATGCACCCGCCCGTTCCGGGATCTTCTTTGATTCGCCTTTCTTTGAACTTTCTCGCTGCGATTGTGTTTATTCCTGCACTTTTATCTTAATTGGAATTGAGTTACCCTGTACCTGCGTAGTTTAACTTGCGTGGGTGCGATGTACTGGAATAACGTGCAGCATTCTTATGAGATCACATCATTTTGGAAAGGTTGCCATTTGAGTACGTCTGTTGGGTCCGTAGGCGTATTACCAATTTCATTGGAAGGGCGCGTGGTAACAAAGACTTGTCCACGGCCATCTTCCGTGACTAAGAGTCCTTTGACTAATTGCAGTGCAATTATTAGATAACAACAGAGTAACGTTATATTGAGATAAATAGCCCGTCCACCTTTTGTACAGTGAAAGTAAAAGTCTCCAGCGGCGCCCGTTTATGGCTGAATACTGTTACGTTTATTGACCATAGTTAGAACAATGCCTTGTCCCTAATTGTGAGATCTGTTTACGGAACCCGTGACTTTATGGTCTGCTACAAATAATATCACGGAACTATAGATGGCATGTGATAGCCGAAGTTGCAGCTGCATTACTTCACCCAGCCTTGAAAATTTTATTTATAAAACACTGAGTCGATCAGAACCACTATTGCTTTTTGGTAATCTTTGCAATAGACAATTACTGGTAAAGGGCCTTAACCATATAAAGATATAACTACTCTTCATCTTTATCTCTTGCAAACACCCCATTACACACTGCATAGCTAATTAGATGCGATTTACCCGACGTAGAACAACATGGTTTTATTACGAACGAGAACATAGCGCACGCGCACAGAAGCGTTCCCGTTCCATTCCTGTCGCGCGACGACCCATTTATTATATCCGATGTGACAGACCTTTAGGGTCGTCACTGCAGTATAGAACAAAACCTTTTTACTGTCATTATGTTGGCGACGTCTTGATAAAAACTTAAAAACTATAGCGACTCAAAGATGAATTTAAAAATCACTGTGGTCAGTGTTTAGATTAAGCGTTAGGGAGGTTCGTGAGATAGATTACTTCGGGGGCCGGTGCCAACCCTGTTATGACATATGAGCTACCCGCGTGCAGGATGATGGAAATGGACTGAAGACGCTTGTGCGTTGATTCGATTTGACAACAAACGTTTGGGCGAAGATGGTTTTGTTTCTTTGATGTTGTCCATAGTTTATGTAGAAAATTTTATGTTTGTGTCTTCATGCATCAAGTCTTGGTATCAGACATTTTAAATTTCCTGAGTCGACGTTTTCGTTATGACAGCCTTTTAGATGGCCCACTGCTGGATATAAGACTTCTATAACCGTTGCCACATACCAGTCTGAGCTTTTTGCTTCCCATTGTTCCTAACAAGAGATACCTATCACACCATATTACACGAACTTTGATGCAGGAGTTCACTTATAATTTTGCACTTGCATTATGTGTCACAATCACTACTCACAATTACGAATTAGTATAGTTATTCTTTAAAGTAACACACCAGCTGTTTTTGGACCTGAAGATAAAACATACCTACCATACCTGGCATTTTGTGTTCATATCACACATGCGTAAATTATAAACCAAGTCATGACTCGCATGTGACTCAGATATATTTGAACTACCAAACTGTTACGGTAACATTCAAGGTGAACAGTGTTATTGTTGACCGTACGAGATGTATCTTTACCGTCTTCTATCTACGAATGGAACAAATGTGGCTATTTATGTTCGCCGATCATTTGTCTGGCTAATGTACCGGTTAAGAGGCATTTATGCCCAAATCTGACATGCATTGATAAATGAGTTTGGTTATTGGTTGTTATCCTTTAGAAAATAATTAGTTGGTTGGGACGTATGAATGAATGAATGAATACTTTATTGTAATTTTTCCTATAAATAAACAGTTACTTATTCTTATATCTAAATTATTTAAAAACGTACAATAGGCGGCCTTATTGCTCAAAGCAATTTCTTCCAGGCAACCTTATTAGTAGCTAGCGATATAAGAAAAAATAGAGTTGGTAGTACAACAGAAAAGAAATTAACTATATAAAAAACACAAAAAAAAAAAAAACTGCTATCAATATTAACTATAAACTTAATGTTTACAAAAACTAAACTAGAAATAAACCAGAGACAAACAAAAAATAAATTATAACAATAATAACAAAGCTAAAAATAATAATAATAACTAAGCTGCAATTACAACAAAGCTTACAGGATAAGACGAATATGAGAGAGTGGAAGTAAATGTTAGACAGCTGAAGAGAGAAAATGAGACTTGAGTTGAAATTTGAAAGTGTTGATGGAAGGAGCAAGTCTTATAGCGACAGGCAGTTTGTTCCAAAGGCGTACCGCCTTTACACTGAAAGAATTGCCATAAAAGGATTGGGAATGAGAGGGAAACTTGAGTAGTAAGTTATCTGATGACCTAAGATGGAGGGAGTTGGAAGAATGAAGGAACTCGAATCTATTTTTGAGGTACGCAGGAGACAACGGATTAAATAGAATGGAATAGAGAAGAGATAGCACATGCATATCCCGGCGAAGACGAATAGGGAGCCACTTGAGTATGGTGCGAAAAGGAGAGACATGGTCATATTTGCGTAAACCAAATATGAACCTTATGCAAAAATTTTGAAGACGCTCAAGTTTATCCAATTGCTCCTCAACGAGATCTAAATAGCAGGCATCAGCATAGTCAAGCACGGGAAGGAGAAGGGACTGGGCTAGAGCTATTTTAGTAGCGGTCGGTAAAAAATAACGCAACCTTCTCAGGGAACCTGCTGAAGCATAGAGCTTCTTACAGGTGACTTCTAGCTGAGGGCGCCATGAAAGCTTACGATCAAAAGTAACCCCTAAGTTCTTTACAGTGACGCTGTACGGAATAGGTATTCCATCAAAGATAACTTGGGGTACAGACTGCCAGTCTAATCTATCTATCAATCTCGAGCTCCCAATGATGATAGTCTGGGTTTTGACGGGGTTGATTTTTAGACCATGAGCTCGACTCCACTCAGCGATTCGACGTAAATCCGAGTTCGTTATGTCAACTGCGTCGCCAATACGGTCCGGCTGAGCTTGACAATAAATCTGCAGGTCATCGGCATAAAGGTGATAGGATGAGGTAAGGTTAAGAGAGATAGAGTTGATAAATATAGAAAAAAGAAGAGGAGAGAGGACTCCGCCCTGCGGAACACCGACAGAAATATCACACCATGACGAGACAGTCTCACCAAGGCGGACTCTCTGCCGGCGGCCGTGCAAGTAATTGAAGAACCATTCGGTTACTCCATGGGAGACGTTAAGAGAGCGAAGGAATGCGAGGAGAATATCAAAGTCAACTGTGTTGAAGGCATTGCTAAAATCTAGCAAGGTCAAAACCGTAAGTTGTCGATTATCCATGCCTAGACGTATGTCATCAGTAATTTTTACAAGTGCAGTCACCGTGCTGTGTCCTTTACGGAAACCGGACTGCAGAGGATTAAGTGCGTTGTGCATGGAGAGGAAAGAGTTAAGCTGATTGTGGACAAGCCGTTCTAAAACTTTGGACAGAAAAGGGAGGATAGAGATAGGGCGGTATTCAGAATAGGATTTCGGGTCGGATTTCTTGGGTAAGGGAATCAACTGAGCTTCTTTCCAACAGGAAGGAAATACCCCATGCTCCAATGAATAATTGAAGATGTGACATAGAGGCGAGAGGATAATGTCAAGTATGGGCATAAGCATGTTCAGACTGATACCATCCGTTCCAACAGCTTTGGAGGAGATGGATAGGATACTTTTTTTAGTATCATCCGGGGTGACAGGGTCGAAACAAAACTGAGGCTGGTTAGGAGTTGAACGGGAGGAAAGGTTACTGAGAGTATTCGATTTGATAGCGTCATTAATGGAAGGAGCAGGTGAAAAATGAAGGTTGAGGGAGTTAATATCTAAATTATCAGGAATTGAGTTTGGTTTTGACTTTCCTACCCCCAAGGTTCTGAGAAAGCTCCAGACTTTGGCAGGATCATCCTGTGAAACAGAATCATGTATGTAACGTCGCTGAGCATCCCTACAATTTCTGTTACTACGATTACGAAGTTGTAAATAGGAGGTTTTGTTTCTATCGCTTGGGTTGATTTTATATCTAGTTTTTGCGCAAGATTTTTGATGCATCAGTCGTTTAATATCATCTGTTAACCATGGTGCAGGGAGATGTTTTAATTTGATTGGACGAAAAGGAGCATGCTTGTCAAAAAGATGAGTTATAAGAGCATTAAAGGTTGCTACCTTATCATCCAAAGAATCAGCTTGGAAAACAGACAGCCAGTTCAAATCTTGTGCATCAGCGCGGAGTTTATCTTGGTCAATGCTCCCAAAATTACGTTGTAAAATTACTTTAGGTTTAAATTTAGGAGGTCGTATTTTATAGGATAGAAAAATTAAGTCATGGTAAGAAAAATTATCAGCGGGAAATTGACCATGTTTGACAGCAAAAAACGGAGATGAAACTATAATTAAATCTAAAAGAGACGGGACACAGTTCGGAAAATGATGGGTTGCACCAAGAGGGAGGATATGCAAATTGCAAGACCTAACAATGCTCTCAATTGCTGCCGTGCGATGATCCCTTTTAAGAAGACAGGTGTTGAAGTCACCCATGATTATAGTTTGACTATAAATAGGAACCAAATCCTCCAAAAGTTTTTCAAAAGAAGAAAAATAATTGATCCGTAGGGAAGGGCAGTAGAAAACTCCAAGCAATATTTTGGTGTGTGAGAGAGTTACCTCAACAAAGAGATGTTCACCGGCATTAGGCGGCGGAGGCTGGGCCGACACGCTTAAGATAGAAAAGGGAAGGTGTGACCGTAAATAAATGGCAACCCCACCACAACGCGCGCCTACACGGTCATTACGAATCAGACGAAAACCTGGAAGAGAGAAAGAAGAAGAAGGTAAACAAGGCTTGAGAAACGATTCAGAAATAAGTATAGCATGAATGGATCTGTGATCGAAGGATGCCATCATATCCGGAAAATGGTCCGGGACACTCTGTGCGTTGATATGTACAACATTGAAGTTTTTAGGTACATCAGAAAACTGAGTCGCAAGATTTTCCGACAGTGAAGGTATACTAATAAAGCTATCATCACTACTGTTAGAAGACGAAGAGAAAGATTCATATTCATCCTCACCATCACTAACGTCACTAAAGATGTTACGCAGCATAAATTATGAGCTAGCTATACAATAAAATACGTAATATACTAGACAAAATACACTTACTTGTTGATTTAGCTTCAAACTACTTAATTTACTCTACCTGCTGGTTGTGCATCGATAAGAGAAAATAAATAAGCAATCACCAACAAATATTTAGAAACTACAATCCATAACACCATAGAACCGATAATCCTCCTTTTGCAGTCGGGTAATAATAGGTTTATACATATCAATACCATGCTTAAATAAACCGATCTACAAATAGAAGTATCAAAAGAGAAAAAAAAATATAAAAAATTTAGACGAACAAAATTATCTATGACGTAAGACTATGACAGCTTTGGGTTGAAAATTAGAGACAGATGGGTAACTGTCAGTGTCATTGTCACTTCATATCAAAACAATTCTATTCGAGCTATTTATGTGGGTGGTACGGTATTTAGTTTTAGTTTCCAACAAAACAATGATTTACGTCGAAAGATGAAATGTGATGATTACGTAAATAACATCTAACGATAAAGAGTGGGAGACATTTACTTTCTGGCTGCGGCACGGCGATTCTTCGGCGCCCCTGACGTAGTCGCCGCCGCGGTTTCCTTGAGGGCTACCGAAGCCGACTTGGGCTCTTCCAGCAGACTAACAATCCGCTCTAGTTCCTGTTGATGGCTTATGCGGTGACGGACACCGTCGGGGCCGAGAATGACAATATTTCCTTCCTGTGTCCAACATTTTGCCACACCGAATCGTTGTCTTGCGGCCATAAAAGTTTCGTGCCGTGGCTTGGTTAGGAATTCGGACAAAGTGATGCCGGTGCCTTTTAGCTCGGTTTTAGCGAACCATACCTCATTCTTGATGTCAGACTCACGCAGCTTGAGTAAAATAGGTCTAGGACGATTCGCAGAGTTAGGGCGGCCCATCCTATGACACCGACTGATGGCAGTGTTAGTGAAACCTTTGACCTTTAGCTTTTGGGCCACGGTCTGCACAATCAGATCACAGGTTTTCTCACCCTTGGCCTCTGGAACACCGTGCAGCAATAATATCTTGCGCCTACTCCTCATTTCAAGGCTGTCAACATCACGGCTCAGTGCCTGAAACTGGTCCTGTAAAATCTTCAACGCTCCCATGATAAATGTCCTGAATGTAGCAAGCTCAGTAGCAAGGCTCGAAGTAGTGGCCTTGCTAGGTGTACTGCATTGCTCGATTCTGCTACTAAAATCTTCCATTTGCTTCACAAACAAGGATTCCATTTGCCTCATTGAATTGGCCATAACCTCCAAAGATTTCTGTGACATTGTGTTGTGACAAAAATGGCTTTATAGATGTTTGATCTTGATGAAAACACTTCCACGCAGGTATTGTAAACTAAGCTTTAATTTAGTTCATGTAATATATGTAAATAACTGAATAATTTAAATAAAACAGAATAAAAAATAGAGAGTAAAATTTTCGAATGTTTATGTTGCAACTGTACTGACGTAGTTTACTTTTAAAGATGTTGAACGAATCAACATGATTAAATTCAAATATTTCAGAAATAGGATAATGAGACAATAAAGTTTGTCTGGGTTCTTTAGTGAAGGCTAGCATGAACCTCCGTGAAATACTACATATTTATTTTTATATCCATGGGAACCTAGCAGCTGAGGTATCCAGTAATAGCGTTGACGAAATTTGATTTACATTATGTGTTACATAATATCATAGTATCTACTCTAGTTTGTTTAAGCTGAGGTATGTTTGTGAAAACATGAAAATCATTAGCTTTTTAGATAATTAAATTAATTAAAGTAGTCAGCAGTAGGCAAGTTCTTATTCTCTTACTTAGGTACTATACTCAAGTTCCTGGTAATTTATAATTATATTATAAAGAGGAAATATTTAATTGTTTGTTTGGGTTGAATAGGCTCCGAAACTACTGGACCGATTTGAAAAATTATTTCATTAAGAATCCTTCAGTAACCCTAATTAACATAGGCTGGTATTTCCAAAAAAATATGTATAAGAGTCTGGGTAAAATTTATAATTTTTGAAGTTTTTGTTAATAATCGTGCGAAGCCGAGGCGGACTGGTAGTTAATAATTAAATAATGTAACTTACAGTTCAGATCAAATCCTTGGCACCTTGGAATGGAATATAGGCGCACGATACGGGTAAATAGGAAGATTTGAGATATAGGTCGCGATAGCAGCTCACACGTGCGCGATCTAAATAAAACTGCTTCGAAAACGTTACTTCATATAAAAGGGGTCGAAAAGTAGGACACAACTGCCTTATAACGAACTTTTTGTTCCTTGATAATCATCATTTGGGGGAATGTGTCTGGGTACTTAACATAATTAAACAGCAACTTTTGAATATATATTTATTGCATAAAACATGGTAAGTATATAAGGTTAAAACATAATTATGTGCTATTATTTCACTATTTGTTTTTCAGCAATAAGTAAATAATTATTTCTAAATCGATCATTTAGCAAAATAAGTTTCTAAAATTATTAAATCAAGCAACACTCATGTTTTAACCAACTGTAGCGCCCGCTGCGGTTGTTTATGCTTTAGATACAAAATATAATCAATCACAAGCTTTATCTACGCCACTTATTAGCGTTATTGTTCTGTTTCATGAAAGCTCTTACGAAACGTTGATTATAGGTCTAGTCTAGGCATTGCCTTATTCTATCACCCGGACGTAAAAACACTTAGCTTTATGCCTGGCGTTTTAATCAGAGCAAGGAAATCTGTTGCATAAACTAATTACTCTGCAACAGATCGCTGGGACTTGTAATAGACGAGTAGGTTCTGATTAAACCCATACTAGGATCTTTATTATTGCTATTAGCTGTGGCCTAGAGCTTGGCTATTAATTTGCTTTTCATTTTATAGACCTAATCTAGCTTATTATACGCTATAGTTACTTCTACATATTTTATTATTTCTCCACATTTTTGAGTTTGACTACATGCCCTTCAGTAGCTCAGTCCAGTGAATACAAAATATAATTTACTTTTCATTTCCACGTTCATAATTACTGGAAGAGTGCTTCAGAGAGTCCAAGAATAAGTTGAGAGTCCTTGGTCCCTATTCCATTTGTGTGCCTATGCCTACTCTGTGTAGCGTAGATGACGTCATACCGACTGACGTCATCGACGACGTCCCGTATTCCAATAGGTCAAGTAGTGAAAACAGGTCGTATTGGATAGAACAGCTTGTTACAAAGTTAATAAGGTTCTAGTCAATTGAAGGCTTAATGGGGTTTGTTGAGGCAGAATGGAAAATGATAAAACCGTGGTTGATTACTTAGTGACTCAATGTATTTACTAGTGAATGACTAGTGATGACCTAATAATATCTAGGTATCATTTAGTAGGTATACAAGTGCGTTCTGATATAGGTAGACATCTCAAACAATCAAACGAGGAAGCAAAAAATATAAATTAAAACAATGAGCAAATTATTTTAATTACGTGTTATTATATAAATACTAGTTGTAATTGTTTTATTCTCTTATTGTAATTTTTATTATTATAATTTTGTTATTGAATTAAATTTTTTTTTTTAATACCTACTTATGTTTTAGATCATACTTCTTCTAATTTCGGTATTCGGTTTAATTTTGTCTCGGTTTTGAACAATACGCATTTTCGTGTTTCTTTATGAATTGTTTATTTCATTGTGTTAAACCATCAGATGAATAAGCGCATCGAGACCTTGTCCAGGATATGTGAAAACACATATAAATGTATTTTTAATGAAACAATATGGGTTTAGTTTACATCAAGTTTACATTGAATATCGCCCCCACAATTTATGTTACCAAATGTCCATCTATACTAATATTATAAAGAGGAAAGATTTGATTGTTTGTTTGTTTGTATGTTTGTTTGAATTGAATAGGCTCCGAAACTACTGGACCGATTTGAAAAATTCTTTCACCATTAGAATCCTGAATTTTCCGTGATGAACATAGGCTATATAATATTTTCAAAAAAGTTAGGGATCCGCATGAAAAATTCAATAATTGAACCGTGCGCTGTATATTCAACCTCTTTTTCTATTATGGCGCGTCAGAATAGAAAAGGAGGTTGAATATATACGCACGGTGCTTGCTTTTTCTCTACGGCCAGTGTCAGTTATGGAGTGTCGAGTCAATGTCAAAAATCCCAATGCTGTTAAAAAAAGTAAGGGATCCGTATGAAAACTGTGAAACCCATCGTGTTAGTGTGTATAATTTCTGAAATTTTTGTTTAATACCCGTGCGAAGCCGGGGCGGACCGCTAGTTTTCTATATAAGGCTGATATTTTGCAATTTTATTGAATGCACATCCTCTGCACCGAGACACAAATAAATAAATAACATGAGTCAGTTCTGATCTCACTCTGACATCAACAATGAACAAAATAATTTTACTGGAATCCAGCTCTCTATATTCTGTACAAAATTAAATTACATGTGCAAGATAATCACCTCCTGACGAGTGTTCACGCAATGTTACCCTCCAGGGTACGCGTTACAAGGAGTATTTGTCTTGTAATTGTCGCGTGTAGAATGCCTGACACCTGCCGCGGGCGTCTTCCGTGATTGTGAAAAGAAAATGCACTCGAGCAAAATGTATCGCAGACTTGTAGGTATTGCAATTTGTGAATCACGCGAATCGCTGTACCGAACTATATATAGGTTATACTTCGTACAATTAAATCCCATGGTGATAAAGTTATATACGATATCCTAAAAGTCAACAACTCCTTATTTGCGGGATACAAGAAAAGCGCTTGGAAGCCTTCCTCCGGAATAGCACTCAAACTCAACTGCATAAAGCTCAATTCACATTAACAAGCGATCGCAAGTGACAAAGGCGAGCTTACGAAGTTCCGATATCATCCCCGTAGCGAGTCGTAGTCGTAGCGCTACGACAGTCTACCGCGAGCGTTGGAGAAGGCTGCACGCGTCTCTCGTCCGGAATATATGCACGCACCCTCTGCCATGTGAACTTTAACCACTATCAAATAAGACTAAATAATTATTTGTGATAATGATCGGGGGTTTAATGCATGCGAAAGAGTATGGAGTTTGTTAGACGCGACAGCCAGCCTTACCAGTGAAGTGACCAGTGATGGATGTTCAGTTGCAGCTGTGAAGGCTTCAAGATTAACTCTTACGTGGAGCTGCAGGAGCGAGCGGCGCCGCCCCGGGGTGTGCGCCGCCGCCAGTTCATCAGGGGTTGGAAGAAGACCATGGGGGTCATATCTAAGACATTCGGTGTCGTCTTCAGTCTGTAAGTCTACCGAAATATCTATCCCAAGAGATGACCCTTCCTAATGCCAATATTGAAAATTATTATTTTTAAATCATGATCAGACAAAACCACAAATACAATTTGACAATCGAAAAGTTATAGAGTTATGAACTTTATTTCTGTGTAACGCATCAACAGTCATAACATGAAATTAAACCCTTTATCAGAAAACATTAACAGTATCAAGTTTAACTAAACTTTCGTCTCTCGGTTACGGCGTTTCATCGCTTGCGCAAGCGCTCCTATTCGCACGCACCAGTACGCATCAAACACTTTTCTCTATAAAATATAATGAACTGTTGTACGTCGGATTTTTTACCTGAGTACTACGGAGATGCTTATCAGAACAGGTTAACTTTCTCAGTTACTTGAAATTCTATGTTCGCGGTAATAGATAGTTCGGCGCCGCCGGCTAAGGCTAGTCTATAGAAATATCTTGGTTCATTCATCTCTACGTTCGTTTCCGCGTCTCTCACGCACTCAATGATGCCTTATGCAAAAATTACAACACATGCTTCTGTCTTCGCATTTATTCTAACTTTGTCATTTTCTATCTCATTGTTACCATTTCTCACAATTTAAAAACTCATTTGTTTGACTTTCCCCCGTCCTAATTTAGTTGTAGGTAAGTAAGGCAAGGCACTTGTGATAAGCAGCACCGACGTCATTAGTTGACCGTAATAGGGTTTGGTTTTGATTGGAATTTCTATTTTTGATATTTTTCTGCTTTTTCCTTCCTCAACATTGGTGTTGACAGAATAAGCTAATATATAATCAATCACAGAAATAAATCTATAGTAACTTTTAACTTAACCTACCACTTCTTTCCTTTTCCCTTTAGTTATCAAACGATAATACCAGTGTAGCTGAGCAGGTATCTTAACTCTACCCAAATCTTACCTCTGACACATAACATAATTGTATGAAATTCTGTCCAGCTTAAGCCTCGTAGGTACTGTTCCACAATCTCCTTCATCGTAATAACTTGGTACTGTCGGTCCTACTCACGATTCCGATCAGACAGTCTCCTAGCATAACTATATACTACGAAAGAACAGCAGTTACTAGGATACTGCATTGGCAGGGTGCATTATTTTGACGTCAGGCATTGGCCAACGCCAAGCCAACGCCTATCGAGATCTCTCAAATTAATAGGGCACAGTTCCGTAAACATGAAATGCTCCATTTTATCTCCGAGAATCTCGGACCTTGGCACTTCTCGGCTAGGTATTTATTAATAAACCTTAAAAATAACACTGTTATAATTAACCCTATAGTGAAAAGCGAGATCGCTCTCTGACCTTTGAGCGAATGCTGCTCCAGATTGGACTCATCTCAAGCCCGTATCCCGTATCTGAACGTTTCATAACAAAAACATCCACTTTTAACTCAATGCATATTTACAAATCCAAAGCTTAGTATCTTGTGATAAATGTTGCCCTAGTTATTGCGATTGCTCGTAAGTCCGTCTGAATGTATGATTGCCATGTTTCATAACGTTACATAATCTTACATAGCTTTGTGGTACAAATGGAGAACATCATCAAAAACAATTTTTTTTTTTTTTTTTTTTTTTTTTTTTATTTTAGCATTTATAAATAATAAATAATGCTGGACAATCCACACAGCATCATCTAGCCCCAAGCTAAGCAGAGCTTGTGTTATGGGTACTAGATGACTGATATACATAATACAATATTATTAAATAGATAGATATTTTTTATTATACATATAAAATTATCCATATAGTTTAATCTTAGAAAGTAGGATGTAGTCGGCGGCCTTCAAAGGGTCCTTTATTATCAACATTTATAAAGCCGAGCTGTTTAGTCAAAAGATGAGATGTTTTTTGATCACCCTTCCGTGTTTTGATTTTTTGGACAGGTATAATGGCGGGGTTTGGTCCTCTTGGTTGGAAGCAACCTTTAAGAGGCTTTCTCTGAAAGTAACAAATAAAATAGGTTCGGATATTTTAACTTTAGACGTTCGAGACTTGTTGAAAGACAATTGTTAAACTTTAGCACTTCCAAAGTTTCTACCAAGGAGTATTCGTAAGTTCGAATACAGTTTGCGTCGGGGCACAAATTGTGGGCATCACCGAGAACAGTCGGCCTTCTTGTTATAAAATCGTAAAAACTAAGAGAATCGTAAAATCAATCAAACCCCTGAGATTACGATCAATATTCATTACATAGTTACCGACTCCGAAAACAAACTTCGTTAATGCGTGAGTTATCTACATCTATTGGTATTAAATTAACAATGACACGATTTAAAGTTTACGACTCTCGTAAATCTTGGATCTTTTACGCGTATCTTGGTTCTTTCGTACATAGTTCTATTCCGTGATCCTATATCGTTAGTCTCGCCCGTCCAATCAAATCGTCGTAAACTGTAATGGTTTCGGTCGTAATCTACTCGATATGGGAACTTTGGTTGCGAGATACGTTTTTAAGTTCCACTGTTCAGCGAATTGAAACCCTAATCATAGCAGTGTAATGTCTAGCATCGCTTATATGGCCATCTCTGGACCACATACGTCCGGTGCGTTTAGGCAAACACCGTGCAATAAGCACGCGTAGAGAATCTTTATTTCTTACGCTCGTTGTTTTTTTCTCTGGATTTGCTCACACCACTCCATTGTTTCTGGGCACGAAAGTGAATGACGTTTTCATCTTCATCTGCATAATTAATTACCTACTGTAATTAAAGTTTAATATGCATGAGAACACTTTAATTTTATTTTCGTTTCGGAGTTCGTATTTTGTAGGAATTCCTAAATTCAACACTTAATATTTTGTTAAGATTTTACTCCTGACAAATTTATAACCACTCCAGAGGTCGCCGTTGTTAAGTCAAGCTCTCATCGTTTGGTTGGTACCGGCCAAGCTTAAAAACATTGTAAACGATATCGCCTTTCTGTATCCAAGGCTGGAACAATAGATTCCAGACAGTGGGAGCATTGGCGTGGAATGGCATTGTACAGGAGCGGCCAGCAACGCGTCTAACTGGTGTAGCCAGCGCGTCTGCCCAAGGACCCTGAGGTAGTAACACAATACTACTATTATGTACTTTTTCTGGTTATGCAAAAAATATGGTGTCAGCTCAATTTGCTAAAGAATGGGCTTTAAAAACAGTTCCTAAAGTTGACTGTCACGGGTAAAAAGTAATACTTTACTATTACTTTTTGGTTTGTGCCTCAATTGCTCCTAGATACTTATATTATTGATAGCTTTCCAACCAAAATAATTATGTAATTTTATGCTATCTATTTACCAAAGCCCTTACTTTTGTATTCTGTATAACATTTTACCCCCGACAACTACTACATTATCTATAGAATAAAATAATATTTTACTTGCGTGCCAACAGAATAGGTAGCCATCAAAATAATTATAGTAATTAAAATTCAACATTAACAGAAGGTTTGTTAAACAATGGAGACCTAGTTTTTTTTTTACCTATTTACGTGGAGATCTTTGAAAACAAATTGCGGTTTGTACTCCTTACAAACTATTTAAGATACTTCGGTAATCGACACTTAATCGTTATTGCATTCTTACAGACAGACAGACAGGATAAATTATGACAATTATCAGCTTCTTTTATGTCTGTCTTTAACTTTATTGTTTGTTTATCATGTTTACATAATAGGATCGCCATTTAATTAATTAAAAAGGTCTATAAATATGATTGAAACATGAATATTGTCTTTGCAATTCTTTTATACGAAGTACCATTATTCTTTATCATCCAGAAACCAGTAATGTTACAATGTAGACGTATATTCTACAATCTACCACCACGTGGTAATTTCCTTGCATCAGAACAGAACTGTGTTACAATAATAAACAGGATCCCAGCTATCCAATCCCTTTGGTAGTTTTCGTTCTACTAGTCGGTCATCGTCCTATGCTTCCTGTCATTAATATAACTCATTTCGTTTATGGATTTGTTTGTTTTGTTTCATTGTGTACTTCATATTATCTTCGATTGTAGTGGGCTCTACAAATATGTTTTGGATCTTCGTAGTTTCGATATAATCTCAGCAAGGGCCTTATTGATACTCGATTTGATTATACAGCTGATATTTTTTCCAGTATATTTGTTGTAAATTTTCAAGCGGCTCTAGTCACTTCACGAACATAAACTACACTATTAAGCATGTGTCCACGCCAACAACAGTTAAAGCTGGAATAATTAAGTGACCGGCATTGCAAATGGGTGGGTCATGGGCCACCATATCCTGAGTCCCCCATCGTTTACCATGTATAGTGCTTGTTTCCGTCCTGGAACGACAAAGCCTTTTCGACTCTCTACAAACGGCATATGGTCGATGTTTTTACGGTTAATTGACAGGATATTAACGGCTAGGGTCCAGGCGTTTTCATTAGCGCTTTCATTCGCTGTCCGGACAGCTTTATTGTCTGTGAATTGAATTGCGTAATATACGCGCAGTAACGTAATTGATAGCGTAATCAATTAGAAATTATTAACCGTAGAGTTATATTTACTACTTCTAGCTCTGCGACTATACTTTAAGCAATCTTTGACTTGTTCAGTTTCAAAGTCTAACTCGTCATGCATGTGGAAATATTGGACATATTTTTACATCATTGTACTCAATTCAAACGCAGATGACAATTAACATCACTCATTCAATGTATTGAAGTCATTTGCATAGATAAACCTTGCGCAAAAACAAAAGCGACATTATTTCCAAAGCTTTCAGTGTGACCTCATGCTGAAGATTTATTACCATCACAAGGTCATCAATGTAGAACAATTACAATAGGCGTTCATAGACAACCATGTGTTGTGCAAATTGCACGCATACAAATGCCGGTCCGGAAATCCTTCGAAGCATCCTAATTGATAAAGCCTCTGCGCAAACCTAGTAATATTGGATCTATTGTAGCTATTTCGGCTTCGGCTAGGTAATCTAGACCTTGGCTTAGTTCTTTTTCTGATTAATGCAGTTGTGAAGTTCCAAAAGCTATCCAATCTTGGGTTTAACTACCTCTTTGCAAATAAACATCAGTTATTAATAACACGTCTTTAAGTCCTTGTTTTTTTCCTCAGACATATTATAGTAGACTCTCGGGGTCTCATCAAACTTGCGCTTCGTTTGATTCCATTGCATTTGTGCAAGAACGTCTCAATTTAACGCAGATTTAGTTTCGTACCTGTACCCCATTATTATATCAAGTTAACTCGCGCTGGTTTTCAATTTATAAATTTCCAAGAATCCAGCCTCTTAGACGAGAAAAAAAGGTCTCTCTGGTCTCTGATTGATTAACGAATTTAAAAAGATATATTACCGGTAATAGCCCCTGCTCTAGAATTATTAACGAAATATGAATATTTTGAAGCTATATTTTTCTTAATAATATTAAAGATACGAGAGAGATGTATAAAATCTAAATGATTGTTTTTGCGCGGACGCTATTTTGTTCTTTGCTGTTTTCTAATTTCGTTAAACAATGCCCGTTGACAATGTAGCATTGCAAAAATACTAATTTGCGAGAAGTTTTATGGCTTCCTTCATTTTATTATCGTTGTATGACAATGAACGTCCATTGTCCTGTTGATGTGAGGTGAGGATACACTAATGCAAATAGGGAATTGGTGACTGTTTGATTGCTAGCTTTGCGAATGCAGAGAAAACAGTAACTGATTATTTCGGTTTTATCTGACTTCTTTGCTATGGCAACATGTGTCTGGTTTGTCTGGGTTTTACGTTATGTGGATACGAAACAAAAAGAGGGCGTGAAAATTGTTTTACAGTGACAAACAATATTCTTAGTCCTCGGTTTTTGAGTTGGGATTTGAATGGTTGAGATTAGAAACCGGAGAGTTTGTGAGAAGTTGTAAAAGCCGCCATGACCACGAGTTATCTATGGGAGAACAAAAGCTACATGCTTAGATTGTTTTAAATTTTGTTCTTTTGCTGGAAATAGAACCGATAGATTTTTCATGATTGATTATAATACATACCTACTTTAAATAGAACTTAAGCATTTAGGTAAAAAATTACAATTAAATAACGATGTCGTTTGTTAAATAGAAGAGGGAGATCCTATGATGCAAGTTTCTTATACTTAAATGCCGGTCTCAGAAATTAATATTTTTTTTTTTTAAATATGACATCTTGTATTTTTCTACCACCAGGTTTCGCATAGAGTTGCATTGTTGAAAGTGTAAGGAAATGACAATTTTTATTATTTTGTATGGAATATTCCTCTCGTAACCAATTCAATTTCGTTAATAATTACTTATTCTGTTCTTATTTTCACATATTTGATATATGATTCAGCCCATGACTTTCACGACTTTTCTCTTACTCGGTTTCGCCACTCCACTCTCAACTTGAAAAGTTACCCTGTATACGTTTCAATCTTGTTTACAAATACAAATGTTTGAAAATTATAGTGCACCTTCATGGCAACATTAGGAAAATTAACATAAGTATGATAAGCGCAAATTAAACTCCACAGGAAGTACTAAAAGACCTAAGTCACGTTTACCTAGACCTGACTGATAACTTCAGCTCGAATTCATATCACAAATTGGATGCACACCGTCCTTATTATGCAGCAAAAACTGAATAAAGGTCGTCACAAGCCATGAATTTCATCAAGAAACAATAGCAATAACCGCTCCTTTGGTAGTCAGGTAAAAATGGTAATTTCAGTTGGGTATTAATCAAATATCAGACAGATAAACATACCTAGCGGAACGTTGAATGAGCTGCCAGAAAAACATGGCCCTAATTTGATAGAACTGCAATTTACCAAATGATATATCAATGTCTAAACTTCAAGTTAGTCTTACCAACAAGCATTACATATTAGTTAATTTGTTACAATTTGCGGAAGTAATTTGCTGCAGATATTGGGCACGTAGGCTTCTAAAATACTGAGGTCGCTTCAATGTCGACTCCTTAATTTACTTTTGGTCATTTGAAACTTGAAACAAACCCTATTGTTACCGAACAATTGGATCTACGTGTAAATATTGAACGTTTCTTAGAAGTAACTTGATACTTTTCGTCCCGAATCCTTATCGAATGACGAAAATAGTCAATACATTTAAGTTTTTATGACTGATATTATTTATGTCCACTTTACTCTTCAGTTTCGGGAGAGTAACTGTTCTTGGGTATAAAATTTGATACATGTAGTAGTTTTTTATGGAGATTCTTCGGGGCCCGTCTTATTATTATATTGTTGGTTTAGTCGGTGGTTTCACCGCGGATTCCGTGCCTCCTCGGCCCCGGGCGGGCGATGATCACCAGTCATTACAGCCAACTGAGGAACCTTAATTAGAGTGCTTTTGTGTCTAATGTATCCACAATTTTCGATCCCTATCATATTCTTGGATCATACATTTGGAAATTAGAATCATCTTGAGGCATATGTAACTATCAATATGTAACATGAACATTCCAAACTACAGCTTTCATAGATAGATAGAAAGTACTTTATTACACCTCACAACGAAAGAGAACAATACAAACAGACATGCTTGGAGTAGATCAAGTATAAAGGGCGGTGAGCGATGTCTTCCAGACAACCTTGAAATGGAATGAACATGAAAGAACACTAGACTGTAGGACTCAAATAAATTTATTTAGTTAAAGAAAATGAAACAAATACACTAAATACTTACAATACCTATACATATTATAACTTACATAAATAATACTGATGAAATAGTTTTTTGAATGTGAGTTATTTTGCTTTTCTGATGTCCAGTCTATTTCAGTCAGGCTAGCTAGCTAGGTTTTTTTGTATACATAAAAAAAAATCTGACATTATGGTAAAGTGATAAAGTTAGAAATTTAAAAGGTTCTAGCTTGCAAGAGACATCTCATTACCTAGCTAGAATATGACAGTGGGCAATTCGGTCACGTTATACAGAAAAAGGTTTTGTAACGGTGAAAGTACCATTACTGTGTACCTGGTCATTAACGTCAGCCCTTCCACGTTATCTCTGCTACTTCAGAACAAAACAATCCTTATCGATACCATCTCGGCAACTGGTAATTTAATAACCACCGAGTTTTGCTCTGTCATCCCTGACTCCTTGACGTGGAATCAAGACGTCACTTATCCTGTAGCACCAAATAAAGCTCTATAGCAGTGGGGTCAGGTATATTTTTGCTTGGATCTCCGCAACTATTAATGAAAATATTGTATTGTCATCTCTACCCTAATTCGATTTAAAAGATAAAATCTAGCGTTTATCAGGGATATCTACGAGCAAATGGGAATGAAAACGAAATCCAACAAATAATATTTCGTTTATAGTTCTAGTAGGTATGTGTTGTTGAGTGGAAAAGTGGAGACGCGAGCGGCGTTGGTTGTGGGCACGGCTGCGCGGCCGGCACACCTGTTGATCGCGGGAGGTGCGTGACCGGCGCGCGCGCAGCCCCGGGCGCGGACCACGACGCGTGCGCTCAGACCTCCGGGGAAATGCCTCCGATACTCATTAACTCGAGTTCTGGCCTGCTTCGGCCGTTGCAGGACGCCGGATGCTTGTGTAATGACCACAGAGATAACCTGAGCCATCGCCACGCCCCCGGACAATCCCATATTTGACCATTTTGAATTCAACCGTTTTCAACACGAACCCGCTCGCTGTAATTTCAGGTCATTCCCTTCGATCGCTAAGGCCTTGCGCGAACGCATAGATAGACACCTAATGTTTCCTCAATTACGGCAGCCTTCGTATAACGACCAATCGATTTGACAATACAATTACCTGTGATATTGAGCACGCGTCTTAATAATGCGAATCTTAATAGGTAATCAGATGTTGAAGGTCTCTCTTTAAAAGGGCTGTGCCATAAAGTACGTGAACTCCATGATAGGCGCGGTTGCTATTGTTTCATGAATTGCGCCCAAAAGCTGGTTTAGTGTCTACAGCTTGGCGTGACGATGGAAAACAATCAACCTGTAGCTCTAAACACATATCGACTGGATGTATCTCGAGGCGTTGCGCACGCGGCGTGTCTTCGCCTTCATAGCACAACCTACTCTACCCAAAGTGGAAATATTATAGAGCTCACTGCGCATATGAACATACTTAAGTTGTTTAAATCTGTTCATATGCTAATGACATAAAATAAATAATCAAGATAACCCAGAACACACGTATATGTGTGTACACATTAACACAAGATTCTATTTGGGGCACTTTGTCCCAAGATTTTTTATTCCCTCCTGATTTACAAAAGACAGTAATTTTCTTCATTCGTTTATTTTTTTCCTTGAAAAAGATAAACCTATTTACGATCTCGCTCGTAATAAAAATCATAACATGGTTCGCCATTGACAGAGATGTAAGTTATGATGGAAACCATGAAAATTATTGCAATGGACTCTTACCTATTGACAGACAGAATACAGTCTGTATTAGAGGAGTGTGAGGCTCCTTATAACCAAGCTATGTAGAATATTCTCCCTCGCATCAGAGGTCCAAATGAAATTATTACACTAATTACCCGATCTTGCTCACGAGCGATGGGCGTAGCGGTTCTAAATCTCCCGCTCTCCTAAATCGATTACGGGTATTACAGCCTAAAGGTAGAGGTGCCTAGAACCTCCACGCTTTGTCTCTGTCTAATGTGGGCCGGCCTTGCTGCTCTTTTCGGTTATAATCCATCATGGTTCAATGCACTTGGGGGACTTCTAAGCTCTGCTTTCGTAAGGGACTTTGCATCTGTACGCTTTACTTGCGTAGATTTGTCGTTTTTCTTTAAAAAGACTTTGATTTGCTGTACTGAAAAGAACGAAGGCCTTTTTCTTTTCTATTCATAGAAAAAATTATTTGTATTTCTTTTTATTTGCAGTGTGTTATTTCTACATCAAATTAAACGTGAGTTTACAAAGCGTTCCATTTAATTTGCTGCTATCATCACGATATCAACTAAAATTATTTAACAAAAGCCATAAACACATTTCGTTCCCCAAAAAGCATAAACATATTGCATGCTCTAGTAACCATAGAACTGCCCACTTTCACACATTATGACCATTTCAAAATGTAAAAGTGGTGCCACTTATTACACCTGCACTTGTTCTACTTTATCCGTAGGTGGACAGTCTGAAAACAACAATGCCGGCATGTTATGTGCCACCTGCTGTGATGCGTCACATTTTGATGTCATATTGATCTTTTACTCCTACTGACATGTCAGTTTACTTTTTATCGGTATAAAGATGTTTGTGAAGTTTTGAAACACAGTGCGTGTTATTTTTATCTGTGTCCTAATATTGCTGCCTTCCAAACACGCTGGCCTATTTACTTAGTTTCGAGATCACCGCGTCTTTTCCGCTCTATCTTTTATTTCCACACAGAACGTGTTTCTCTCCCTATTTCTCGGACAGTTATTTCAATAAACTTAGGCGCATGCTGAGTGTTGTTCTAATCATAATTATGAAAGCAAATAACAGTTTTTATCGAGTCGTGCAAGTAATGTGCGTCGGTTCACGAGCTAGATAACGCGGCACATTTTCTGTAATTCTCCTGCATTAACAATAATATCAGGAGAGATCTTGTTCGGCCTGAATTTAGTACGAGCAATATGAGATTAAAGCATTTTTACAGTATTTTTAAAGCTGGACTATTCACATAGCGTCGTCTAGCCCCAACCTAAGCAGAGCTTATGTTATGGGTACTTTATACATTATAGAACGACGATAGATTTTTTTATTATATTTAACACCCCGAACAAACATCTGCAAATTGTAGAAAAAATTATCCCGAGGCGCTCTAAGAACCCGCAACCTCGCGTCACAAGTGGAACTCGCCCACTGCACCACAGAGGTCGCCGTTATCGTTGTCAATTTAATAATCGTTAACTTTTAATCGCCGTAAATAAGTCCTCTGATTTCCTTGCCATTAAAACCATTCAAACAATAATTGTTTGGAATACAATTATCTATACTAATATTATAAAGAGGAAATATTTGATTGTATGTATGTTTGTTTGTTTGTTTGTTTGAATTGAATAGGCTCCGAAACTACTGGACCAATTTGAAAAATTCTTTCACCATAAGAATCCTAAATTTTCCGTGATGAACATAGGCTATATAATATTTTCAAAAAAGTTAGAGATCCGCATGAAAAATTCAATAATTGAACCGTGCGCTGTATATTCAAACTCTTTTTCTATTATGGCGCGTCATAATAGAAAAAGAGGTTGAATGCTTTTTCTCTACGGCCAGTGTCAGTTATGGAGTGTCGAGTCAATGTCAAAAACCCCAATGCTGTTAAAAAATGTAAGGGATCCGTATGAAAACTGTGAAATCCATCGTGTTAGTGTGTATAATGTCTGAAATTTTTGTTTAATACCCGTGCGAAGCCGGGGCGGACCGCTAGTAACTATATAAAACTTTAAGAAAGGTTCTAACAGTACCAACTTGTTGGAAATTGGTACTACGTTTTGATTTAATACCTCCAAATGAGGTTTTTTCTGTGCATTCAAATCAGCAGACTGCTTAAAATTGATTTACACATTTCCTCATGCTATGCAATATTTTTTGTTATCTATTCTTGAGCTCTTCCTGCGTTTACCTGCGGTCAATGTCAGATTAACCGATGATTAGATAATGAAGGTGCAAATACAACATCCTTTTGTTTGAGGTCGTCAGTAGCTCAGCTATGAGCAACAACCGCTTGAAAGATAACGATTTTTCGAAGTTCATATTTAACGTCTGATGTATAACTTTTCGATTAAATTATAATAGAATGAGGAATTAATAAGCCGCCGTGGTAAATGTCATGAATAGCTAGATTCTATGACAATCCTGTATACAGGTTTATGAGATACTAGCGGTCCGGTCCGGCTTCGCAAGGGTATATAAAAAATATTTCAAATTTTTACGAAAGGTTTACATTATTGATGTTTTCATATGCATTAACTTTTTGAAAATATTCTATAACTTACCTAAGTTCATCTGGGATAATGTAGGATTCTAATGGATTAATAATTTTTCAATCGATCGATAGTTTTCTTTCCTCTTTATAATATTAGAATAGACAAAACTAAGAAAGGATGGACTTTCCACACGTTTAAATAAACCTCGTGATCAACGCATACTTAAACCTCTCTTTTTCCTCTTCCAGCCTCTTCGAACAGGAGATAATGAGTTACGTGCCAGCGGGTGGGTGCGCCGCGGCCGGCGGCGTCACCGTGTCATCGCCCGCCGCGTCGCCCGCCGCCGCCCGGAGTACCAGGCAGCCAGCGCCGCAGAGGAGGGACTTCGAGGCCAAGCTCAGGGCTTTCTACAGGAAGCTGGAGAGCAAGGGCTACGGACAGGGGCCTGGCAAGCTCAAGTAAGTACCATACCTAATAGAATAGTTACTATATAATAGGCTTGTGGTGCTGCTAGGAGTACCAGGCAACCAGCGCCGCAGAGAAGATATCGAAGTCAAGCTCAGAACCTTCTAGTCTAGAGGAAGCTTGAGAAGGGCCGGGCAAGCTCATGTGGCTGGGGGTGTTATTTTGTTTGTTTTGGTGTCAAAAGTACCAGGCTACCATCACTGCAGTGGAGTTTTCTAAAGAACAGTAGAGATTAGGGGCCATGTGTCGTGCCAGGTCTTTGCACTTTAGTGCTCTTGCTCTCGACAAGCCCAATTCAGTAGATGATGAGACGTTAAATTAAAATAAAACAACATAATTATTATTTACTTAGGAACATAGTTATGGTGCGAACAACAAAAAGAATCGATGCGACCTACGGAAATAAAAGATAGTGTCGCAGGTCTAGCAACAAAAATCCTACTAATATTATAAAAGAGTTACTAAATAATGTCATAGACCTTTATCAGTTGCGGTTATGTAGATAAAAATATTGATTATTTACTCGTAGGATGGTTCCTATGACAAGTCGTCACTACATATTGTGCAAGCAAACTAGACAATTACGATAGGCAATGTACAATGTAGGTAGGTCAGTGTACGACGGAAGATACGATAGGTATTCAAGTGGTAGCGTCAAGTATTTTCACCATTATTCATATCACTAATCTATGTACACTTTTGTAATGTTTACAATAAGAAATATTCGTAGTTTAACGAATTATTAATGTAAGCTGGTAAGCTTTAATATTAGTATGTGTTGGAAAAACCAACCTTTCATCCATAAACGATAAAGTCCCTTAATCAGGGTGAACGTTGCGCGGTAGTGCGCTTACGTTTGTATTCTTCCAACGCAAACTAGGTTCATAGTTAACCCGCTTCATTCATAATGAGTTTTGTAAAGTTTTTTGTAATGAGCAATGCAGTGATACAAAGCTACCTTATTCCTGCAATGCTATGTATTCCTAGTACCTGAGTAAACTAACCAACAAGCAGAGCCTTTCTTAAACAAAACTACACCAAATCTAACCTTTTCAGGTTTGCTTGTCAGTTTTAACAACGTTTGGTGTAGCTTTAGCCATTACTTCTCCAGTTTTAAGTTATACAATTTCAATGTTTTTTGTGATGAAATATCAGTTACTGCGTTGTATCCAATACTGAATTAAGAACCCCCATTCTGAAACCCATTTCCCCCTTCCAGGCTTCACATCAGACGCGAGCATCTTCTAGAAGACGCTTTCCGCCGCATCATGTCTTGCGGCAAGAAGGAGCTCCAGAAAGGCAAGCTCTGCGTGCTTTGGGACGGCGAAGAAGGCCTAGACTACGGAGGTCCAAGCAGAGAGTTCTTCTTTCTGCTCTCGAGGGAGCTTTTCAACCCCTACTACGGACTGTTTGAGTACTCAGCCAACGATACTTACACGGTCCATGTGTCACCGATGTCGACGTTTGTGGAGAATCATCATGAGTGGTGAGTGCTTTAGCTTGTTTTGTAGATCCTAAGTTGGAGGAGGTTTGATACATATCTTTATAAGTAATGAAGTTTTTTTGAAAACTGTATAGAAATAGATTCGGTGCCCACTTTTAACTCATTTCGAAAATGTTACGAAAGCCTACAACATATCTAAGGACCACAGAAAATGCCTTGAGCGGTTTGGTTAATAAACAGTATCAGATAATATAGAAACTCGAAAAACATAACCCTCGTGGATATTTATGTTTGTTATCTATGTAGGTAGTGTATGTAATAATTTTACTGCAACGAATACTAAATATAATTAATAACTTTTTAGACAATTGAAACAGATAGCTCTATCAACAAAGAAAACACAAACACTTAAAAGAAATAAACTGGCGTACCAACTACGAAATGACAAATTAGTTATAATGTTAAGTTTATTGTAGTTTATTTGTATTTCAAAAGTTTGTAGTCTCTGCAACTTAGACACTAGTTTAATACTAGTCTAATGTAGTAATCGACATAGATTCGAGAACATTATGCCTAAGTGCTGGTTTTCCGTGGAGACCGAGCAACAAAAATAACTATACAGTTAGGACTTCTAAAATTTTTACTGCTTATACATCAGTAATTCATGCATTAGTAAGATACCAACAGAGTTATTAATCGTCACACTGCTAATAGTATTGGTTCCGGGTGTACGGCGAACCCATTTCATTACCACAATCATTACTAACTGCCTGTTATTATGTGTTTATTATCATAATTACGGCAATCTACTCCTATTTACCTATTTACTTGATTACAATACATATAGGCTACACATAAAGGAACATGTAATGAACTGTGTAATCCTTTTTGGCCTTATTGTTAACTAAATTTTAATTATTCTAATATTTACTGTAACGCTGTGGTTTACCTCAATAAATAAATAAATAAATAAATAATGGCATTTAAATTAAGTTCAGTACCTACACAGTAAAAATTTAATCAGACGCTCTTAAATCAAGAATATTTATGATATTGCAAGGTTATTATAAAATTATCATACAAAAAGAAAACTTTGGGTTATCCTTTGTGTTATTGTTCTCAGGCAATAAATTAAAAATGTATAATAAAAATCTAATTTGGTTTGGTTTTGTGTGTTGGTTTAACAGTGTCGAATTTGGACCAACATACCATAGACATAAAGTTCTGGTTATATTTGTATCAATCAAACCAAATTATAACCCTCAAATTATTTGACATCAGGGTGTGTATGCCGATGATTACGTCAATCTTTTGATTTTGAGATGTTGAAGGGAAAGGTAGGCCAAAACTTGGTCATACATTTTGGAACTTTTGATAAATTCTTATTGTGCTTCAATTTACCAATGTAAACTTTTACGATTCCTTAACATAGCTCTTTGTATAAAAACTTTGACTATAAATAGGTAGGTTAACCTTTTACCTTCACTTTACCTAATGGTTTTCAAAATGACTGTAGATTTTGGGTTATAAATGATAATAGATAATTGCGCTCGGTAGGAGACGAGCCGTTGAAACACAGTCAAAAAACTTGTATCGGATCTTGTACGTAACTCAGAACTAGAATGCCCGGCGGAATGAATGGCTTTAGAAATTTAAGCTTAAAGTTATTTAATTAGTTAGTAAAGTTGAAACTTGATATTACCATATATTTGCTTCTTAATGTACTATCTAGGCTTGCTAAACCAAAACGCATTTAAAGAACGATGCCCATTATATTAAAAAAATACATATAAAATAAGGGCTTTTGCGTACTATTTTAACTGTTGCCTTCAAGTGCAATTACATTTTGGTGGACAGTTAACGTCAAGTCCTCTGGTCAAGCGTAAAAAACACCTCAATCTAATAAAATAACCGATTTTTTTATAAAAAGCCCTACAAACCGTATCCATTTACCGAGTGTTGGGTTACATACAAACAAACTTTTGTACAAGGCAGCTGTAAGTGTAGTTTTTGTGCGCTGTCACGCAACACCGAAACTGTTTGAGTTGCTCGAGTTACAATGTTTGTTTGAATGTGACGGCGCTGGGCTTGTGTTTTTGATTTAGATTTAGAACGTTTTGGTTCAACGGAAAAGAGGAATTCAAATTTTTAAGTGGGAACTGCTTATACCTTACCTTAAGCTAAATTTATATGCAAAGAGAACGATCATTCTATTGATGAATCTGAAACTAATGAAGTTTTAAAAATTGGTAAACTTAAAACGTAAGCTACCCAAACTGTGGAATACAACTTAGAAAACAAGATGCAATAAATTATTTTAAAGAATATAATTTGCTTAGCCTGATTTTCTTTTTAATTTAATAATCTAAGTGCGGGTAAATACTTTATTAGTCCTATGGCTCAACGACTTGAAGTCTATCTTAGACTCTGAACCTATAAACAGATATATTTCTAACCATCAATCTGTTGTATTATGTTATGTATATCAGTCATCTAGCACCCATAACATAAGCCCTGCTTAGCTTGGGGTTAGGTGATGCTGTGTGTATTCTAATATGTGGGGGAACTGAGATCTGCCCTGACATCTCGCATGGGAGTGTATTGTGCATTATCCCTCGCCTAAACAGGCAAACCTTACCTAAGTACCGCAGCTGCAGCCTTATTTTCTAACTTGAAGTCCATTACCAGTGAACTTCAAACCGATTAACAGTTGCAATATTTTAGACAATATCGACAACATTCTGATTGGGTGTCAGAATGTTGTCGATATTGTCTAAAATATTCTTCAACCTGTCTTCGGTTTCAGCTATTTACACAATACGAAAGTGACAAAGTCCGGGCTAGGTTTGAAATGCCAAACAGAAGCCGATTACGATTACCAGTTGAATTAGACAATAGAGCCGCAGGACCTTTGGTGAT
Source organism: Eupithecia pulchellata (assembly GCA_963931895.1). Classification (NCBI taxonomy): domain Eukaryota; kingdom Metazoa; phylum Arthropoda; class Insecta; order Lepidoptera; family Geometridae; genus Eupithecia; species Eupithecia pulchellata. The sequence continues at coordinate 1,979,830 of OZ007527.1, read as the reverse complement.
TTGTGTGAATTGTCCAGCTTTATTTATTTATTATTGATGTTTTCCCCAGGTTTAGGTTCTCAGGGCGCGTGCTAGGCCTCGCGTTGGTCCACGGGTACCTTCTAGAAGCGTGGTTCACTCGCGCCCTCTACCGCGCGTTACTGCGACTGCCGCCGGCGTTGGAGGACGTCGACGCTTTGGACGCACAGTTCGCTGCTTCATTACGTTGGCTGCAGGTGTGTATTGTTGGGTATTCATTCTGGTTCTAGAAGGTTCTGTTGTTCTAGAGGCATGATTCGCGCCCTAATGCTAAGATTCAAACGGATGTTTGTGGAGTTAAAATAAGAACTTGTACAAATACGACAACTTCAGCTCGCATTTTGTCTTTAAAACGAAGAACTACCCAACAACTACTACCATTTTTACACGTAAACCCGCGTGAAGCTTAGGCTCATCGGCATATTTGTATGCCATTTAACTTCTCAGGGATTAAGAGGCCAGCTTAACTTTTGCCGTTAAGTATGGCGAGGCCAAAGTAAAAATAAAAACATTTTGGCGTACAATCTAATAATCGATTGAAGTTATCGACAAAATTCTAATACAAAAAAGTATGACTACAAATAATAAATAATCTAAAAAAGAATTATTCTAGATTCTACATCTTTTTACATAATAAATAATTTCCTAGTATTTCCTGATATACAAGCATTTTAGTGCATAAATGGGGGGAAAATTCGAAGCGCCACCTTTGGGGATATTAGCTTATATTTATTATTATTTGTTCCAAATACGGCTTTCACACTTGACTAAATTGCAATATTCATTTAGTTTACGTCGAAACCAATCTCCCGTTAAGGTAGTGAGGTAATCACACAAATTATCACACGAATTTTATAAACTTTTGTTATATTAGGATGATGTATGTTAGAATTTTTGTAACCGTCTTCATGCCAAAACAAAACAGATTGAGCTGAAACTTTGCGTTATGAAGTTGTAATGTAAACCAGTATGTTACTTTAAATTCCGTAGAAATGCATATGAAGTCACGGGCTGAAGCTAGTTTATCTAATAATTCTTTATTCTAAAATAATAATTCAAACTAAAATAGTAATTTCCCCCATCCCGAAGCACCAACAAATATGGATATCCGTTACCAACGGAATCCGACTCCAGCGTAATTTTAGATATGACCTACAAATCAGCGCCATCTAGCAGCGAAACATTGCAACAAGCAATAACGCCATCTAGTCACGCCGCCGGCGGGAAACTTATACCAAAACCCATGTGTTCCGACCACGTTCGGACCATGTGGTTATTGTTTTGAGCACATGGTTATTTTTACAATCGACCACGTGGGCTTTCAAACGTGACTCAAGCGTGTAGCGTAGATAAGAATGACCTAACAATAAAATCATCGTGTACGATTGTGTTGTCGTAGGACCTAAGGTTATGTCGTAAATTAATGGTACCTAGTTGTGTGTTAGAATGTGTATTTAAATATCTTTGTAATAGATAGGTATGCCTGTATTTCTTAATGGAATCGTTAGTACGATCGTTCGTTACGGATATTGATATCTGATGATTGTTTTTTAAGATTGTTTACAGTTTTGCAGTGTTATTAATTCCGTTTCTGATAGGGTTTATTACATTTTACTATTGAATTTTTATTTGAATAGGTTCTCTCATCCACTCTCTTTTATTTTCATGCAGAGTACACATATTAAGGGATACAATCTATGCATAATACTGCGCCTTCCTATTTCGTATTTGATTGTGTTCCAACATGAAAATATAAAACAGCCCGTTGCACGTTACAGTTATTGTGAGTCAAATAAATGAAAATATACAATAGCCCGTTGCACGTTACAGTAATTGTTTGCCAAATAATAGAAAATATAAAATAGCCCGTTGCACGTTCCACTTATGGTGTGGCAAAAAAATGTAAATGTAAAATATCCCGTTGCACGTTACAGTCAGCCCGCTGCGTGTCATCCCTGGAGCTGACGTTCGCTGTGTCCGAGCGTCTGGCTGACGGGCGCGTGTTGGAGCGGGAACTGAGGCCCGGGGGTCGAGACCTGCCCGTCACTGACAAGAACAAGAAGGAGTATCTCGAGCGCGTGGTGCGCTGGCGCGTGGAGCGGGGGGTCGCGGAGCAGACCGAGTGGCTGGTGCGAGGGTTCCACGAGGTTTGTACTGCAAACCTACACTTACTACATAAGATAAGATAATAATTGTTTATTCTCAAAACTTATCATCATCATCATCATCAGCCTATGTTAGTCCACTGTTGGACATAGGCCTCCCCTAATGAGCGCCATAGCGCCCTGTCTTCGGCTTGTCGCATCCAGCATCTGCCAGCAGTCTTTCGCAGATCGTCATCCCACCTGGTCGGAGGGCGTCCTACACTACGTTTACCGAGTCGCGGTCTCCACTCAAGAACACGTTTACCCCAGCGGTTATCGGTTCTTCGCGAAATATGGCCGGCCCACTGCCACTTCAGTTGGCTAATTCTCTGAGCTATGTCGATGACTTTAGTTCTCTGTCGGATGTATTCGTTACGAATCCTATCCTTCAGAGAAACTCCGAGCATAGCTCTTTCCATAGCGCGCTGAGCGACTTTGAACTGGTGGACCAACCCTATCGTGAGTGTCCACGTCTCAGCTCCGTAGGTCATGACTGGTAGGACGCACTGATTAAAAACTTTCGTTTTCAAACATTGCGGTATGGATGACGAGAAGACTCGACGTAGTTTTCCGAACGCTGCCCAGCCTAGCTGGATCCTCCTCTTGGCTTCCTTCTCGAAATTGTTTTTACCCAACTGCAAAATCTGCCCGAGGTAAGTGTACTCAGAAACAATTTCGAGAAGGTGGCCATGTACGATCACCGGTCTTGGATCAATGTGGGCATTGATCATGACTTTGGTTTTATCCAAATTCATGCCAAGACCGATACATCGGGAGGCTGAAGCTAGACTGTCCAGCATCCGGTTCAGCTCCTCTAGCGACTCCGCCATTAAGACTATGTCATCAGCGAATCGCAGGTGTGAGATGTAGTCGCCGTTTATGTTGATGCCCTTGTCTTTCCAGTCCAGCGTCTTAAACATATCTTCCAACGCGCTCGTGAACAGTTTCGGGGATATGACATCCCCCTGCCTCACTCCTCTGCGCAGTTGGATCGGTTTAGTCTGCTGGTCCTGTACTCGGACACTCATCGTAGCGGCTTCGTAGAGACATCTCAGCACCTCGATATAACGATAGTCTACTTGGCATCGCTGTAAGGATTGTAGAACAGCCCAGGTTTCAACGGAGTCAAAGGCCTTCTCATAGTCCACAAAAGCCAGACACAGGGGCTGATTATACTCTTCGGACTTCTGTATAATCTGCCTCACTGTGTGAATGTGGTCTATGGTACCATATCCTCCGCGAAACCCAGCCTGCTCCGGTGGCTGAAACTCATCGAGTCTCCTGGCGAGACGGTTCGATATAACTCGTGAGAAAAGCTTATAGACGTGACTTAGGAGCGAGATGGGTCTATAATTTTTAAGAAGGGTTTTATCTCCCTTCTTAAAAAAGAGCACCACCAAACTCCCACTCCACGCCTTTGGAGTTCTCCCACTGTGAAGGACGGCGTTGAAGAGGCTCTGTAACTCCTGTATAACAGGGTATCCTCCAGCTTTCAAAAGCTCTGACGTTATTCCGTCCTCACCGGGGGCTTTTCCATTTTTAAGCTGCCTCAGAGCTAACACGATCTCGTCTTGACTGATGTCTGGCAGTTCGTCGGTATAGTGGCGTATCAAGGTGGCTCTAGAATCGTGGTCGTCTCGTTGGGAACGGGGAGCATGTGCAGCGTATAAACGGCCATAAAAGTCCTCTATCTCGGCCGATATCTCCGGCTTCGACAATACGGTCCTTCCGTCGTGCGTTGAAAGCTTCGTCAGGTGGCTCCTTCCAAGCTGCTGAGTGAATACTTTGGACCCTCGGTTTCGCTCTATCGCCTCTTCGATGAGGCGTGTATTGGAGCTCCGAAGGTCGCGTCGTACCATCTTCGCAATTCGCTTGTTCAGGTCTGACCTCTCTGACGAAGTCGCTTGGGTGGTTTCCCGTCTTTTTGTCATCAGCCCAAGAGTCTCATCCGAGAGTTTGGACTTCTTACCAGTACGCTGCTTTTTGCAAAACTTGATGCCCTCGTCCCTCAGCGTTTCAACCAGATTGTGTAGGGTCTCGTCAGCGTCATCAGTGGGTTCCAAGGCAGCGAATCTATCCCCGAGAAGCTGCTGAAACTTCTCGGTGCCCGCCATGATTTGGATTGGGTTCGGTCGGAGCGTGGACTTCATCAGACGGTTTCTTTCAAGCTTCAAATTTATATTCAGAGAGCCTCGAAGGAGTCGGTGATCAGATCCGGTATTGAACCTGTTGATCACTGAGACATCTCTGAATATATGCTTGCTATCCGTCATGATGAAGTCGATCTCATTTTTTTGTCACAGAATCGGGACTCCGCCATGTCCACTTCCTTTGGGGCTGTTTCTTAAAGAAAGAGTTCATTAAGAACAGCCCCTCTTTCTCGAGGAAGTTGACGAGCATTTGTCCCCTGTGATTTCGAACACCAAAACCATGCGGGCCTATTCGGGATTCGTTGCCAGTCTGGGTTCCCACCTTGCCGTTAAAGTCCCCCATAACAACGTTGAAGTGAGCCTTGGTGGTGTGATGTAAGGCTTTGGATATGTCTTCGTACATATCCTCCACTTCATCATCCGAGTGTGTCGAGGTCGGTGCGTAAACCTGAATGACCTTCAAGCTGTAGCGCTTAGACAGCCGAAGGATCAGGTACGCTACCCTGGTCGACACACTGGAGATTTCTTCGACGTTGTTAGAGAGGGCCTTATTGACGAGGAAACCTACGCCACCCTGGGATGTTTTATCACCCTCACGAAAGTAGAGAAGATGGCCCGAGTCTAGGGTTACGGTGTCCTCCCCCTCTCTACGGACTTCACATAACCCTAGAACATGCCAAAACTTATGACTAAGACAAAATAAAATTAATAGTTTAATCCGAATAAGTGATTTTTTCCAGGCAACCAAAGCTTGAAATATAATATTATAGGAAGGCGCTGCAGGTGCGAATATAGAATAACCATACAATTAGAAACTAATAATAATAATCTAATATAAACTAAAATAATCCAAAATTACAACATAAAGCTTAGCCATGTAAAGTCCTAGGCATCTTATAGGCATCCTAATGGGCAGCGATTTATATGTTGATCGCTCCAGTGCAGTCTTAAACTGGTGACTGCGTGTGTTAAAATTACCAGTGGTAATGAAGTTGTAATAACACATCTGATTACTATTTTCCTATTGTTTTATTTTGAGGGGATCGGCAAGGTAGCCAAAACCCTATCCACCCACCCCCCCCTCATTTCATTTCATCAATCGATGCACCAAACAGCCTGTACAACGAGTGCCATATTCCAGGTGGTGGACCCGCGGCTGGTGGGTGCGTTCGACGCGCGCGAGCTCGAGCTGGTGATCGCGGGCGCGCCCGAGCTCGACGTGGCGGACTGGCGTGGCAACACGGAGTACCGCGGGGGGTACCACGACGCGCACCCCGTCATACTGTGGTTCTGGCAGGCTATCGACCGGTCAGTACATCAGCCTATACTCCACTGCTGGACCTCTAGGCCTCTCTGCAGTGACCTACTTAGAGCAACATTACATCACAATGAGCGCGATGGACTTATTTATCATTTGGGGGTTATTGCCTATATACCCCATGCTGATATGTATAAATATTGTGTGTATGATAAAAAATATAAATAAACACCTTTATATAATATAATAATGCTGGACAATTTACACAGCATTATCCAGCCCCAAGCTAAGCAGAGCTTGTGTTATGGGCCCAGAACTCCCTAAACAAATATCTGCAGAGATGGCGCCACAGAGGTCGTCCAATATATCTATATCTATGTAATGTATTGTAATTTTTACTTTAAAGCAAAAAGTAAAAATTTTAATATTTTAATTTTGTTAGATACCCGTGCGAAGCCATGCCTCCAGTACATAAAATAAAATGGGATCGCGTCAGCTTTTATAAATTTACCTATAGCATACGGAATAAAATGGAATGTCATTGTGTTAGGGTTGCAGGTAGGGTAGGTATGCCGAGATTGATGTAACGGCTTAAAAACGCGGTTTTCTTGTAATCGTGTGCTCTATCAATCGCTACCACTCCAAGGAGATACATAATTTAGGAAGTATGCGAGAATTGTACGTGTTTATTTATACAGAAGTATATAGCACTATCGAAATTACATAACGTGATTACGTGACTAGTATCAATCCAGTTAATGCAATTTGGGAATACGTGCTTAGGGCGAAATACTGATTAGCACGTACTGTACTTACACTACGCAATACTTTATCGAACTATTAATGTGTTTTAGAGAAATAAGATGTATAATAGCGTAGCGCTGTCGATTTAAACTAATTAATTTGACAGCATTAAGTTTCATTGCCCTCTTGGAAACAAAATTGTCACTGTCGTTCTTTCGATGGTAGAGAAAACGACGGCAATGTTGCTGTCAATACCTATTTACTATTTTGAATTTAGTTTTATTGTACCAACTGAATTGACACCAATTTGAAGTTATATTATATATTTTGATCTAATTAAGTGACATATTAGGTACAAATAATGTGCACCGGAAAGCTAGTTGCTTAAGCATGTTTGTTACAAAACACATGGATCTGAAATATCTTAGTTCATATAGATACGAATCATGCGAACATTCCCCACTAAAGGCAATTGATAAGATACCTTGATATGAGAAGGCACACACTTGATGCTTGATGCATGACAAGTTCTAAAATTTCCTAACACCTTCATCATCATCATCCCATATTAGTCCACTGGACATAGGCCTCGCCTAACGAGCGTTATAGCGCCCCGTCTTCAGTTTATTAACCGAACACCATGTTAACATTAATCTAAACTTGCTTTATCTTTACAGATTCACAAACGAGCAAAGACTGCGTCTCGTCCAGTTCGTAACGGGTACTTCCTCGATCCCCTACGAAGGGTTCTCGGCGCTGCGGGGCTCCACCGGTCCGCGGCGGTTCTGCATAGAGCGGTGGGGCCGCGTGGAGTCGCTGCCTCGGGCGCACACCTGCTTCAACCGGCTCGACCTACCCCCCTACCCCACACCTCAGCTACTCCACGAAAAGCTACTGCTAGCTGTCGAAGAAACCAACACTTTTGGCATAGAATAAGGCGAGGCAAGCTTTGAGACCGCGCTCGTGCCTAAACGAACCAATGATCAGATTTCAGTTAAAGTGATCAGTTAAAGTTAACCTCAAGTATAGCGGTAGGCAGGTAACGAGGTCAACGAAACCGAATGTTGTTAAGTAATCGTTATGCACCACTTTCGACATTCGCGCAGTGACCCTGGCGAACGATCCACTGCGATAAAGTATATTATCGCGCGGTTCGACGACCCACGCATTAGCAGCTGTAAATAATGACTAATTACCTATATCTCGTTGTCAATGTAAATTATAGTCAATTGATAGGGTAGTGCTAGCGACGAACAAAGATAGTGTTATTCGAGTTTAGTACCTAGATGTGCATAGATATTTATTGTTAAACTTAATTAGCCACTTGTCCTCCAAGGTTTGTATTTTATTATCGCTTTTATCGTAAGTGAACGTATGTTGTGGCTGTGAAACGGGATGTATTTCCTGTGTTTAGATTTATTACGCTTTTACGTCACTCATTTATTTTGTAATTAATGAAATCCTCGCTACTGTCTGCATGGAACTGCCACTTGTAGACATTCAGATGTTTTGCAAGGTGGCCGGGTTCTTTTAGCTGTACTGTAAATAATCAAAATGGTATTTAAATCTTCCATAATTTTTGTTGTACAAAATTCTATGGAAAGTAAAATAGTACTTACATTTCAGAAGCACTAGTCAGCTAAAGCTTATCATGAACAAGTGTCGCCTCTTCATTACACATAGACCAATATAACTACAGATAGCTTCAGCCTGCATTATATAAATATAAAAATCTACCAATGAATTTCATGTAACCACTTAATTATGTATGTACTTGTGATTTGCTTCAGTAATTTATGAAGTTCCTTTTAATTATTGTATCCTATCAATACATTTGTTTAACTAGTAGGTGTATATTTATTTGAAATTCATTTAAAATTCCAAAAGAATATAATATTCAGTATGTAATGTAAATAAACTAAGTATTTAAGTTATTTATTGTGCTTGTAATCTCTCCTACACTGTGTAAGGTTATTATTTGTAATTGATATCTCTATTATGTTGAAAATATTTCAGTGTATTGTTTTGTCTGTAAATTTTAAGTGAATTGTTTTGTGTGGAAGTGATAAAATGTCAATATACAAAATTACTTACAGATATTTGTTTTACTTGTCCTACATCCTGTTAGTGGCAAACCACAAGCAGTTATCACAAGTTGGGTACTTTGTAAGGTCATAGCTGTAGGCCAAGCACGGGGATTGTTCTCTAGGGTAGAATAGACAATAATGGCATCGCATCGCCATACATTGCGTACATTATTGAAGTTGAAGAAATTAATTTCAAATAATTTATGCATTCGATGACAAAGTGACGAAATTTTTGTCTATTCTACCTTAGACAAGAAAGCCCGTGCTTGCCCTACTGGTCTGGTGTAACATTACCTTTGGTTCTACCTAGATACAAACTACTATATAACTACTACTATTATATAAACTTGATTCAACGCAAATTACATTACTCTAACAAGTTAATACTAGTTACCAGCTTCGTGCCGCAGTTTCGCTCACGTTTTTTGAGTAGCCTTTGTGGGTACCTTAGTCAGTCAGTACTTAAACTTAGATTTAGATAGGCAAAACAAAAATTGTATTAGACACATAAGTTTTATATGAATGTACTAGTGGTTTCTTTTTCACTTCTTCCACTAGTGGACAAAAAATTGAAGTGAAGAGAAATCAATAACAAATTATTTCTTATTTTAATAATTATCTGTTTGAAATTTTTACTTGTCTAAGTGCTTATTTTGTAAGCCAAAGAAATAAAGTTATTGAATCTGAGTCTACCTCCCCACAGATAAATAAATAATGCTGGATGATCCACACAGCATCATCTAGCCCCAAACTATGCAGACCTTGTGTTACGAGTACTTGATGACTGATATACTTATTATAATATAAGTATAGATAGTATGTACCTATAGTATAGATATTTTCTGTTATATGTATACATAAATTAAAATGACCAGAACACCTGACCTAAACAATATGTTTAGATTGTGCATACATTAGTCCCAAGGTGGGTATTGAAGCCACAACCTTCAGCATCGCAGGCAGAGATTTGTCCAAAGCACCACAGAGGTTATTAATATTATTATTATTATTAGGGGTAAGGTAACAGTTAATATCAACAGCCTTTATAGTTATTGAAGAAACATCGAATCACTAATATTTATCTAGGAAATATCCATTATTTAAATTATTAAGATAAGACATTTTGCACAAGTGCCTTGCCTCTGTGCCTATAGTCATCTCATCTGGGTACCTAAATATGGACCTACAGCCTACCGTACTGCCACCGAAATAGATATTTTGTCTCACTCAGATAGTATGGGGAGGAAGTTATGGATTAGGAAGGAAGTATGTCTAAACTGAAAGCCAATTAATTAAGAAAAATGTCACACATACAAAATGTTTATTTTTCAAGTTTTGTAACAACAAAAATCAACCTTGTTATTTTAAGACCTTATCTTTTAACATATAACTATTTACATTTCCCGCATTCCTCAACACAAACTTGTGATATAAAATGCAATGAGGGTTATTTTTTTGAGTTCTACACTAAATTGTGACGGTGTTAATTCATTATAGCGTGTCACAGTCCGTAAGTTAAAATCCTTAATATGAATATCTCTTCAAGTTAAATCATAAGCCGTGATTACAATGATAAAAGCTACCGTTATTATCATAGATTCATATGCAATATAGCTAAGTGAAGTCAAGTTAAGTTTATGTATGTTAGTCCTCCCCCTTTACGTCCCGCGTATTGAATGAGCACAATTCCTAGAGACAGAATACTAAAATTTATTTAGCCAATAAGTGGCTTTCGCGTATCGTCATAATCTACAATTTCCAATGCAATATAATACACACTTGTGTAAATATTTTGTATATTTACTTCAAAAATAACGGTACATACAATATTTATCTGTAACTCTATCATACTTTTCAAAAGGGAGAAGAGCAATGGCTCACAGCGTCTATCCAAGAGATGGGAAATCCTTGCTATCGTCCACCTTCGGGGGAGCACTCTGCCTTGGCTGCGGGCGCTCCTCCTGCGGCGGAGGCTCGTCTCGGGGTGGCCCGCGTCCACCGCGACCGCGCCCGCGGCCCCCACGTCCGCGGCCGCCCGGCGCCCCGCGGCGCGACATGTCGTTGAACGTGAACTCGATCCCGAGCACCCGCTTCTGGCGGCCCACGCGCTGCGGGTAGTCCGCCAGGTCGTACTCGTCCCTCCGAGTCCTCCCCCTCCTCGCCCGTGCTCGGCTCTTTTTTCTTCTCAAGCGGCACCAACTTCTTCCACTGCGTCAGGTCCTCACCCTCGCCCGCCTTGCGCAGGTTGTACTGCGGCTGCGTGCGCGCGGCCGAGCGGAGCGCCTTGTACTCGTCCAGGGTCAGCTCACGCACCTCGTCCTCCGCGGGCGCCGTGGGCGGCTCCGGGGCCGCGCCATCGCCGGCGCCAGCGCCCTCGACTGCGGGCGCGGCCTCCGCCGCCTCGCCTTCCGATCCGGTCTTGTTCAATTCGTCGATGTCGTCCTTGATGGTACCCCAGTTGTGCGGGCCTCCGCCCTCGCGCTTGTCGACGGGCTTCACGCCGGTCTTGTCGGAGCCGGATCTCCGGTCGAACTCGCGTTTGCCGCGGTTGTCGTAGGGCGGCCGAGGACCGCGGGGACCACCATCGCGGTCTCCGCGGGGCTCGCGCTGGGGCCTAGGACCGCGGCGCTCGCCTCCCTCAGGGTTGTCGAAGTTGCGGCGCTCAAAGTTGGGCCGGCGCTCGCCTCGCTCGGCGAAGTCGCGCCTCGGGGCCTCGGGGCTCCGTCCTTGTTATCGACAGCACCGTTCTGTGGCCGGTCCTCACGCGGGCGGCGCGGAGGTGGACGTTCCGCGTTGTTCCGGTCTGCCGGTGGTCGTGCGGGACCTTTGGCCTTCTGTTGTTCGCCGCTGCTCTTGATGTCCTGAGACTTCACATTTTGGGTCTCCTTGATTCCTTTCCTCGCAGGAGCGGTGGGGCCTTTAGGCTTGGCTTCGGGCTTGCCTTTGTTTT